>LNAC01000212.1:625976-725997 GCA_002007465.1 Ailurus styani
TTGATCGCTCTGATATGAGGAACTTGAGGGGCAGGGTGGGGGGTCGTGGGGGGTAGAGAGGGAAAAATAATGAAACAGGATGGGATGGGGAAGGAGATAAACCATAAGAGACTCCTAATCTCACAAAATAAACAGAGGGTTACTGGGGGGTGGGAGGGTAGGGATAGGGTGGATGGGTTATGGCATTGGGGAGGGTTTGTGCTTTGGTGAATGCTGTGAAAGATGTAAGCCTGATGATTCACAGACCTGTACCCCTGGGGCAAAGAATAAAAAATTTTTTAAAATTTTTTAAAATGTGGATTCTGGGGTGACTGGGTGGCTCAGTTGTTAAGCATCTGCCTTCGGCTCAGGTNTTTTTAAAAATGTGGATTCTGGGGTGACTGGGTGGCTCAGTTGTTAAGCATCTGCCTTCAGCTCAGGTCATGATCCCAGCGTCCTGGGATCAAGCCCCACATTGGGCTCCCTGCTCAGCAGGAATCCTGCTTCTCCCTCTCCCACTGCCCCTGCTTGCCTTCCCTCTCTCTCTGTGTCTCTCTTTGTCAAATAAATAATCTTGGTAAAAAAAAAAAAAAAAACCCACAATGAGGGCGCCTGGGGGGCTCAGTGGGTTAAGGCCTCTGCCTTCGGCTCAGGTCATGATCTCAGGGTCCTGGGATCGAGTCCCGCGTTGGGCTCTCTGCTCAGCACGGATCCTGCTTCCTCCTCTCTCTCTGCCTGCCTCTCTGCCTACTTGTAAACTCTCTCTCTGTGTCATATAAATCAATAAAATCTTTAAAAAAATTTTAAAAAATACATAAAACCACAGTGAGATATCACTTCACATCCAGGGGGATGGCCATAATCGAAAAGCGAAGAGACAGATAAAGACACATGTTGGTAAATGTGAAGAACTCTGAACCCTTATATACCACAGGTAGGAATATAAAATGGTGCAGCGACTTTGGAAAACAGTTTTCTGTTCCTCAAAAGGTTCAACATACAGCTACCATATGACCCAGCATATTTACTCCTAGGTATATGCCCAAGAGAAATGAAAACATATGTCCACAGAAAAATTTGTCAATAAATGTTCATAGCAGCATTATTCATAATAGCCAATTAGTAGAAACAGTCCAAATGTTCATCAACTGATGAATGAGTAAATAAAATGTGGTATCCATAGAGTGAAGTATTACTGGGCAACAAAAAGCAATGAAGTATTGATACATGCTACAACATGGAAAAATCTTGAAAACATCATACTAAACAAAAGACTCCAGTCACAAAAAACTATATACTGTATGATTCCATTTATATGAGAAGTCCAAAATAGATAAGTCTATAGTGACAGAAAGTAGGCTGGTGATTGCCTAAAGCTGAGTGAGGAGAGAATGAGAAGTATATGGCATGGAAGAGGTATGGAATTTTTCTTCTTAAAAGTTTTAATTGTAGTTAAAAAAAAAAAGCCACATACACTAACATTTACCATTGCAATTGTTTATAAGTGTACAGTTCAGTAATATTAAGTAGATTCACATCATTGTAAAATAGATCTCCAGAACTTTTTCATATTGCAAAACTAAAACTCTACCCTTGGAGTAACTTCCCATTTCCTCCTCCCCGCAGACCCTGGCAATGACTATTCTACTTTCTGTGTCTGTGAATTACAGGTTCTCATATAAGTGGCATCATACTGCATTTATCTTTTTGTGACTTTACTTCACGCAGCATAATGATCTTAGTGCTCATCCATACTATAGCATGTGATAGCATTTCTTTCCTTTTTAAGCCTGAATAATATTCCACTGTATGTTTATATACATACCACATTTTGTTTAGACATTCATCTATTGACAGACACTGGGTTGCTTCCACTTCTCAGCTATTCTAAATAATGTTGCCATGAACATAGTATGCAAATATCTGTTCGAGATCCTGCTTCCAATTATTTTAGACACATACCCAAAAGTAGAATTGCTGAATTATGGGGGCATCTCCTTAGAATGACAAAACTATTCTAAAATTTGACAGTGGTGATAGTTGCACAATCCTAGAATATACTAAAAACCACTAAATTGTACACTTTAAATGGGTTAATCATATGCTATATAAATTAAATCTCAATAAAACTTAAAAAATACAACTGCTGCAGGCTGAACTGTGGATATAATTACTTAAAGCTTTAGACTGAACTAGATTATTAATCTCGTTAAATAACCAGTCAATCTTGTCATACAAGTAATTTTTGGCTCTCATTTTTGATGACCTGGCTAGATGTTTAGAAGTTTTTTGAGACGTAACCTAAGTGCTTCTTCAACACTGCTCCATTAGAGAAAAGTAAGAAAAAGAAATTCTCAGTATCTTTAATTCAATACTAAACTTTTTCATATGATGTGTCAGGAAATACTGTGAAGAAACAACAAATTCATATCAATGCTAACTACAGAAATTTTTATTTCATCTGCTTTGTAGCTATGCCATTCACCAGATTTTTTAAAGATAGGGAAAAATAAGGCAGGACTTGATTACTCACTTTGACTTCAGATTTACTTATTGAAATGCCACTCACAATGATTTCACCTAGAAGATGCTCAAAAGACAGAGGGTTTATTCACCTTATTTTTGCAATACAAAATTATAAAAGTAAAAAGTCCTAAGTCCAATGTCACTGAATGGGGAAAGAGGTATAATAAGTTAAAAAACCAGGAGAGAAAAATCTTGAGAAAAAAAAATGTGCATCAAATTCAGATTCTTCTCACCTCTAATTGTTACACACAACTAGAAAAGCTATCAGCAATGCAGATGGCCACTGATACTTAGAAACTCATTTCATCGTCTTCTTTTCAGCTTTATCTAGACATTTTCGATCTTGTCAAGATTCGAAGATACACTTTAAGAAAGACAATAAATGAGATAATCTCAAAGATTTCTCATGATCTCTTCTGATCAGAGCAGAGCTAAGTAAAAACAAAAAAACAAAAAAAACAACCTTACTGGTCTGCCTGATCATCTTTAAAACAAAAGACTCTATACAGTTCACAGCAAAAACATCAGTTTGGAGGTCAACTTTCAATTTCAGTCCCAAGCAGAGACTGAAACAATGTTTATGATCTAATTATAGAGATGGTTTTCACATTGAGACAGTCCTTCTTTCCAGATTACACATCTTACACATTTTAACAGCTTTTCCTAAATAACCTCTCAGGGTTGATTTTAAGTGGAGATTGAAATACTAACTATTGGATTCAGATTCTCATTACAGATTTTTCAAAGTCCGTCTGTGTGCAGAAGCCAAATTATGCATGGCCACTCGAACAGTTGAGGTCCCCTCAGGGATATCACTGGAATTGATGACCGAATGTAGTGCCCGGGTATATGCTGCAAATAAAGGTTTGCACAGTGATGAATGAAGTCAGGTTCTAAACCACTCACTCCCCCAACCTCCTTCCCATTACTACTGCTTCTCTACAAGTCTCAGAGTATTAACTTTTCCTAGTCATTGAGTAAATACTTATTGAGTACTTAGTACATGTCAAGCATTCCATGAGGACAGAACAGATAATGATGAGAACAGACACAAAAATAATTAAATTGCAGTGTTAACACTTTCAAAACAGAGACATATACAAAATATCATCACTGAATGAAGTTCAGAATGAGTGAAAAAAAACATCTAGGAAAAGATGTAAAAGATTTCCAGGAGAAGTAACATTTAAGATGGTCTTGAATGATTAATAAGAGTAAAGGAAAGAAGGCCTTCTAAGGAGAAAAATATGTGGTGCAAAAGGCATAAAAAAAAAAGTGATACGTACTGGAAATAGCAAGTTTGATAAGGCTGGAGTGTCGCCTGGGGCCAGAGAGAAAATATGCCAAATATGACATGCATTTTGTACTGTAATGGTGAACCCTCAAGGTTTTCAAATAGAGGAATGGCATGATAAGATTTGTGTTTTTAAAATTTAACTCAGAGAATTAATGAGAAACTCATATCACACGGATGGGGCAGTAGGAATACAAATAGTGGCAGTATTTTTGGTGTGTGCATGAAGCCTACATAATTTCTACATTACGAACATCAATACATTTAAGGATGCCCAGGAAACAGAAACATTAGTGACAGTAAGAAGAACTGTTTTCCCTAGCTGGGATTCCTGAAGATAGTGTTTATACTGGTCCTCATTTTCCTCTGTGTCACCTGGCAGAACTGGGCAGTCTAACGTGGATAGAGATGGTAATAAATTTACGTTAAGTAACATTAAAGTATTTGAATAACAGGGAATTCAACTGGACAGATGGCCATAAAACACAAGCCCTAATTTCTTCATTTATAGGAGGACCTGGAAGCCAAGTCTCCCTACAGTGGAGTAGAAATATTTTCCCAGCGTTAATGGAGACAAGAAGATAGAAGATCTCAAAAGGATTATAACTCACTAAAATTATTTTTATTGTCTCAGAGTTGTTTTGTAAAGGAGTTATAACAGTTTCTGATATACAGTAAACACCCAATAAATGCTAACTTACTATAATCACTACATTTATTGTTTGTTTGTTTTTTAATTGCCACCAGGCCCCAACCATTCCTTTAAGGAGCTTACCTTTATGGTTTTTATAGAAAATACAATTGTTGGCACAGGTATCAGGATGAGCATCCCAAAAATCAGGACCACAGCAGCATAGTGGAGGTAAAGTAATATTATACAGCCGCATTTTCTCCTGGATCTGGGCTCTCAAAGCTTCCATATATCTATAAAGATACAGTATGATCAGGCAAAGTGAACCACTAGGAAAGAATGAGCATGAGTCCTTATTTGACTACCAGGTTTAACCATTAAAACTATTTCATATCTCCATACCTCGACTCTTCCTTTGCACTGGGAAACAGCACTGGGGGAAATACAGTGCTATTCCTCTAGAGCCAGGACTTTATGCAGAATTTTTCAAAATACCTTTGGGATTCCTTTTCTCTCTGTTGTTGTTTTTCTCTGGCTCCTTTTAGTTCTTCAAGTTTCAGCTGGGCTAATATGTCACTCATCTTCTCCCCTGAATATAGCTCTTCATGAAAGTTCATTCTTAGTATCCTTTGCTCTTCAGCATAACGTTGCTGCTCTTTCTTTTTTTTAATTCTGAGAATAAAATCATAACACAGTTAGGAATTTCATAAAACCATTATTTAGAATCAACTTCTAGACCCAAATAATTCAAGGAATTCCCAGAACCAAGAGTGTCAGGAAATCAGTTTAGCACTCCTAGAATAGCCTCAAAAATCCCTGCTGGCTGATTGGAGTTTATTCTACAGCTCACGTAGATAGATAGCCTCTCAAATGGCAATGACCACTGGTTATGTATAAAAAGGTTTCACTGTAAGAATCTAAGTACAAAAGCTTTCTTACCTTAGACAACCAAATAAATAGATAAATCAACCAACCAACCAACCAGACAAAATACAAAAACAATGGGTTTAATAACTCTGGACATCAGGCAATGAGAGACAGTGATTCTTGATAGATGGTAAACAAATGAAGTGAGCCCTATTAACTGCCCAAGACTACTGCCTTGTAAGTTTCCAGGCAACAGCACAAGGTAGGAGTACTGAGATAGAGCCTGGTAGACTCCCTGAATTAAGAAGATGGAGCTGACAATCCAGGGACACAAAGGCAACTACAGTTCATAGGAGGGAATACCAGAGAATGGAGAGCTGTTCAAGAGTGAAAACCTGGAGATCTACAGAGGGTCTCCTTCTGATACACAGCAGAGTACTCTGTACCTATTTGAAGAAATAACCTGAGGCTAGGAACAGAATCATCAAAATGGGTACAAGGAACAGTGACTTATGCTCACACAGAGCTGGGAATAGTGCCTGTTCCCACCAATCAAACTTGAAAAACTCATAACACACAGGACATTGCGTAGAGTTTTCAGGATGATCTTACCTCCACAGTGAGGAATAAGTCCTAAACTGGGCACTGTTCCAGACACGATGTAATAAATTATAAAAGTGAAACCCACAGTAATTTATTTTTTTTATTTTTATTTTTTTAAAATTTTATTTTTATTCTTTGCCCAAGGGGTACAGGTCTGTGAATGATCAGGCTTACATCTTTCACAGCACTCACCAAAGCACAAACCCTCCCCATTGTCCATAACCCATCCACCCTATCCCTACCCTCCCACCCCCCAGTAAACCCACAGTAATTTAACTCTACCCCAAAAGCTCAGAAAAATGTATAAGAATACAAAGATACCTAGCAACCAACAAGGTAAAATTCACAATGTTTGACATCTAATCAAAGACTACCAAGGATGTAAAGAAGCAGGAAAACTTACTCATAATGAAGAGAAAATACAATCAAAACCAACCTAGAACTGAGTTATTAGAACTTACACAGGAAAACATTAGAGCAGTTATTATGTCTACATTTTATATGTTCAAAAAGTTAAGATATAAAAAAGACAAATAGAACTTCTCAAGATGAAAACTATAATTTCTGAAATGAAAAATACATGGAGAACAAGCTATATCTAATGGAATCAATAGCTAATAACCATTCAAAACAGAAAGCACCAGGCCCACATGGGTTCACCAAATAATCATGGAAGAAATTATACCAATTCTATACAATCTTCTTTCAGAGGACAGAAACAGAAAGAATATTTCTTAAATCATTCTATGAGGCCAGCACTACCCTAATACCCAAACCACACAAAGATATTACAGGAAAAGAAAACTAGAGGGGGTGGTTCAGTCAGTTAAGCATCCACCTTTAGCTCAGGTCATGATCTCAGAGTCCTGGGATCAAGCCCCGTGTTGGGCTCCCTGCTTGGCAGGGAGTCTGCTTGTCCCTTTCTCTCTGCCCTCCTACTGCTTGTGTTCTCTCTGTCTCTCTCTCAAATAAATAAATAAAATATTTTTTAAAAAACCCTAGAGACCAATATTTCTCATGAACACAGAGACAAAAATCCTCAAAAATGTTAGCACATCAAAACCAACAATGTATAAAAAGAATTATATGCCAAGACCAAGTAGGGTTTATCCCAGGCATGAAAGGCTAGTTCAACATGAAAAAAAAATCAATTAATGTAATCTATCGTATCAACAGGCTAAATAAGAAAAATCACATGACTCTATAAATATACATAGAAAAAGCATTTGACAAAATCCAACACCATTTATGATACTCTTGGTAAACTAGAAATAAAAAGAACTTTATAAACTTGATAAAGAGTGTCTACAAAAAACCTACAGCTAACATCATACTCAAAGGTGAAAAACTAGACACTTGCCCACTAGGATCAGGAATAAGGCAAGATTGTCTCCTCACCACTTCTTTTCAACACGGTACTGAAAGTCTTAGCCAATGCAATAAGATAAGAAAAGGAAACAAAAGATAGACAAATTGGGAAGGAAAATAAAGCTGTGTTTGTTTCCAGATGACCTGACAGTCTATGTTCTTCCCAATCTGATCTATGGATTCAATGCAGTCCCTCCAAAATCCCAACAAGTTATTTTATAGATAGCAACAAAGTGATTCTAAAGTTTATATGGTGAGGAAAAATTCCCAGAATAGCTAAGATAATATTGAGGGGAAAAAAACAAAGTTAGAAGATACATACTATTCAACTTCAAGACTTATTACAAAGCTACAGTAATCAAGGCAGTGTGGTATTGGTGGGAGAATAGACAAAAAGAATAGGACAGAACAGAGAGCCCAGAAATAGACCCATCTTAATAGAGTCACTGATCTTTGACAAAGAAGCAAAGGCAATGCAATGGCATGAAGACAGTCTCTTCAACAAATAGTGCAGGAACAACTGAATATCCAGGTGCAAAAAATGAATCTAGACATAGACCTTATACTCCTCACAAAATTAACTCAAAAAGGGTCACAGAACTAATTATAAAATACAAAACTACAAAACTCCTAGAAGATAACTTAAGTGAAAATACATGATCTTGGGTATGGTGATGATATTTTAGATACATACCAAAGGCATGATCCATTAAAGAAACAATTGATAAGCTAGACTCCATTAAAATCAGAGACTTCTGCTCTGAAAAAGGCACTGGCAAAAGAGTGAGAAGACAAGCCACAGATTGGTAGAAAATATTTGCAAAAGATATCTGATAAAAGACTATTAGCCAAATATACAAAGAACTCTTATAGCTCAACAATAAGAAAACAAACCTGACTTAAAAATGAGCCAAAGACCTGAACAGACACCTCAACAAAGAATGTACAGAGTTGGCCTTGAACAGCACCAGTATGAGCTTCATGGATCCACTTACATGTGGATTTTTTTTATAGTACAGTACTGTAAATGCATTTTTGTTTCTAATGATTTCCTTAATAACATTTTCTTTTGTTTAGCTTATTTTATTGTAAGAATATAGTACATAATACATATACCATACAAAACATGTGTCAATCAACTGTTTGTTATTGCGAAGGCTTCTAGTCAACAACAAACTTTAAGTAGTTAAATTTGGGGAGAATCAAGTTACAGGTGGATTTCAACAATATGGAATATCGCTGCCCCTAACTCCCACATCGTTCAAAGGTCACATGTTTATGGGATCATACCTTCGTGATAAGCGAGTGAGTGAATTATTGACTGACTGACTGGTGAGGTTACCCTCTGGTGAGCATTAATATGGAAGACAAATATCTTCATATCTTTTGTCTAGAGAAATCTGTATATTTACTTCTTTCCCAGACTTCCTTATCACCAACCTCCCAATAATGTTCCTTTCAAGTCTCTGACCATCCAGCCAAACCAATGACCACAGCCCATGGATCGACATGAACTCTTACCTCTGTATAAGCATAACAACAGTAATATATCTTAGATCACAAAACATAGTCATAATGGCCCTTCAATCAATTCCCAGACTTGAGCCAATTTACAGACCAAAGACCTCTTGAATGAAGTAGAATCCAGGTCCCTTTAAGGAAGGACCTTGCTATACTGTCAAAATTTTATACTGTTAGTCTTTCTCTCAGTCTTCCCCAAAGGGACCATGATCTACTAGCTGGATGCCATAGTTCTCTCTGAGTCAGACTACTGTGATTACTGCTTTGGCTCAGTTGTCCAATTATGGTAACCACATCCCTCTCATCCTGTCACTCGGGAATCCCACTATCCCTACTGCATCAGGGATCCCAGTTTGGTGGTTATAGTTCCTACTGCAATGTTTGACTTACAGAGAAGAGTGACCACAAAACTCTTCAAGGATGCTGAGGCTCCCCTCACAAATTTCTCACAGTGGTGATGAAAGGTGTGCCCTCTTGACCCTCCCAGCGTTGGTGAACAGGTCTTACATGATAAGTCCCATGTAACATACCAGTCTCCCTAAGCTTTTGGATACCTTCCCCTACAACATACCAAAGCAGTTCTAGCATTTAACTTCATTTTGTATAGGCTACCTTTGGGTCCATGGTTTAGTCAACCAACCAAAGTATTAAAGACTTCTAACCCCTCAATCTCAAACACTGAATTTGGAGTCACTGCTGAGTGGTGGGCCCATACCAATAAATTCTGTCTGATCCAGCTTTATATTCCACCCACCATGATACTATCCTTTTATGACCCAGTCTACACATACTCCCCAGTCATCTATCGCTGCATTACAAATCACCCCTACAACTTAATGGCAGAAAACAACAATAAAGACTTCTCCCAGTATTTTTGTGGGTCAGGAATGCACACAAGTCACAGTGGGGACAGCTTATATATGCTCCATGATGTCTGAGGCCTCACTGAGACTCAAATGCTGAGGAGCTAGAATCATCTGAAGGCTTAACTGAGCCTGGAGGATGTTTCTGGAGATGGCTCATTCATGTGCCTGGCAAGTTCATGCTGGAAGTTGGTTCCTCCTGACATGATCTCCACAGTGTTTCTTGAATCTCCTCACAGCAGGGTGTCTGGCTTCCCAGAGTGAGCAATTCAAGGGCCCTAGGTGGAAGCTGCAATTTTTGTTACTAATCTCACCTGGGAAGCCACACGCCATCAGTCTACAATATCCTATTGGTCACATGGATCAGCCCTCTTCACTGTGTGCGGGGACGATACAAAGGTGTGGATACCAAGACATGCGGATCATTAGGGGCTACCTTGGAGGCTGGTTGCCACAACTGGCAAGACAGAGGTCAGTTAAAGCCAGATCAGAGCAGTGTGGTTCACTGTCTTGGCTATTCCAGGCATGGGGTCTATAGATGCTATTCTTGGTCTATCAGATTTTTCAATAGCCCAATCCAATAACCTTCCATAGGTGGAAAGGTTCTTTTTCTTTTTCTTTTTCTTTCTTTTTTTTTTTTTTTTAAGATTTTATTTATTTGACAGAGAGAGATCACAAGTAGGCAGAGAGGCAGGCAGAGAGAGAGGAGGAAGCAGGCTCCCTGCTGAGCAGGGAGCCTGATTCAGGCCTCGGGCCTCCATCCCAGGACCCTGAGATCATGACCTGAGCTGAAGCCAGAGGCTTTAACCCACTGAACCACCCAGCCGCCCAGGTGGAGAGTTTATAATTTCCCAAAAGGGAAGCATCAGCTAGAATCTTCAAAGCAAAACCACACAAAGCTGCTTTGCCAGGCTGGACAAACTCTTTCCCTAACACACGTCTCTGGGACACAGTTTCTGGAGACACATTTTCTGTGGCTGTTAATGAATTTCAAGTTGAGTGAGAAGGGGGAGTGAAACAACAGCAGAGCTCCAAAAGTGATTCTCCACTGAGCAAAGCTAAAAGAAATCTATATTGACATAGCAGATTTGCATGAAAATAGTCTTTTCTTTCACTCTCTGTAAACCGCCATAAATACGGATGTGCAGTGACACGGACACATTGCTGGAGCCACCAGGCGTTTCCACTGCGGCGTGCTATGGTTTCTTGCTGGAGCACCTCTGCAGCTATTCTGCTGACCTCCAGGACAACAGAAAGCCTACATGTTTCCTTCTCATCAGCTCCTCCATCCCCTGGTGGGAGCTCTCCTGCCGTTTTGCCTTTCCAGATGGAATGATGTGGCTCGGGATAGCCCAGATGGCTTGTCCTGAACAGAAGGGCAGGGAAAAGCAGCGGACAGGCTGCGAAAGGGCTTGCTGAACATGGGAGAGACACTGAGGCACCAGAAGCAAGCCTGCCCCACTGGACGAGTGTTGCCTAGAATGCACTCTCTCCTCTTCCAGGACAGGCATACCTCTGTTCTTGACAGAGCTCACTACAGCCGAGACATGCTGCTTCCGAATAGCTAAGTCAAGGTGGAAAGGAAGGAATTTCCTCCAGGAAACAAGGACTTCTGTTTCCATTGCACAGCTTGTGCTATTATCGTGCTGTGTGACCAGGGAAAGTCTCTATCTTTCCACCTGTAGTTTCTTCATCTGTGGATAAGAATAATCTGCTTCTCTGGAACTTGGACATGACATTACTAAGTGCAGAAGGAATGAGTAAATATTCACCGGACTCCAAAACACCATTAGGTGAACGGCTTACAAGGGAAACTGCAAAAGTGTTATTTTGCTCTCCAGTAATTCCCCCGGCTTCCTTCAGAACTGTGTGGCATTAAGACAGGGCTGCAGGCTTGGGAGCCAAATGCCTGGACACCCTTGTTTACCTTACTATGTGTCGGGAACACACTGCTCCCCAGAGGGCCTGCCACTTTAAAATAAGGGACTTGGGGGCACCTGGGTGGCTCAGTGGGTTAAAGCCTCTGCCTTCGGCTCGAGTCATGATCTCAGGGTCCTAGGATGAAGGCCTGCATCTGGCTCTCTGCTCAGCAGGGAGCCTGCTGCCTCCTCTCTCTCTGCCTGCCTCTCTGCCTACTTGTGATCTCTCTCTCTCTCTCTCTGTGTCAAATAAATAAAATCTTAAAAAAAAAAAAACTTCAAAATAAGGGACTTGGCCAGTGGCCTCTGTATAGTGCTTTCTGCTCTGGATTTCATGACCTTGAGTTTAAAGGCTGGAATGGACACATGGTGCATGGTGGACTGTGGACCAGATGGACACCTAAGATTTCCCTCAGATCTTCAGCAAAGTTTAGAGATTAACCCATCCCATCTCTTCACCTTTACTATATAACTGATAACCTGGGGGACCCTGTCAAAAGTTCTCAGTCCCCTGCCTCACCCAGACCATTTAATAAGGATCTGAGGGTGGGTCCCTGCTTAGGTATAGTTTAGAAAGCTCCCCAGGTGGGTTCAAACATGCGTTCAAAGCCGAAATCATTTAACCCATCATCATTTACAGCAGAGAGGCTCGGGTCCAGGCATTGGCCCAAACACTCCCATAGTCAGCAACACAGTTGCAATTGGACCTCAAAGTTCACGAACCCCAATCTGAAAAGTGCCTAGAAGGGACTTACGGAATCTCTACCTCTCCCAACAAACTCCTGGATTTCCTCAAAGTAGCAAGGGAGAGACTCTTCCACAGCGGGAGGGCAGTTGGACCACATACTGACTGACTTTCTGAGAGTCACCTTCCCCTTGGTAATCTCAGTAATCACAGGTGCTACTATCAAGGTGTTATCAACTACAAGACCCCTAATTTAAACTTCAGCTTTGCTAAAAGGGACAACTGATGGGACATAGCCACAGAGTCACATATAACAAGAAAATCTGCTCCTGCTTCAGCTCACTTGTCTTCTAAGAGGGGTGCCTGTTGGTTGCCTCCCTGCTTAGGCCCACGTGGTTGAGGCCATTTCCTTTTCCAGCAGACCAGGAAGTTCTGTGAGGCACATCACAGTCTGTGAGTTCAGAGCCAAGGAGAACAGCCAGGAATCAGACTAAGGTTCGTCTTCTACGTTCGAGTGTCCTCTCCTGCTGATGTGGAAGGGCTACCCTCCCAGCACAGCTGTCTCCCTCACTGGTCCCCTCCCCCAATTCAGAAAATGCACTGAAAGCAAGTAGCAGATGGTGGGGGGGGGGAGGGTGCCATCTGCTTCATCTTTTCCTGGTTCAGAAACCCAAGACTCAATCACAACAGAAAGAATTGCTGGACCTACAGTCAGCAGGCCTGGATTTGGGTTTTGACTGTTTGACTTGCTACAAGACCTTGGGTCTACCCCTTAATGCCTCTGAGCTTCTGGTACCTCAACTTAAAAATAGGGATCTAGAACGCTGCTCTGTCTGCCTCTCAGGGTTATGACAAAGATCCTTCTCATTAACGTACATGAAGGATCTTTATAAGCTATAGAGACTGCTTGGATGGGGGGCCTTTATTACTAGGGAATTGAGGCTTGGATAGGAGTACAAATACTCAAAAGGACTGATATTTCAGAGACGCAGAATATTCTGCCCAAATCACTCTGGAGTTGAGAAATAGCTCCAAGGGATCCTTGCCTAGGTCTACAGACCATTCCTGGTATTTATGGGCTCCCTGAGGGCACACAATGGAGCTTACCGACAGAGTCCTCAGCATAGATCTTGTCCTCTCCTGGGTGGCAGAAGCTCAGAGCCAATGCCTCCATAAAGAAAGTTATACATTGTGCTGCTGCCAAGCAAATGTGATGATCTTCACTATGGTCATTCATTGTGCCTGGTACATGAAAGATGCCCATAAATATTTGTTGAGTGAACTGATTTCAATATAAGGTAATACCCGTGCTAATCCACACTCCTTTGAGATCTGCAACTTGTCAGGGCAGAAGTAATAGATATTACTGAGGATTAAATTAGTTGGAGGGAAAAAAGAACCAAACGAATCTCTCCAATCATATAATAAATACATATTCATTATAGCTAAGAAGTAGGTATTACAGGTATGTATACTACGACACAACAAAAAGAAATAAGAACATAACTCAGTTTCATATAACTTCTTCTAGTGACAGTTATTAATATGTGCCCCAAACCATGTTGGGCATTGCTGTAGCCAGAGTATAGAAAGAAATCACCCACAGTGTTACAACTGAGGTGAAAGCCTGTATGGTGCCTGAGGGGTGAGGGAGTCAGGAAGCATTTGAGGAGAGGGCGACATGTGATGAGGCAGAGAAAGGGAACTAGGAGAACAAGCCAATCAGGGAATCTGGTGACAAATGGAAACTCTAGAGCATATTATGATTAAGTCACAAGAGCTACGGCTTATTGAGGAGTGACTATGTGTGGGCACTGTGCTAAATGCTTTACATACAGTAGCTTATTTGCTTCTCATGGTTAACTCCATGAAGCAGGTATTTTTATTCCCATTCTGCATATGAATAAACTAGACTTCAGAGGTCACAGAGTAGGAAGCGGCAGGAACAGGATTCAGACGCTGGTCTGACTCACACCCTCCCCTCGCCCCTCAGTCCTTGCTCTCACATAGTCCAGCATAAACGGAATTATTACTCATGGAGCGACAGGCACACTGGGGGAAAAGACAGGATGAAGGCAAATCGTGTAAAGGTTTTGTTTATGGATTCTGAGATGACTTTACTGGACACAGAGGCCGGGGAGGGGAGCCATAGGAGGCGAGGAGGGGGAAGGACAAGATTAGAACTGTAACTGAGATCACTCCAGTGGCCATAGCAAGAGTAGTCTAGAGATCACTTAAGAGGCTGTGGCCAAGATCCAGGCTTGGGGCAAGAAAATCACAGCCTGCCATCAAGCTTTGCCACTTGAGAGTGTGGTCCCAGGAACAGCAGCCTCCTCATCACCTTGAGCTTGTTAGAAATGCAGACTCTCGAGCCCCAGCCAGACCTACTGAATCAGAATCTGTATTTCAACATGATGCCCAGCTAACTCTACTGCACACTGAAATCTGACCAGCACTGCCGTTAAGGACAGAAGCTCTGCCTGGTGGGGACAGGAAGGGAGGAGACAGACACTCCTCCTAGACGTGCACAGCTTTGAATGGCAGATGCCTTTGAGAATCAGAGGAGAGCCAAGGACCTTGCCCCAGAAAAAAGTGCTGATGCATACCAACTCAGCCTACAACTTGAAGGGCTTCACAGAGCCCTGACGAGCAAATCCCTGAATCTTAATTCCTTAAAATTTAGTTGGAGAGGAGTGGTATGGAGTTTGCAGTTAAAAAAAAAATCAAGTCTGAAGCCATACACTGTCATTTTAGAGACCTCTTCAGAGCCTGGACCAGGCTTTGGTCACCGCAGCCAGGGCCAAGACTCTGTTCCCACTTGCCCTCTGCGCCTGCACTGTTCTACGAATCCGCTGGTGATCAGAACAGACCCCCGGCACTCCAACACAAGGCCCACCCTGGCCTCCTTGAGCTGGACCTGACCTGCCTGCTTGCTTTTCTTTTCTTTGGTCCCAGAAAAGTCAAAACTAGCCTCACTTTTGTTCCTGTTCTTCGGTGCCTCTACACTCTATCTCAGGAAAGGACTACTGTGCTCTCTCTCGTGGGACGTGGGGAAGGTGAGGGGTGAAAAGGAAAATGGTCTTTGACAAACTGGTTCAACTCAGACGATCACACACCCTTTCAGTAATTGCCCACCACTGCTTCAGGAAGGCTACTGCTTCAGCTCCCAAATATTAGCCCAATAGGAGGCCAAGGAAGGTTGGAGAGTGGTCAGAGGTTTGAAAGCAGACCACATGAGCAAAGGACTTCTTTTGGTAGCCTTCTGACATTGTACTGCAAATGGTGATACCTGAGAGGCTCTTGTCCCATGACTTGAGTTCATTATCACTAACTGAGTTTTTTGGGGCTCGGGAGACATGTTAGGGTCACTGCCAGGATACAGAGAAGTGGGTGTGACTCCTGCGGTGTGGGCTCTGGAGACAGTAGCATTTGACTTGGTTTGATTCCACAATTGCCTACTTCCTGGCCGCATAAGCTTTCCTTGCTGACTGTTCTGGGACCAGATGGAAATATTCTTTCACCTCTCACAATGAGCACTACTAGAAAAACAAAACCATGTGCAGTGAGCCAGGAGGGCAAATGTGATGTGAACTGTAAGAGTTAAAGGTTTCACATCAAGAACTCAAGGTGTGTCAGGCATTTGCCTTATACAACTTCTCAAAAATTCCAGAGAGAGCTCCCACTGACCTCATTCAGGCTTGCTCAGCCTGACATCCCTGGACGTTTGGGAAATGAAACCAGTGGTGGTGGCAGCATGTGAGAATGCTTTCCTGATGGAGAGGACATTTTTCCCTGTGCTCATGTGCTCATCTATCTGATACACCCATGGGTGGAGGGCAGTCCAGTGACAGAAAAGAGCTACGAGGTGAGCAGAGCCCCAGCCTTTCCCTGCTGACCACTGGTAGCAGCTGTCTCTCCAGCCTGAATTCCCAGGTTCACCTCCCTCCTGTGGAGAGTTCTGATACTGGGATTCCTATTTTGGACATACATTTTCTCCCATCTGAAAATATGCCCTGATAGCCACACAAGGACTGTATTCTTTGACAAGAGACTTGAGATTTAATTTTGAGAGACACACTATGTTTCCACCTTATGATGACAACTACTAGCTCAGCTACCTCCCTGGCCTCACACAACTCCCTGCTTACGCTGACTGGGCAGCCTTCCACCCACTCTGTCCATACCCTCCCCACGGGTCCCTTCCCCTGGCATCTCACTAGGATTTGGGATTCCTCCCCACTCCTCTGCTCCCAGACCTACTGAATTGGTGAGACTTGAGAATCTGTGTGATAAGGAGACCGCCTGGGTGAGTCTGCTGCACGCTGGGGAATCAGAGTCAGCTCATAGCATCCCAGCGTGTACAGGTGAGTCTTGTTAACCATTACATCTCAGTCTTCTTCATTTCAGTGAGTCTTTACCTTGGCTGAATATCAGAATCATGCATGGGGTTTAAAAAAATTAACACATAATATAGATTCCAATGGATATGTGGGTTTCACTTCCTTCTCTAAGAAGCAAAAAAGTGTCTTAAAATCCCCAGCAATGGTTCCACCAGAAGAGTATGTGTTAGCACCTGGTAATCTCTTGGAGAATAGCCCTAATGAGGGTCAGTCACTTAGCACCACAGAGCAGCCTTCTGAACAAAGGAGGTGTGGGGACCTCAGGACTTACCCTGGCAATTTCCTTTAAAAGACTAACCTCCCTGGGGAGAGGGAGGTACTCAGAACCTTTAGGTTTCAAGATGGTCACAGAAAAGCTGTGGACCCTAGATGGATCTCTACAGGTAAGAAAGTGGGAGAATGGAGATTTTGACTCCACTGCACTGGGTGGAGGAGCTAAAACGGGGTCTGACTCAGCACTGCAGGACCAGCTGGTATCCTGGCAGGACGCTGTGTAGGTGAACTGCTAAATCAGGAGACCAAGTCAGAGCACCCATGGCTACGCCTAGCAAAGGGGGAGGTGATGGTCCCTTCTCGAAGGGCCACAGCTGGGCCTGGAAGGCCACTAGGAGTAGCTGGTTAAGCACCAGCTAATGACAGGGTAGGACCAGCATCCAACAGTGACACCATAAGACAGTTAGGAGTCACAGCAGAAGTAATGGTAACTGTTAATATTTCCCTGTTATTTGTCCACCAATGATCTCAGTGTCTTACACTTATCCATTCATTTAGTAACATTTCATAACAGTTCTGTGAGGGAGTCACAATCACCCCTATTGTACAGAGAAGGAAATTGAGCCATGGAGGTTACAGGGAGAGCAGCTGCGAGGCTGTAAGGCAAGCAGCCCAGCTCTAGAGCCCACACCGATAACCACTAGGCAGGCCCTGCTGTCCCTCTAATGACAGCCATCATTTACTGAGCCCTTAGTGTGTGCTCTTACGTTCTCTGTGCTCTTTTAGTCCTCACCACTATCTTATGAAGTGGGTAGTATTTTAATTCCCATTTCGCAGATGAGGAAATTGAGGCCCAGGGAACATAAGTACTGGACTGCTCATTATCCATTCCCTTTCCTCTGGGAAAAAAGGCTGGGCTAATCCCACCCACAGCAATTCCTTCACTTTTTAGAACTTCTAAGCCTTTAGGCTTCTTAGGAAACTGAAGCTAAATGAGAATCTTTACTAGATGAGACTGAGCTTCCTGCAATAAAACATGTGTAGTCTTTTGTGAGGAACTGGAAAAACAAAGATGATATGACAATATTTCTACGTTCAAATTTGTAAAAGCAGATCATACCAATTTCCCTGGTCCTGCTCCAGACTTACTAAATCAAAATACATGAAAGGTGAGGCGAGGAAACTTGAAATAAATAAAACAAACAAAAAAAAAACACAAGAGATTCTGGTACACAGGCAGCGGGGGAGAATTACTGCCTTTATTTCATAGTAATATTTCACAACACCCAATAAGCAGGCAGCAGTATTTCCCAAAACGGTCTGTAACTTTCAAATCTTTTTGCTTAGAAAGCAGCTGCACGTGAGAGCTGCCCAGAGGAGCGGAGCTGGTTAAGGATGGGGGCAGAGAAGCAAAGCCCACAAGGCTCAACACTCACATCCACGTGCTCTCTGTTCATGCCTTCCCCTGGCCTTTTCTACTTGGAAAATCATCATCTGTTCTTCAAAGACAGGCCCAAATGTCTTCTTCCTGGTGAACACTTTCCCAGTCCAGCCTCCCCTCCTCCAGCCTTGTCCAGCCTCCCCTCCTCCAGCCTTGTCCCTCCTCCAGCCTTGTCCAGCCTCCCCTCCTCTAGCCTCCCCTCCTCCAGGCTTGTGAGCCCACTGCACAAACCTCCCTTAGAGCACTGCCCACTTCACCCCTTCTCTGTGCTCTCCCTGCACCAGGCAAGACACACTTGAAGGATTGGCAGTAATGTACAAACTCCCTCTGGCCCAGCAGATGTCTGGGATCTAGCAACCTATCAGAAAAAAGGGCCAAAGTGGTAACCATGGATGGAGGATGGCTAGTGAAATCTGATTTAGTGCTGATCCCTTGAGCACATGTGATCCTTGCTTTGAACTATGAGACAGCCAGTCCAGGCACTCACTTGGTCACCCTAGAACTGAAGGCACAATACTGAGAATGAGGTGAGAACCTTTATGGCTTCACCAGGAATCATTTCTCTCCTTCCTTCCTTCCTTCTTTCTTTCCTTCCTTCTTTCCTTCCTTCCTTTCTCCCTCCTTTCCTCCCTCCCTTTCCTTCCTTTCGATTTACTTATTTATTTTAGTGAGAGAGGGGGAGAATGCACGAGCAGTTGGGAGGGGCAGGGGGAGATGGAGACAGACTCTCAAGCAGACTCCCCGCTGAGCATGGAGCCCAATGTGGGCTAGAGCTCACGACCCTGAGATCATGATCTGAACTGAAATCAAGAGTCAGATGCTTAACTGACTGAGCCATCCAGGCAGCCCATCATTTCTTATTTCTGTTGATACTTAAAACAACCTTGTGAGAGACACGGGGTAGGTGTTAATAATCTCATTTAATAGCTGAGAAAACTAAGGCTCAGAAAGCTGATAAACATGTCCAAGGTCACAGGGCTAGTAAGCAGAGGATAGGTTAATTCAAATTCATTGCTAGATAAAAGTGGCTCATACTGTTAAGGTTGGAAGAGTCCTAGCATATCATCTGATCCAACTCTCTGGTCACTGGTGCACCTTCTCCAAAAGCTCTTCCAGGAGGGGGTTGGAGCTGTGTTAGAGTAACTCTAGTCCAGGGGAGCTCCGTGCAACCACTGCAGCTTGGACCGGGCCACCCGAAAGCTCTCACTTGCACTGAGGTAAACTCTTTGTGGCACATACCCATTAACTCAATCCTCTCCTCCTGAAGACCAATCAAAGGCACGACTCCCTTTCCACTCTGTCAGTTCTGCTCTACTGCCCCTGAGATGCCACGGCTGACCTCCGGGACCGAATGGAGGTCCCGCTTCCCCTCCCTCGCAGCACGCTGGCAGACAGTACCTGCTCAGCTAGGACACTGACACTGCGGCCAGTGTGGGTGAGTCACCACTGGCTGATGCAGATCTGTTTCCCCAGGGAAAGGTAGATCCAAAGGGTATCATCCTCTACTGCTCTCCGTTCAGGAGAAAATGAGCATCTCAAAGGATCTCAATCCTGCTTCCTCAGAGGATCAAAGAGCTTTACTCCCACAACTTCATAATGAAAATACACTCAAGACTTAAAAAACATCTAGTTGAGTTGGACCTAAAAAGGGGGAAAGACTGCAAAATGAACTGCTTCATGCCTAGGAAGTAATAGTAACAGGTATCATTGGCCTTCAGAAGTTAAAAAGGCCCTTCCGTGGTTTGTTTTCAGTTTTTGTAGCCCATCAGTAAGGCAGGGAAGTGGAGGGAAGGGAAGTCAATGTTTCTTGTGTGAACAAGAACAACAGGAATCAGCCCCACAGCTTATGAGTGGTGGGATCAGGACTTACTCCAGGCCTTCCGGGTCTGAGGTCAATGCCTCTGACCTGCACAGGAGACCAGAGAAAACCCTCTGCAGACCACTCAGGTGCTGACAGTGTTGGGCACTCGCCTACTTCAGCTCGGGCCTGAGTGCTGGCTGCTCCCACGGTGCCAGCGCCTGAGCCTGGTGCTTTCTTTTGTACTCGCTTATCTCGATAGGAGAAGGCAGTTCAGGAGAGACCCTCCTTGTCACAGTGCTCCCGGTTTTCCAACTGTCCAGCTTTCTTAGCCCTGGTTCACCCCCTGGGTCTGACTACTACTCATATCCATGGAGGCACCCTATCAGGGCTCTCTAAGATTTAGGACCTACTTTTTTTCTCAGTATCAGACAGAGGAATCTATCCACACTTTGTGGCCTGACATCCCACAAATAGCCGGCTCGATCCAGCCCCACTGGGAAGCTACTTGAAAAGCAGTCCCTAGTAATCCAGCTACTTCCTTCACAAAACGCTAGATTTTAGAGACCTCCTCTGGCAAGTGTGAGGGAGAGCCATCTCACGCTGGAGCTGACTGTGAGGGTCTTTAATCTGATACTTTCTACCTCAGTTTTTTACTCTGGAAAACTTCAAACCTATAGAAAAGTTGAAAGAATAATACAATGAACAGGCATACTATTCACCTAGATTCACCAGCTGTCCTCATTTCGTCACACTTGCTTTCTCTCTTTCTCTCCATTATACGTATAACGTACATACACATAAATGCCCCGCATCATATGTCATCAAGAAAATGCAAAATAAAACAATGAGATACCACTGCACATCTATTAGGATCACCAAAATCTACAACACTGACCATACCAAATGCTGACAAGGATGTAGGGCACCAAGAACTCCCATTCACTGCTAGCAGGAATGCAAAATCGTACAGCCAGTTTACGAAACATATTCTTACCATATTATCCAGCAGTCAAGCTACTTGGTATTTACCCAAAGGACTTCAAAACTTATATCCAAACAAAACCTGCACAAGGGTGTTTATAGCAGTTTTATTTATAACTGCCAAATCTTGGAAGAAACCATGATGTCCTTCAGTAGATGAATGGATAAATCAACTGTGATATATCCAGACAATGGAATCTTGTTCGGTGCTAAAAAGAAATTGGCTATCAAGCCATGAAAAAGCACAGAGGAACTTAAATGCATATCACTAACTGAAAGACGCCAGTCTGAAAAGGCTACATACTACATAATTCCAACTACAGATTCCTCGGCTTTTCAAAAGTTCGAGTTATACCACTTTGCTTTACGAATAAAGAGAAAAGTGAAAACAGTGTTCAGCATTTGTTTTGCAGTGAGCCATTATGGAGGCAGCATGAGTGGCACCGGCCAAGCTCCTTCCCTGGGAACTACACTCAGGGATCTCAGCATCAAGACACCGCAGCTTTGAACGGTTAGCATCTGTGCTTCATCGCGACTTATTTTGTGCATCCATTAGCAAGATGTCTTCTAGGGTGTCAGAAAAGCATAGGAGAGAAGATTTTTTGGGTCTGGGAACACTCAAAAATTTTTCTATGTCAACTAATGGTAATTGCTTCATAGTTTTACACCATTTCAGCTTATTTAAATATTTTTTTAAAGATTTTATTTATTTATTTGACACAGAGAGAGAGAGAGATTACAAGTTACTAGGCAGAGAGGCAGGCAGAGAGACAGGGAGAGGAGGAAGCAGGCTCCCTGCTGAGCAGAGAGCCCGATGCGGGCCTCGATCCTAGGACGCTGAGATCATGACCTGAGCCGAAAGCAGAGGCTTTAACCCACTGAGCCACCCAGGTGCCCACCATTTCAGCTTATGAAAGGTGTCACAAGCACCTTTCAGCTAAACAACGGAGACAGTGAAAAGATCAGTGGTTGCCAGAAGTTAGTGGGGGAGGGGGAGGGTTAGAGGGATGAATGGGCAGAGCACACAGGAATTTTAGGACAGTAAAACGATTCTGTACAGTGTTATAAAGATACCCTGGGGCAAATAATAATAATTTTTTAAAAAGTGGAATCTAAAAAAGATAAATATATGTCATTATACATTTGCCCAAACCCATAAATGTATAACACCAAGAGTGAACCCTAATGTAAACTGTGGACTTTGGGTGATAATGACATGTCAATGTAGATTCATCATTTGTAACAAATGTACCACACTGGTGGGGTATGTTGATAAATTAAGTGGCTCTGAATATTGGGGGGCAGGGAGTATATGAGAAATTGAGGCACCTTCCTCTCAATCTCACTACGAATCTAAAACTGCTCTATAAAAATAATTTAAAAAAATACACTAGATGGGATTACCAGCAAATTAGCTATTAAAAGAACCAGATCTAAAAGCATAACAATAATTATTTCAAATAAATCACAGGAAAAAAATAATCCAAAAAGAGCAAACAGTCCAATTAAAAATGGGTAAAAGTATTGAACAGACATATCTCCAAAATGATCTATAAATGCCATCAGGCATATTAGATACTTGGGGACCAGGGTACCTGGGTGGTTCAGTCAGTTAAGCCTCTGACTCTTGGTTTTGGCTCAGGC
Source organism: Ailurus styani (assembly GCA_002007465.1). Lineage (NCBI taxonomy): Eukaryota > Metazoa > Chordata > Mammalia > Carnivora > Ailuridae > Ailurus > Ailurus styani. The sequence continues at coordinate 648,713 of LNAC01000212.1, forward strand.
CATGATCTCAAGGGTCCTGAGATCAAGCCCTGCATGAGGCTCCCTGCTCAGCGGGGAGTCTGCTTCCCCTCTCTCCCTCCCTCTGCCCCTCCCCCACTTGTTCTTTTTCTCTCTAATAAATAAATAAATCTTAAAAAAAAAAAGAGATGCTTGGGGCACCTGGGTGGCTCAGTCGGTTAAGTGTTCCAAATTTGATTTCAGCTCAGGTCTTCATCTCAGGGTTGTGAGTTCAAGCCCCACATTGGGCTCCACACCTAGTGGAGCCTACTTACAAAAAAAAAAGATGATCAACATCAGTAATAATTAGGAAAACACATATCAAAACCTCAATGAAATATCACCAAAATAAGTGTTGGCTAGGATGTGAGAAATTAGGACCCTTGTGCACTGTTGGTGGGTTTGTAAAAGGGCACAACTGCTATGGAAAACAGTATGGAGGGTCCTCAAAAAATTAAAAATAGAACTACCATATGATCTAGGAATCCCACTTCTGGGTATATTATCTAAAAGAACTGAAAGCAAGGTCTTGAAGAGATATTTGCACACCCACATTCACTGCAGGATTAATTCATAACAGCCAAGAGATGGAAGCAACCCAAATGTCCACCTACAGAAAAATGGATAAATAAAATGTGGTATGTATATACAATGGAAGATGGATATTTTTCAGCCTTAAAAAGGACAGAAATATGGTAACATGTTATAATATGGATGAACCTTAAGAACGTTATGCTAAGTCAAATAAACCAGTCACAGAAAGACAAATATCATATGATTACACTAATATGAGGGTCTAAAGTAGTCAAATTCATAGAAAGGGAAATAGAATGGTCATTACCAAAGACTATAGGGTAAAGGGGAGTGGTTGTTTAACAGGTACAGTTTCATAGTTGCAAGATGAAAAAGTTCTGGAGATCTGATTCATGAAAATGTGAATATAACACATTTATTAACATGACTAAACCGTACACTTTAAAAAGTGTCATAAATAAATAATGAATGGGAAAATGAAATAAAGTTGGTTTTAGACATACAAAAGCTGAAAGAATTTATCCCCATAAGCCAACAAGTACAAGAAATGTTAAAGGTTGCAAAATAATATGACTATTCTTATCGTTTAAATCTCTTTAAATAATAACAGACTTTAACAAAAATAATAATGTATTTTGTACATAAAAGTAAAATGCATGACAACAATAGCATAAAGGTTGGGATAGGATAAGTGGAAGTATACTATTGCAAGATTCTTATACTATGATATTTATACTGTATGGAAAGTAATACACTGTCATTTGAAGGTAGACCATGGAAAAGCTAGCGATGTATACTATAAACCTTAGAACAACCAATAATATAACAGAAAAAAAGTTACAGCTAACATACCAACAAAGGAGATCAAATGGAATACTATAAACCCTAGAACAACCAATAATATAACAGAAAAAAAGTTACAGCTAACATACCAACAAAGGAGATCAAATGGAATACTATAAACCCTAGAACAACCAATAATATAACAGAAAAAAAGTTACAGCTAACATACCAACAAAGGAGATCAAATGGAATTATAAAAACATAAAAGTAATTCAAAAGTTGGCAGAAAAAGAAAAAAGGGGAACAAAACCCAAATGGCACAAATAGAAAACAAATAGCAATGTGATATACTGACATCAGACCCTATCAATAATCATGTTAAAGGTAAATGGCCTAAAACACCCCAATTAAAAGGCAGAAATTGTCAGATCTGAAAAAATTAAGAATCAATTATATGTTGCTGGCAAGAAATGCACTTTAAATATAAAGAAACAAAGTAGGTTAAAAATAAAAGGATGGAAAAAGTACACCATGCTAGCACTAATTAAAAGAAGACTGGGTGACTATGTTAATATCAGACAATGTAGATTTCAGGGAAAATAAAATTCTCAGGGATAAAGACCATTTCAAATTTAAGGAGTCAATTAATTAAAGAGACATAACTACTCCAGACATTTATACATCTAATAACGAAACTTCAAAATACATGAAGCAAAGACTGATGGAACTATAAGGAGATGTGACAAATCCACAGTTACAGAGATTTCAATAGCCCTGTCTCAATTATTGATAGAATTAGTAAGCATAAAAGTGGCAAGGATATACATCTGACCAATATCCTCACCCAACCTGACCTAATGGACATTTATAGAACACTCTACAACATTTAGGAAATAGGAGAATACACAATTATAAAACAACAAAATACATATTCTTCTATTGTAAGGTTATTAAACTTGAAAATTTTACCAAGATAAGCCATATTCTGTGCCATAAAACAAGTAACAATAAATTTTTAAAAGGATTCAAGACATTCATAGCATACTATTCTCTACCATGATAAAATTAAATTAGAAATCAATAACAGAAAGATACTCTGAAAATCACCAAATATTTGGAAATTAAATAACACAATTCTAAATATCCCATGATCAAAGAAGAAACAAAGGAAACATTAGCAGGTATTTTGAACTGAACAGAAATGAATTCATTAGGTGCTGCTAGAGTAGTAAATTTATAGTACTAATTGTCTATATGAGAAAAGAAAGGCATCAAATCAATGACCTACTTACAGTAAGCAACTAAAAAAAAAGAGAGAGAGAGAGAGAGAGAGAGAGAGAGAGGAAAGTAAGCCTAAAGTAAGCAGAAGAAAATAAAGATTGAAACAATCTTTACTTGCCAATGAACTAGGAAACAGGAAAGAAAGGAAGGAAGGAAGGAAGGAAGGAAGGAAGGAAGGAAGGGAGGGAGGAAGGAAGGAAGGAAGAGAGAGAAAGAAAGAAAGAAAAAGAAAGAAAGAAAGAAAGAAAGAAAGAAAGAAAGAAAGAAAGAAAGAAAAGAAAAGAAAGAAAGAAGAAAAAAAAAGCTAGGTACTTGAGAAGTGCAATAAAATTGAAACATCTTGAGCATACCTGGATCACGCACACACACACAAAGAAGATACTATTTTTTTTTTGAGAGTACATGCATACTCCACTGGGAGGACTGGGGGGAGAGGGAGAGAGAGAGGACCCCAAGCAGGCTCCACACCCAGCACAGAGCCCAACACGGGGCTCCATTTCACGACCCTGAGATCATGACCTGGAGCTGAAAGCAAGAGTCAGATGCTCAACTTACTGAGCCACCCAGGTACCCTGAAGATACAAATTATAAAGATAAGAAATAAGAGGGGCTGTCACTACAGATCCTATAGATATTGAATAATAGGAAGAATACTAAGAACAATGCTATGCCAAAATATCTGACAACTTAGATGAAATGACAAATTCGTTAAAAGACACAAACTACTAAAGCTTACACAAGAAAAAAATAGATAAATAGCTCTCTTATCAACATTAAAAATGTCTTTAATAACCTTTCCACTATGAAATGTCTAGAACCAGATGGATTCACTGGCAAATTCGACCAAACATTTAAGATAGAAATAATACCAATTCTATATAAACTCTTCCCAAAAAACTAGAGAGAATACTTCCCAACACATTTTTATCAGTCTCTGAAATGAAAATCAAAGATACTATGAGGAAAGTATAAGCCAACATCTTTTAGAATGTAGATGTAAATTCTAAACAAAACTTTAAGCAAATCTACTAAAAGAATTATACATTATTACCAAGTGGGGTATACTCCAGGAACACGGGGTTGGTTTAACATTCAAATATCAAACAATGAGGGCGCCTGGGTGGCTCAGTGGGTTAAAGCCTCTGCTTTCAGCTCAGGTCATGATCTCAGCGTCCTGGGATCGAGGCCCACATCGGGCTCTCTGCTCAGCAGGGAGCCTGCTTCCTCCTCTCCCTGTCTCTCTGCCTGCCTCTCTGCCTACTTGTAATCTCTCTCTCTGTGTCAAATAAATAAATAAAATCTTTAAAAAAAAATCAAACAATGATTATTCCCATATCAACAAACTAAAAAAGAAACATACCATCATCCCACTAGTGAAAAAAAATGTTTTGACAAAATCTAACATCCATTCCTGATAAAAATTCTCAACAGACTAGGAGGAGAAAAGAACTTTCTCAGTCTGATAAGTGGTATCAATGAAAATATTACAGCTAACATCATACTTAATGATGATTGACTAAATGCTTTCCTAAGATCCAGGATTGTCCACTCTTAGCACTTCTATTCGACATTGTACTGAAGATCCCAGCCAGTATAATCAGGCAAGAAAGAGAAATGAAAGACAACCCGATTTAAAGGAAGAAGTACAACTGTCTTTGAAGATGACATGATTACCATGTAAAAAAAAATGCAATGAATTAATACGTGTGAACTTAATAAGGCTACAGGGTATAAGATCCACACCCAAAAATCAATTATGCGTCTCTATACACAAGCAACAAAAAAAATCAGAAACTTTCTGAAATAAAATAAATACCATTTACTTAGCACCAAAAATATGAAATACTTACAGACAGATATAACAAAAGGCATGAAAGATCTATACACTGAAAACTATAATTAAGAAAAGTTATAAATGGAGCAATGTATCCTGTTCATGGGTTGGAAACTCAATTATCATTAACTCTTTCTCCCCAGTTCTCCCCAAATTATCTACAGATTCAACAAAATCCCAGTCAAAATCCAAGAAGGCTTGGGCCACCTGGATGGCTCAATCAGTAAAGCATCTATCTCACTTTTGATTTCAGCTCAGGTCATGATCTCAGGGTCATGAGATCCAGCCCCGAGTCAGGCTCCGTGCTCAGGGGGGAATCTGCTTGAGATTCTCTCTCTCCTCCTCCCCAGAACTCTCTCTCTCTCTTTAAAATAAATAAATAAATCTTTAAAAAAAAATCCAAGAAGGCTTTTTGTATGAATTGACAAACTTTTTTAAAATTTATATGGAGGGCGCCTGGGTGGCTCAGTGGGTTAAAGCCTCTGCTTTCGGCTCAGGCCATGATCTCAGCGTCCTGGGATCGAGGCCCACATCGGGCTCTCTGCTCAGCAGGAAGCCTGCTTCCTCCTCTCCCTGTCTCTCTCTGCCTGCCTCTCTGCCTACTTGTAGTCTCCATCTGTCAAATAAATAAATAAAATCTTTAAAAAATAAATAAATAAAAATAAAATTTATATGGAAATGCAAAGGTCCTAGAACAGCCAAGACAGGTCTGGGGGAAAAAGCTAGAGAGCCAACACTATGAGATTTCAAGCATTATTATAAAAGTACCCTAATCAGAACAGCATGGTATTAGTATTTAGACAAACAGATCAGTGGAACGGAAGAGAAAGTCCAGAAATAAACCAACACATATATGTTAAATACCCTAAACTATAACTTGAATAAGTTTACCGTCACCATAATATAATTTAAGAACATCTTCATCACTCCCAAAAGAAATCTTGTACTCAAAAGAAACTTTGTATTCATTAAACGGTCACTCTCCATCCCCTCTTTCCCAGACCCAGTAGAGCCTCTATGGATTTGCCTATTCTAGACATTTCATATAAATGGGATCATACAATATGTGGCCTCTGTGACTGGCTTCTTTCACTAGGCATAATGATTTCAAAGTCCATCCATGTTGTAGTATGTATCACTGTTTCATTCCTTTTTATTACTAATATTCCACTGTATAGATATATCACATTTGATTTATCTGTTCATCAGTTCTTATATACTTGGGATGCTTCCACTTCCTGGCTATTATGAACAATGCTACTATGAAAATGTATGTAAGTTTCCGTGTGAATGTGTATTTTTAGTTCTCTTTGTTATATATCCAGGAGTGGAATTCCTGAGTCATATGGTTAATCTGTTTAACCTTTTGAAGATTTGCTAAATGATTTTCCAAAAACTGTGCCAGTTTACATTCCCCACCAACAATGTATGGGAATTCTAATTCCTCCATAGTCTTATCACCATTTGTTATTATTTGTTGTTTTTACAATAGTTATGCTTCTGGGTGTGAGATGGTATCTTACTGTGGTTTTGATTTGCATTTCCCAATAACTCTTGATGTTGAGCATCTTTTCAAGTACTTATTAGCCATTTGTGTATCTTCCTGGGAGAAATATCTATTTAAATCCTTTGTCCACTTTTTAATTGCATTGTCTTTTTATTACTGAGTTGTAAGAGTTCTTTATATATTCTGAATACAAGTCTCTTATTAGATATACGATTTGCAAATATTTTCTCCCATTCTGGAGTTGTTTTCCACTTTCTTGACTGTTTTTAATTTTAAGGAAGTCCAACCAATCAATTTTCTCTTTTGTTTGTGATTTTTGACATATGCACAAAAGGCAGTGCAGTGGAGTAAGGATAGCCTTTTTTTTTTTTTAAGATTTACTTCTTTATTTAGAGATTGGAACTTTAAAGTAGGATTAAACCATAACAAAAATATACATGTGAAAAAAGTAAATAAAAAGATTTATTTATTTATTAGAGAAAGAGAGTGAGTGCAAGAGCGGGGGAAGGAGAAGAGGGAGCAGACTCCCACTAAGCGCAGAGCCCAATGTGGGGCAATCTCACAACCCATAAGATCAGGACCTGAGTGGAAACCAAGAATTAGATGCTTAACCAATCAAGCCACCCAGGCATCCCGAAAAGATAGCTTTTTTGACAAATGGATATCCATATGCAAAAAAATTAACTTCATACCATATATAAAAATTAACCTTTAACTGAATCACAGATCTAAATATAAAATCTTAAAGTGATAATCTTTCTAGAAGAAAACAAGAAAGAAAATTTTTGTGACCTGGGGCTGTGCAATGATTTCTTAAATATAACACCAAAACCATAATCTATTAAAGAACAAATTAAAAATGGGTATTCATCAAAATTTAAAACTTCTGCTCTTTCAAAGATAGTATTAAGATAAAAAGACAAACCACCAGTAGGAGAAAATCTTTGCAAAGCATTTATCTGATAAAAGATTTATATCCAGATTATATTAAAGAAATCTTAAAATTCAATAATAAGACAACTTAAAAATTTCGCTTTGAATAAAAGTGTCACCAAAAATGATATAGTGATGGCAAATAAACTTGAAAAGATGTTCAACATCTTCAGTCATATTGGAACTGAAAACCAAAACCACAATGAGATACCACAACATACCTATTCAAATGGCTAAAATAAAAAGACTGTCCATACCCAATACCAATACTAGTGAAGCTGTGAGAACTTGAATCTCTTACTCTGCTGGTACTAAAATAAAATGGTACAACCACTTTGGAAAACAGTTTGACAGTTTCTATAAAAAATTAAACATATACTTACCATGTGATCCAACTATTCCACTCCTAGGTAAACTCCCAAGAGAAAAGGCATCATAATTCCAAAGACTTATGCATGAATGTTCATTGCAGCTGTTTTTCTAACAGCCCCAAACTGGAAACAACCCAAATGTCCATCAAGCCATGAATGGATAAAGTGTGGTAATCCACAAAAAGGAATACTGTTCCACAACAAAAAGGAATGAACTCTTGATACTACCACAAGGATGAATCTAAAAATAATTATGCTAAGTAAGAGGAGATGGGCACAAGAGTACATGTTGCATTGAGGCAGTTTAGGGACAAGAGGAACTTAATTCCTATAAAGCCACTGGTCTACAAGCTTAAGTTTCCATACACTTAGGGACAAATACCTTCTTCTCAGAAAGAACAAATGAGCAAATAACAACTGTTAGAGAGTAATGGTTATTTGAACAAAAACAAAAGAAACAGTTTACACAGAAGGAACAATTCGAAGTTGGCTTATATAAGTATTTCTATTTTTCAGGCACCCTAAATAATGCTGACCATGGTAAAAGGCAACCTACAACTATCTTGTGACCACTAATGAATGATGACCAGAAGATAATGGTCCAGGGACTGAAGGACACTTTCCCAGTCCTAGTCCCTCATCCCTTGAAAAAGTGCCTTTAAAAACCATGCACAGTACCTCTTCAGAGGAAACATTCCTCTTTCTAATCGGCTACCTTGTATCCAATCTATCTCCAATAAACTCTGCCTGTTTTCTTTCTCTCCATTCAAAGTTCATTTCTATCACATTGAGACTCAAGAACCTGATCTTGGGAGTCTAGTTAATAGCATGATTCCGGAAAATGCAAGCTAATCTACAGTGACAGAAAGCAAACCAGTGGTTGCGTAGGGAGGTGGAGACAGGGAGGGAGAAAAAAGTGGGGCTACCAAGGGCATGAGTAAACTTTTGGGGATGATAGATATGTTCACTATCTTGACTATGGTAGTGATTTCATATATATATATGTATATGTGTAAATATATATATGTATATGTCAAAACATCAAAGTTTACACTTTAAATATGTGCAGTTTATTGAACATTAATTATATTTATTTTTTTAAATTCACCTATAAGTAGAGAGGAAATAAGTAGTTCCTGGAGAAAAATATCATAAAACCTAAGTAATGAGTATTTGTTAAAATATATGACTGATTCAAGACTAAAACTTATAAATACATGCTGATAATGTCAGTTGTTAAAAATTACTTCGAAAGAAAAGAGCTATTGTTTTCGGAACTGTAGTATGAGGCCAAGTCACACTCATACCTCTTCAACAAAGCATGGACTGCTGGAAATTCTGGGCTTCTATCCATTTCTGGCAAGCTATTTACTCCAGGGAAATTATGGCCTTCAAGTTAGATTAACACAGGTATATATTAAAAACTGGAAACCATCCTACGAAGGCTGAAAGATCAACCACTGGAAAAGTACAAGAGACTCAGTAATTGTATTGTATATGGAACTCAAGTCCATCCAGATTCTGACAGCTAATCATGGCCATCTCTAGCAGAGTGACAAGGTTACTTTAAACAAGGATTTTCTTACAAGTATTCTCCCACGTCACGCTTTGCCACGCTCCAACTGTAAGTCTAAACTGAATATTCTTCAAAGGGTATAAAACATAAACATATCATTTATAGTATGATTCAAACTCAAATGCAATATAAAGTCATAATAGGGTTTAGAGGTAAGAAATCTCAATATTGCAACGTGGGCAGAGAAAGATGTTTTCCTCTCAGTGAAGATGAAGATTTAAAGGCATGTAAGGAAAAAAAAATAAAATAAAAGCAGGTAAGGTAGTACAGCAGGAATATGAGAAAGGTAATGTGTGGAAGGCCAAAACAGGCACGTAATCACTCACAGCTAACTTTAAAATATACGTCAACTTGATCTTTTAAAATACAATGTGTGAAACATGTAAGAGAATACAGGCCAAGATTAAAAGAGTACAAAAGCTAAAAGATAAGCCTGAGATCATGAAGGTGCTCCTGGCTAGGGATCTACATAGAGATCTTATTCCAAAGACAGCCAGTAAAGAAAAGTGATATTTTGAGGACATTTATATTTACTTAGTTCAATAACTCCTTATGTTGTGAACAAGGCAAGTGATAAAAGATTTTTCTGAAGGTAATGAATCAAATTGAGGTTTTCAATGGTGAAATTTAAATGAGCCAAGTGAATGACAATGGAAAAGCTTAGTTACTGCTATAATTCTCTATACCAATCATTCTCTAAACCAGTAAACCAAGAACTAAGGAAACACGTCAGCACTGTTTTGCAAATGTTGACACTATAGATCTTGCTAACAGAACAGTTACTAGAAATAATGGACTCAGCCCCTCCCCCTCATCCTTAGCTACTCCTTACGTCAAACATCTTGTAAGAGTTGTCTAGACTTTCTGTCTCTATTTCCTGGTCTCCTCACCTACTCCAAAGTGGCTTTGAGGCCCATCGACCTCTCCATCAAAACAACTCTCTCCGAAGTCAATGGTGACCTACAGGCCATTTATTCCATCTAGCACATACATTCTCAATGGGAGCAATACTGTACCCAACCAAAAATTATTAGAGAGCAAAAAATCTCTTTTTGGAAGTCTGTGGCCTTCCAAAAGTCATAATACAGAAGCGGAAATACAATGTATCTAGGCATTCTCCACTTCTTGCTCTAACTTCTCCCCAGGTGACTTTAGGTATGCCATCTGCTCCAGTTAACACCCACCAACATCTGTATCTCCTAAAGCTACAGCTCCATCAGACAGTTGCTCAAGATTCAAGCCTATTTAACCACCTGCCAATCTGACATCTCCATTTGACTGTCTTAAAGGTATTTTTCTGGGAAAAGAACCCCCAGGTTTGGTCAGACTCCCTGGTTAAGAACTACTGCCATATAGTAGTTTCAGAAAGGATCATAAAATCAAAAATGACAAAGTTAACTTATAAAATTGGTATAAACAATTATTCTGTGAACAAGCTCTTATTCTTCTCTGATACCTTTAAGGCCTCTTGTGTAAATATAACTTTCAGTTGGTACACAACAGAAACTAAACTAGGCCAGAAATCAACAGGTCAATGTATTGGTTTTTTCCAGAGCACTGAAGCGAATGCAGCTTTAGCAGTTATGCCAAAAGGTATTCTGAAACTAGTGTCAGACTTTCAATAAAAGAGAGGAAGAATGGAAACCACTTAGTGGGACGCCTGGGTGGCTCAGTCGGTTGAGCAGCTGCCTTCGGCTCAGGTCATGACCCCATGGTCCTGGGATCAAGTCCTGCATCGCGCTCCTTGCTCAGTGGGGAACCTACTTCTCTCTCTGCCTCTGTCTGCCACTCTGCCAGCATGTGCTCTCTCTCTCTCTGACAAACAAATAAATAAAATAAACAAACAAATAAATAAAAAAAGAAAAAAGAAAAAAAAAAACACTGCTTGGTTTGGTTTGGTTGGTAAACTTGCTATGCTGTGTGTTGGCACAACTAAACAAGTATAGATCAACATTTACACCCTGAAAAGAATCCTTAAAATAAATCAGTACCACAGGCAAACTGCATTAAAAAATAGTTATACAACTGCAACGACTCAAAAATTCTTGTCACTCAGGCATCTTCCATATGATAAGGCCATAGCACCAATCCTTTACGAAGTTAAAACTAAAATACAGACCTAAAACTAAAAATGAGGCCTATCTTTTTGGCTCTACGGTTTCTGTCCCCCGGAGCCAGAAATTTGCCAACACCAATACTTTCAAATAAAAGGAATTCTGCTTGTAAGATTAAAAAACAGATTTATTTCAGGGGTTATTAAAGAGGTGCCCTGTTAGATCTCAACGACATGAAAGAAATATTCCTCTTTGGCACAACAGGATTAAGGTCTAATCTACCAGGTCTAAATCTGTGCTTGCTGATCCTGTTTTTCTGTTCAACCTTTCTGTCTGCTCACTTCCTGATTCTGCTAAGTATTCTTCCCTAGTCATTTCTGAAATCATTATTAAAAATAACATAATACTTCCTACTGGATTCTCTAGTTGGATTTCCTTTAAGCACCTTAAACCCAGTATACCCCAAACCAAACTTATCCTCTCTACATCTACCTCCTCCCAGGCAAATCTGTTTTAGATTTTATCTGGTGGCCTAAGCCATAAATCTGGGACTTAACCCTGAATTCTCTACTGACAAATCTTACCGGCTCTCTCTTACTCTCTTAAAATCACCTCCTCCTCATTGCCTCCTTGGCCCTGGCTTATATGAGTGGTGGTGTTAGAGGCTTCAAAGAGGTTAGGTGATGGAACCCAATAAATCTGGGATTGAATTCCAGTTCTGCCATTGCTAGCTAAGTGTGGTCTTAATCTTAGGCAATTACTCAACCTCTCTAGGGCTCATTTTCTATAGAATAATAAATTTACCTCATAAGGTTACTGAAGTGAGTAAATGAGTTAATGCCTCTAAAACACTCAACACTGTGCCTGGTACGTTATAAACACTCAATGAATGGCAGCTACCACTATCCTGTAGAATTGTATATCAATTAAACTGTGTATCAATTAAATGATATCTATGTAAAGTACTTGACACACAGTAAGGACTTTATATAATAATTAAAAAAATCAATTTCACCTCTCATCTTCTAAGTATAATACTTCAATAATCTCCTAACATCTAGTCTTAGTCACCTCATCTATTCTCCACAATGCCCCACGTGGCTCCTGTTTTCAGGATAAAATCCAAAACCCTTCTCATGACATACAAGGTTGTTTTTGATCTCGTCTTTATTTCTTAAGACTAGCCTATTGCCATTCTTTTACCTCTAATCATATCCAACTCAGAAGTGTCATATTCTCTCAAGTCACTACTTTTACTATGTTATTCCTTTACCTAAGATTCCCATCTACTCTTTTCTCCAACCCAATTACAATTTTGTCTCATAGTACTGTTTCTAATCCTTCAAAATTTCAGCCCAGGAAGCCTTCTGCTACAACCACACCCCCAATTCTGAGTTGAAAACACATCTCCGTACCTCCATATATTCTTATAATTTTTTTCTTCTAATAGTATTAAAAGAAATATTTTATTTTACTTGAGATTTTTCTACTTATGTTGATAAGAGAAATTCATCTGTAACATTGTTTTCTTGTAATGTCTTTATCGGGTTGGCAGTGAGGTTATACTGGTCTCTATCATTACTTGGGGGAGTATACACTGTTTTCCATTCTCTGAATAATGTAAAACTTGATGTTATTTTTTCCTTAAACACTTGGCAATACATTTATTGAGCATACATAATGCCAGATTACACACATTTATAGGTGACGACATTTAATCCTCACAGCAACTTTATGAAGTATATGCCACTATTATCTGGCATAGTATCTGCCACTCTGTTTTAGAGAAGAAACTGAGGCTCACTGAGATAACTTTCCCAAAGTCACACAACTGGTAGGTAGCAGAGGTGGGATCTAAACACGTATCTCTGGATGTTCTTAACCACATGCTATGTTGCCTTGTAATACCAAAAATATGGTGTTATAATTATCTATTCATTTATCTGCTTCCCCATTCATGAGTGAAATCTATCTAGTAAGATCTTTGAAGAGTAGGATGATGTCTTTCATTTTTCACACCTCCTAAGTCTAGCTATCATATATACCAATTAATAGATACTCAATAAATTGCTGCTAAATGAATGAATGAATGAAAACTCTTTTAACAACTGAGGTAAAGCGGTTATTATCAATTCCTATATAGAAATCCGATGTATGTTCATTTTAGAATGCTGCTAAAGCGGTTTTGTCTTTAAGTTAAATCAAAACCATAAAAAAAGGCATATATGATTTAGTTTCTTCAACAAGGAAAAAGCAAAAAAATAATTTGTAATTATTTGCAAATGACTGACAACAGGTTTAATCTTCTGATACCATCTGTGAGACAGAGACCTTCATACTTTTTCTGGGGTCAAGAGTATAAATCAAAGAAGAAAAAGATTATCCAGTGAGAAAATGGCAATAAACAAAAGCCTTAAGCAGAAAAGCTTTCAAAGAAGGTTCAGCATATAGCTAAAGAAGAATTCCCCACTGTCTATGCCATGTGGTAGGCATGTCATAAGAAGATTTAGGTTAGACATAAAACACCACAGCAGGGATGTCTTGGCTTCAGTCATATGAACTGAACTTAATTTCTGTTCTTTTGCTTGATGAGTTGGCAAAACGCTTATATATGGGCATTACAGAACTGAAAGAATTTCTGATGCAGATCCGATCATACATATGGCTAAATGACTAGGTTATGGAAAGACAAATCTGGCCTAGATATAAAAATGAATTTCCTAAAAGCCAACTGTCCTTAGATTCTGAAATTGTTATCCAGGGAGATTATGTAATTATAGTACTAATGAACATTAAGAATAGAAAAGATCCTTGAAATATTTAAATAGAATCCTGTCTAGATTTTTCCAAGCCTCTTCTACCCCTATCCAAAACACATACATACACTATTTCACTGCAGCTGTTTTTGTCAAGTTGCTTTTAAGACAACAGTATTATATCTCAAGGGCAGAAAAAGCAGGTGAGAATTAAAACATACTAAAGAAACTATTAAACAGCTCAAAGGAAACCATTCTCACTAGTGAACTGCCACATAAAAATTTCAGAAGTCCTTATACTCTCTACTACAAAATAAACAGGATATTCACCAGCAAGAGGTCCCTGCAGATATTGCTTAGGCTCTCAAAGTCAAATACACTAATAATAAAAAATTTGAAAAATTAAGAAACACACAAAGAACAGAAAAAAATTATTTCTAGTATCCAAAGATAATTCTTAAATATCTTGGAATATTTTATTTTAGCCATTTTTTTTTTCATCATCACTGGTATTGCAAAAAGCTTTGTTACCATTTGGTCCATGGCTTGGGAAAAGTTCAGGGGTGTTTAAGAAGCTGTCCTGGGGCAGGAGGCAGAGGCTTGGGCAGAAGTTCCAAGGGCAAGGGTATGCAAGAGTGTCCCTCAAAGGTCATTGGACTACTATTTCACTTGGAATTTTACATTTCTGTTCATGAGAGAAATCAGTCTGTAATACTGCTTTCTTGTGATGTCCTTTTCAGACTGGTATTAAGGTTATGCTGGCCTCTACAATTATTACAGTTAAAACAGGAAGAATTGCCTGTTTTTCATTCTCTAGAATAGTTTATGTAAAACTTGGTATTGTTTTTTTTCCCCTTAAATATTTGGCAAGGATCTCCCCAGGTAAGACTTTTGAGCCTGTACCTGACCATAAATTTTTCTTTTTGGTAGGATTTTTAATAACCGATTTACTTTGGGGGCACTTGGTGGCTCAGTCAGTTGAGCATTCAGCTCTTGATTTGGGCCCAGGTCATGATCTCAGTGTCATTGGACTGAGCCCTGCATTGGGCTCCATGCTCAGCACAGAGTCTGCTTGGGATTTTCTGTCCCTCTCCCTCTGTCCGTTCCACTGCATGCATGCCCTGTCTCTCTCTCTCTCAAATAAATTAATAAAACATTTTAAAAAGAAATAACTGATTTACTTTCTTTACGTGATATAGAATGAGTCAGATTTCTATATCTTCTTGCATCCATATCTTTTTAAAGGAGTCTATTTCATCAAAATGATCAAATATTTTTAGCATGGAATTTTTCATATGCCCTCTTATTATCATTTAATGTCTCTAGGCTCTGTAGTAATGACTCATTTTTCATTCCTAATATTGGTTTTCTCTCTTTTCTTTTTCGCTGATTAGTTAAAGTGGTATATCCCTGGCAAAACAAAATTTTCAAAGAACGAGTCATTGACTTTGTTGATTTTCTCCATTGTACATTTGTTTTCTAGTTCACTGATCTCTGCTTTTTATTATTTTTCTTCTCTTTGATTTGCTTTCTTTTTCTAGCTTCTTAAAGATGGAAAGTTAAAGCACTGATTTTTAGCCTTTTTACTTTTTCTGATAATCGCAGTTAAGGCTCTAACATTCCTTCTAAGCACTGCTTTCGCTGCATCTGACAAATTTTGGTTATGTTTTATCTTCATTATTATTTGCTCTTCAAAGCATTTCCTAATAATTTCCATTGCAATTTTATCTTTGACTCAGAACTCTTTTAAGATGTACTACTCATTGATTTTTAGCTTAACATCACTATAATCAGAAAACATATTCTGAAAAATAACCCAGGATACGATCAATCTTGATAAATGAGCCACTGCCACATAAAAAGAATATACTCTCTCACTCTTCAGTGTTTTTATGAATGTTTTCATCTTCCTTGAGGAAATATCTAGCAGTAAAAGGCCTGTGTCATGAGGTAGATGTATGTTTAACTATATAAAATACTAAAGTTTTCCAAAATGGTTATGCTCTTTTCCACTTTCACTACCAATACATCAGTTATAATTCATCTATACCCTTGCCAACATCTGGTACTGTTAAGTTCATTGTCATCATCTTTTTTAAGTTATTCCAATGAGTATGAAGTGGTATATCATTGTGTATCTACTGAGTTCCTATTTTGAGATTATATTTGTCAACTCCTGACTTTCTATTTTATTCTATCTTATAGATTCAGTTCTCTAGTGAAATTCTCCATATCTTCATTTATTTTCTTCATCTTTTCCTCTACCTAAGTAGATTAATCAACTGTTTCAAAGTCCTTGTCTGCTAATACCAATATCTGTATCATCTGTGAGTCTGCCTCTGTTGTCTCTTTTCCTCTTGGCTTTTGGTCATCTGGTCTTATCTCTTAACATGCCTAAAAAATTCTGACTGAAGGCTGAATGTTGTTTTAAAACAAATTTAGAGGTTCCAAGTGATGTTATCTATGACCAGAAAAATTCACCCTTATCTCTGCTAGGCAGAGAATGCAGGGTTCTCACTTTAATCCAATCAGGCACTCAGCAGAATCAAGGATGCTTTATAGTTTGGGTAAGGCTTATTCTATAGTTGGTTAGACCATCTTGCTAGTGTAGAACTCTTCATGTTCCTGTAGAATACTTCAGTCTCTTGTTGACTGAAAGCCTGGTATATTCACTGGGTCTTACCTCCTCCCGCCCACACTCATCCTGGTGTGTCCTGAACTCTACATGTACTATAAGATTATAGAAAATTTCTCTCTGCTTTCCAGAAGTTTTCAACTTAGACCCTTAGCCTTTTTTTTTTTTTTTTTTAAGATGGGTTTACTGAATGATTTGAGAGACAGCACAAGCAGGGGAGAGGAACAGAGGGGAAGGGAGAAGCAGACTCCCTGCTGAGTGGAGAGCCCAACATGGGACTCAGTCCCAGGACCCCAAGATCATGACCTGAGCCAAAGGCAGATGCTTAATTGACTGAGCCACCCAGGTGCCCCACCTTTAGCCTTACTTTATTGCACAAACTTAGACATGGGCAAATGTCTTAAGGAGAAAACTAATAAAGTGTTCGAGACCCCTCAAAGTCTCCAATTTTGTTAATTCACTGCCTGAAGACCAACAAAAGACCCTTTCAACTTATAATCTATTTTGTCTGATATAAGGATAGACATCCCCATGCTATTTTGGAGCTCATTTGCATGGAGTATCTTTTTCTATCCCTTCACTTTCAGCCTATATGTATCCTTAAAGCAAAAGTGAGTCTCTCATAGGCATCATTTCTCTCTTAAGACAGTGTGGTATTGACAAAAGAATTGACAAATAGGTCAGTGGAACAGAATAGAAAGCCCAGAAATAGACCTGCATAAATATAGTTAACTGATCTCCGACAAAGGAGCAAAGCAATACAATGGAGCAGAGATAGTCTTTTCAACAAATGGGGTAGAACAACTGTGCAGAAAAATGAATCCAGACACAGACCTTACACCCCTTATAAAAATTAACTCAAAATAGATCATCGAGTTAAATGTAAAACACAAAATGATAAAATTCTTAGAAGATAACACAAAAGAAAATCTAGGTGCAGGCCTGGGTGGTTCAGTCGGTGAAGCGCCTGCCTTTGGCTCAGGTCATGATCCCAGGGTCCTGAGATCCAGCTGGGCTCCCTGCTCAGTGGGGAACCTACTTGTCCCTCTCCCTCTGCCCCTCCATCCTCCCCCACTCCAGCTCATGCTCTATCTCACGCTCTCTCTCAAATAAATAAATAAAATCTTAAAAAAAAAATCAAGGCGACTTTGAGTATGGCAATAGTTTTTTAGATACAATACCTAAGGCATGATACATAAAAAAAAAATAACTGCAAGCTGGACTTCATTAAAATTAAAATCTTCTGCTCTCCAGAAGACAGTGTCAAAAGAAAGAAAATTAAAGCTACAGATGAGGGAAAGTATTTGTAAAAAAAAAAAAAAATTGATAAAGGACTATTATCCAAAACTACAAAAAACTCTTAAAACTCAAGAAAATAACCCAATCAAAAAATGAGCCAAAAACTTAAACAGATACCTCACCAAAGAAAATGTACAGATGACTAATAAGCATATGAAAAGATGCTCCACATCATACGTCATTAGGGAACTGTACACTGAAACAAGGAGATACTATTACACAGCTGTTAGAATGGCTGAAACCCAAAACACAGACACCAAATGCTGGAGAAGATCTGGAGCAACAGAAACTTTTATTCCTTTCTCTCAGAAATGCAAAATGGTACAGCCACTTTGGAATAAAGTTTGGCAGTTTCTTTTTAAAGTAAACGTATTCTTACCATTTGATCTAGCAAACACACTACTTGGTATTTACCCAAATGAGGTGAAAACATACACCCACGTAAATCTTGCACATGGATATTTAAAGCAGCCTTATTTATAACTGCTATATCTTTGAAGAAACCAAGATTCCTTCAGAAGGTGAATGGAGAAACAAAACTGTGGTACAACCAGACAACAGAATATTACTCCGCACTAAAAAGAAATGAACTGTCAAACCATGAAAAGGTATTAGAGGAAATTTAAATGCATTTTACTAAGTGGAAGATTGACAATTTGAGAAGGCTATGTATTGTATACCAACTATATGACATTCTGGAAATGGCAAAACAATGGAGACCATAAAAAGATCAGTAGTTGCCATGGGCTGGGAGAAGAGGAAGATGAATAGGTAGAGCACGAAGCATTTTTAGGACAGTGAAATTGTTCTGTATATTATATTATGTGGATACAAGTCATTATCCACTTGTCAAATCTATAAGAATGTATAACACTAAGAGTGCATCCCAAAACCAGGGAGGGAGACAAACCATAAGACACTCTTAATCTCAGGAAACAAACTGAGGGCTGCTGGAGGGGAGGGTGGTGGGATAGGGTGGCTGGGTGATGGACATCAGGGAGGGTATGTGCTATGGTGAGTACTGTGAGTTGTGTATGACTGATGATTCATAGACCTGCACCCCTGAAGCAAATAATACATTATATGTTAATATAAAAAGAATGTTTCCCAAAGTAAAATATGGATTAAAGTGTGTTAATGGAGGTTTACCAGTTGTAACAACTGTACCACTGTGATATAGGACGTTAACAGTAGAGGAGACAGTCCATGTATACCAACCACATGGGGGTAAATAAAACTCTCTGTACTTTCTGCTTAATTTTGCTACAATCCTACAACTGTTCAAAAAAAAGCCTATTAAAAAAAAACATAGCTTGGGGCGCCTGGGTGGCTCAGTGGGTTAAAGCCTCTGGCTTCGGCTCAGATCATGATCTTAGTGTCCTGGGATCGAGCCCCACATTGGGCTCTCTGCTCAGCAGGGAGCCTGCTTCCTCCTCTCTCTCTGCCTGCCTCTCTGCCTACTTGTAATCTCTCTCTCTGTGTCAATAAATAAATAAAATCTTTAAAAAAACAAAACAAAACATAGCTCTTAACTACCTTTCATACTTCTATCCAGATAAAAAGCAGTTGTTTCCACTATGGGTCAGAAGGCAAAACCATTGCCTGATTATTTTTTAAAACTTAGCTTTCAAAATCATCTTAACTGGTAATTTAAGGCTCATATTAAGGATCAAAGAACTTACTTTTCAACTTTCCTCTGATGTTCTTTTTGCCTTTGTTGTTCTTTTACTTGTTCTCTCTCAATATCCATGAAAAGTCGTCTAAATCTCAGGTATTGCTTTTGACGCTAAAGGAAAGAAGTTGAAAATGTTAAGATTCTGCTCTGAGGACTTTCCAAGGAAGGAAAATATCCTTGTGCCAGAGATATACTGGATGATACAAAAGTCACATGGAATTAAGTCCTTAATTTCCTTCTATTTTATGGTGACCTAGGATAATATCACATACAGCAAGAGCTTTATATCCTCAAGGACATAGCTATTAGATATTACAGACAAGTCAGAGAAAGAAGTACTAATTTAGTTTGCCCTTTGCCTAGTCCTTTGTCAACAGCACTTGAGGAAATGACTGCATTTGATATGACAAGACATATTACTATATTTACTCTGTGTTCCCAAGTAATAAGTACCATAGAAGCAGGGCCAAAGAAAGAATAGGAGAGGGGCACCTGGGTGGTTCAGTAGGTTAAAGCCTCTGCCTTCGGCTCGGGTCATGATCTCAGGGTCCTGGGATGGAGGCCTTAATCGGGCTCCCTGCTCAGCAGGGGGCCGGCTTCCTTCTCTCTCTGCCTGCCTCTGTGCCTACTTGTAATCTCTCTCTCTGTTAAATAAATAAATAAAATCTTAAAAAAAAAAAAAAGAAAAAAGAAAGAATGGGAGAGGTATTTTATAAAAGAATAGTCATTTTAAATTTTCCAAATTAAAGCTACATCACAAAAGAATACTTTAAGCCTAGCCTCATAAGAAAGAGGGAAGAAGGACTGAGGAATATCTGAGCACCAAACTTTCAAAGGGAACAAGTATGGGGCGCCTGAGTGGCTTAGGCAGTTAAGCATCTGACTCTTAATTTCAGCTCAGGTCATGATCTCAGGGTTGTAAGATTAGGGCCCATATCAGGCTCATGCTAGGCATTCTCTCCCTCATACTAGGGATTCTCTCTCTCCTTCTCCCTCTGCCCCACTCTGGTCCCCCCCCAAAAATGGAACAAGTATAATAAAAGCAAGTGCTATTGCCCTTTAGGTTTATATATTCTCTGGGTTTATATATTCTCTTTTAAGGACACAAGCTTCTTAAAGGGCACTAATGTACACATGGACGTGTTTTTGCCCTTTGAGTAGCTTATGTCCTTTTGGTAAAAATTATTAAAAGTCTAATAGCTAGTTCTTAATATTGAGGCCATCACAAGCATTAATGGTGTTTTTATTTTTTTTAAAACAGAGATGCCCCAAACCTACCTTTTCATATACTAATCAGTGTATCTGTTTAGGTTCAGGCATTTGCATTTTAAAAAAAGCTCCACGGGCGCCTGGGTGGCTCAGTGGGTTAAAGCCTCTGCTTTCGGCTCAGGTCATGATCTCAGCGTCCTGGGATCGAGGCCCGCATCGGGCTCTCTGCTCAGCAGGGAGCCTGCTTCCTCCTCTCCCTGTCTCTCTGCCTGCCTCTCTGCCTACTTGTAATCTCTCTCTCTGTGTCAAATAAATAAATAAAATCTTTAAAAAAAAAATAAAAAAAGCTCCACATCTGAGTCTGGCATATCAGCAGTGTTAAAAACTGTTGGTTTAACCCAACTTCAGATTGAGAAGGAAAAAAAAAAAAGTCATGAGTTAAAACCCCTCCTTTAAGTTATTGTGACAAATGCACACTAATGGGAAAAACTTACTAGGATCAGATCTCTGATTTCACACCAATGTATCCTAAATCCTAGAAGCTTGGAAGAAAAGTTCAACACATTATAATGACTCAGGTGACTTCTTTGCCTTTATCCATGGAATTTGTAGTATTGGCTCTTAATGTGTAAGAACACAGTAAATCATTCCCAATTTCACATATACTATTATAGTAGAATACTGGTGTCCAAAAGCAATTAACATTACATACCTCTTTCTTGTCTTCTTCCTGATCTACTCCAGACTGCAGTGTCAGTGGAATTTGAAATTCAGTGTTCGATCTTGATTGATATTCATCATAAACCTGTTAGAAGTCCAGTCACACAAAGTGACAAAATTGCCAAAAGCTAGCCCTGTATGTGCTTTTGATATTTTCATCTATTGTTTCCTTTCTCCTGCAACTTTAACCTCAACTGGATAAAGAAACAAATAAAAAATCAATAAAATAAAATAAATTAAAAACAAATGAAAGAAGCAGATTCAGAAGGAATAAACCAAATAAAAAATAATAAACCAAAGAAAATGACTCAGGTCAAAAACAAAGATGAATTAATAACAAATAAAAATGTTCAGAATGAAAGTTCTTCTAAAGTGGTCACTTAAAATCACTCTGAGCGTGCTTAGGACTGAATCCAGGATGTAAAGCCAAATCCCTTATTATCTCAAATCTGTAATCATTTTCAATTTATACAACTCTTTTGGTGGGTATGAGCCCAAATAAGAACCTGAAAATATTATAACATCAACTGACATGGAAGGGAGGAAACTGGAGCTAACTTTCCCCCATATTACTAGAAAAGACTTATGACATAACTGGTATACCTACTTTGTTATAGGTCAAATTATGATCCTTCACTTTTAGTATGAAAGCTCAGTATTACTTTCTTTAGCTTAAAAATTATATATCTTTTAGCAAAGTTGCAGGATATAAGATCAGTATACAAAAATCAATTGTATTTCTTGTAATGAACAATCTGAAAATGAAATTAATAGAAAAATTCATTTAAAATACCACCAAAAAATTATTTACAATAAAATTAACAAAGTTAGTGTAAATTTTATACTCTAAAACCTAAAAAACATTGTTGGGAGAAATTAAACAAGGTCTAAATGAATGAAAAGACATAAAAGGACAGATAAGATGGCAGTACTCTCCAAACTGATCAACAGATTTAATGCAATCTCCATCAAAATGTCAGATGACTTCCTTGTAGAAATTGACAGGGTGATCCTTAAATTCAAATGCAAGAGATAGCTAAGATAGTTTTGAAACAGAAGCGCATAGTTGGAAGAATCTTCCCAATTTCAAAACTTACTACAAAGATACAGTAATCAAGACAGTATGGTACTGGCATAAGAACAGACTTAAAAAAAAAATAAAGAATAGACTTACAGATCCATGGAACAGAACTGAGAGTTCAGAAATAAACCATTGTATTTACAATCAACTGATTTTTGGCAAGAGTGCCAAATGGGTAAACATTTCAACAAATGATGTTGGGACAACTGGATATCCACATGCAAAAGAATGAAGTTCAATTCCTACCTTATACCACATATGAAAATTAACTCAAAATGAATCACAGACCTAAATGCAAGAGATATAAAATTCTTAGAGGAACACATAAGAGTAAACCTCCATGATCCTGCCTTAGGTGGTTTCTCAAATATGACACCAAAAGCACAATCCACAAATAAAAAGTAACTAACTTAGACTTCTTCAAAACTAAAAACTTTTGTGCTACAAAGGAAACCATCAAGAAAACGAAAAGCCTACAAAATGGGAGAAAACATTTGTAAATCATATAACTAATAAGGGACTTATATGGAGAATATATTAAGAATTCACAAACTTAATAATCAAAAGACAAATAACTCAATTACAAATTGGGCAGACAATCTAATAAGCAGTTTTCCAAAGAATACAAATAGCCAATAAGCACATGAAAAGATGCTCACTATTAGCCATCAGGAAAATATAAATCAAAACCACGATGAGATACCACTTCACACCTATTAATATGGCTATAATTAAAAAGACATTAAATGCTGGTGAGGATGTGAAGAAATTAGAACCCTCATACACTATTGGAAGGAATGAAAAATAGTGCAGCCACTTTGGAAAACAGTTTGGCAGTTACTCAAAAGGTTAAATATAGAGTCACCATATTCCCAGCAATTCCATTCCTTGATATACGCAAGAGAAATGAAAACATATCCACAGAAAAACTTGTACGCAAATATTCATAGCAACATTATTCATAATAACCAAGAAGTAAAAACAATCCAAATGTCCATCAATTGATGACTGGATAAATAAAATGTGCTATATGCATAAAATGGAGTGTTATCTAATGATAGGAATAAAGTATTGCTATACGCTACAAGGTCAGTGAACTTTGAAAACATTATGTTAAGTGAAAAAAGTCAGTCACAAAAGGCCATATATTCCATAATGATCCCATTTATATGAAATGTCCAAAATAGGCAAATCTATAGACAGAGAAGTTGCTTAATGGATGCCTAGGGCTGGGGGGTGGAGGAAAAAGGAACTGGCTGCTAATGAGTAAGGACTTTTGGGGTATGAAGAAAATGTTCTAACATTCATTGTGGCAAACTTTATACAACCCTTTGAATATACTAAAAACACTGCAGCATACACTTCAAATAGGTTAATTATATAAAAACACTGCAGCATACACTTCAAATAGGTTAATTATATGGTATATAAATTACAGTCAATCTTCAATATTCCATACTCCTTATTTGTGAATTTGCCTATTCACTAAGATTTATTTGTAATTCCAAAATTAACACCTGTAATGCTTTTATGGTCATTTGCAGACATGTATAGAGCTGTGACAAATTTGAGTCACCAGATATGTTGCCAGTTGAGGGTGAACAGGTGATGCTCTGCTCTTTTTGTTTCAGCCTTCAAACTGTAAACAGGTATTCTTCCCAAGGTCTACTTAGTGCCAAGGTGTTTGCATTTTTGTGCTTTTTGTTGGTGATTTCACTATTTAAAACGGCTCCCAGGGCACCCAGGTGGCTCAGTCGGTTGAGCATCTAACTCTTGATTTCAGCTCAGGTCATGATCTCAAGGTCCTGGGATGGAGCCCAGTGGGGAGTCTGCATGCGGATATCTCTCCCTTTCCCTCTGCCCTTCTCCTGGCTCCCTCTCTTGCTCTCTCTCTTTCTCAAATACATAATCTTTTATTATTTATTAAGATATTATCATAATCTTTTTTATTTCTTTTTAAGATTTTATTTATTTGACAGAGAGAGACACAGCGAGAGAGGGCACACAAGCAGAGAGAGGGAGAAGCAGGCTTCCCACTGAGTAGGGAGCCCAATGCGGGCTCAATCCCAGGACCCTGGGATCATGACCTGAGCTGAAGGCAGATGCTTAATGACTGAGCCACCCAGGTGCCTCCATCTAAAATACATCATCTTTTTTAAAGAAATAAAAATAAAAAACTGAATAAAATTAAATAAATAAAATTAAATAAAATAAAATGGCTCCCAAGCACAGTGTTGAAATACTATCTAGTATCCTTAAGCATAAGAAGGCTATGATGTACCTTATGGAGAAAATACATGTATGAGATAAGCTCACTCAGGAATAAGCTATAGTGTTATTGGCTCTGAGTCCATGTTAATAAATCAACATTACGTATTAAATAAGGTGTCTTTAAACAGAAATTCACATAAAATAAAGTTAGGTATTGATGAGTGACCAAAACATGATCAGGGGCTCACAAAAAACTAACTCTGTATCTTCCCTAGGAACAGTGGTTTAGTATTCACTAATTCAATGTGGCAACTTTATATAACTACCATAAATAATAAGAACTGATTGTATACAACCTGAAAATGATACAGAGCAGAGATTGATGATAGTTATTTCTGGAATTTTGGGTTATTTTTTTTGTTTGTGTTTACTTTCTTTTAAAATAAAAATAAAAACATTTTCTGCTTTCAAAAATGTAAGAAAAACCAGACTTTCAACACTGGGCAAGGAGTAAGCTTACTATGGACCTGTCTGTCTCACTGATTCTAACTAAAGATTCCAGGAAATGTGGCCTATGGTATTTGGAGAGTGTAGGGGTTGGGTATCCTGAGGAGGCATGAGCTAGAAAGGTGGATTCCTTAATTCTGTGTATGAATTGGCATATATCCTCAAATCACCTGAGTTGTGCATGCATGGGAAGCCTACAAAAATTGCACTAATGTTCGAGCCACTCTTCACAGAAGGTGAGAAAGAACTTATAATGTAAACTTAATCAGGCTGATTGCCTGCTAGAACAAATAAACAAAAGATGCAACATTCTTTAGAGGATTTCAACAGAAGCCAGAGTCTCACAATATAATATTCAAAACTGGACCCAGAAGAAAGGATGGCAAGGGAATCCAGAATATGGTCCAAGGACAAATAACTCTTCTTCTGACATAGTAGGAATAGGTAAGAATGCCAAAAAAACAAATGGCTGAGGGAGTTAGTGCATGATGGTTTCTATTTTCTTCATGAAAGTCTGAATGTATGGGGATGTAGCAAGAATTTTACAAAGTATTTAAGGTTTACTATTATTAGCATGGGCCATAGGAGAGGGAGCTGACAAAGGGCAAGCAAGAAAAATGCTAAGCAGCACGAGGGACTCAGCAGCTATGACTATAAGCCCGAAGTATGACTGTAATCTAAATCTACACTATTATAATTTTTTTCCAATAAGGCTGGATTATTTCAGGAGCCTAAAAGGAGAAAGGACTGATCCAGGGCATCCGGGCTTGCTGGCAGAAGGACAAGAAGAGGAGGTTCTAACCATCAAGGCAGCATACTCTCAAGCAAATAGTCAGAGTTAGGTATGCCTCTTCTGTGCTCAGTTAATGCCCTACGCACCCACTACCATTAATTATGTTGCTTCATAATTATCTGCTTATATGCCAGTCTCTCTTCTTTGACTGTCTGAAATTTGAATTCTGTGTCTGA
This sequence comes from Ailurus styani, assembly GCA_002007465.1. NCBI lineage: Eukaryota > Metazoa > Chordata > Mammalia > Carnivora > Ailuridae > Ailurus > Ailurus styani. The sequence continues at coordinate 674,645 of LNAC01000212.1, forward strand.
TTCACAATTGTATCTTTGATATTTAGTGCCTAAACAATGGCTAACACCTAACAAGAGTTCAATAAATGTTTAATTGATTGACTAATTCAAAACATATTTAGCAAGAGACTATCAGGTATCAGGCACTGTACTATACAGGCTGTCCATATACTGGTAAACATCAGGTGTGGTACCTCTTCTCTTTTTTTTTTTTTTTTTTTAAAGATTTTATTTATTTATTTCACAGCGGGAGAGAGATCACAAGGAGGCAGAGAGGCAGGCAGAGAGAGAGAGAGAGAGGGGGAAGCAGGCTCCCTGCCAAGCAGAGAGCCCGATGCGGGCCTCGATCCCAGGACCCTGAGATCATGACCTGGGCCGAAAGCAGAGGCTTTAACCCACTGAGCCACCCAGGCGCCCCTCTTCTCATAAAGCTTACAAGACCAGTGGAAAACAAGTTAAATCAATAAATTATTACAAATTGTCTCATGTACTAAGAAGGAAAGAGAGTGCAAGAATAGAAAAAAACAGAAGAGAGGAAACCTATTTTTGATAAGGTGGTCAAGGACAGTCTTTTCCAAGGAGGTATTGAAGCTGAAACTTGAAGGATGAGAAGTGACTAGCTTTATGAAGAAAAAAGAGGATATCCAGGCAAAGGAAAAAACATATGCAACAGATTTGAGGTAGGAAAGAGCCTGGCATAATTCAGGATATATAAGTGACAATGTAGAATAAAACATGACAGTGTACCTTTAGGCCCACCTCACAGAGACAAACCAAAAATTACAAAAGAGCTACAGTGTAGTCCTGAAAACCTCAGCCCAAATCCTACTTTCTGTCTTTATGCTCCTTCTCTGTTGCTCTTTTAAAAGAGCTAAGAGGAAATGTCTCTTTATCTCTTTTATATATCCTAACAACACTGGTTGCCTGAAGGCTCTGTTGTTAAAATAACATAAAATCACAAGACAGAAATTATTTGGACAGTGAAAAATTCTAGTGGGAATAAACCAGACTTCAGTTAAGCCATGGAGGAATCTTAGGAGGCCAGATTACTGTAATGTTTTCTTGAAAAACTATGGATCTTAACTCAGTACACTGAAGCTCAGGCAATATAACCCTAATAAGCTCCAGCTTACACTCGGGACAGCTTATTTCTTGGTGATCCCATCTTATGCTCTAACAGCTTACTGATGGAGATCTAGGCCTGGCCATTGGGGGGAAGATCCTCCTGACCCCTCTCACTCATTTCTTCCCTTCTCATGCCAGAAAAGACAATGGCCATCAGAAATACACCTCTTATAAAAGAACATACATATAAAATAGAGTTTTTCCAATACCCTTGGTTTCAGTGAGAGCACTAAAGTAATCTTAGGTAAGGATAAGTTTTACACACTATGAAATAAAACAAGAATCTGTTTTTTGCTCAGCCTTACCACTCCCAGCTCTGTAGGTGCCTATGATCCTATCTAAATTCCATTACTCATACTCTACCTGTCTTTTGCTGGAAGCCTCTCTCTGGTGCTTGGCTGGCAGACGCTGATGGTCATCCAGAAGCAAATCCTCTTGCCATCTTTCAGCTGTCCCAACAGATGGCTGCTGCCTGAAGTATAAGCTCTAAAAAAATACAAAAGCAGTCACCAAAGTATGTGAGCAGTGACATAATGCTAGTAAAAATACTGCAGGCTGCAGCGATAGCCCTGACCTACTCTATATAGGTCTATTACAATAGTCTGATACATTATGGCATAAAAGTAGACATTACACTCCTTGCCACTGTTGTGGATCTTAACTATATCTACCAAGCAATCGTAAGTTTCTTCATCTGTAAAACAAGGATAATCAGAGTATCTATCTCCCCACATTATTGTGCAATCTCCCCACATTATTGTGCAAATGAGAAATGAGACAATGGATACAAAGTTATAGAACTATTTTGGTTCTGGACCGTGCTTACCAAATGTAAGCTGTTATTATTAACAGGATTAAGAAGAGAGAACACTACCAGAAGCGGCAGCAGCAGCACTGTTGTTAGAAGTACAGCTCTGGCAAGCCCAGATCAAACACTAACTGCTTACTTTCTGCTGTTTACTTTCCACTGCACTCTGCTCTACCTGCTCTCGGGCTGAACCTGGATCTTGGATATCATGAAAAACGTATTCGTGGCACTCCGGAAATAACTCTTTTCTCTCTCCATCTCTCATCTGTCATATTATATAAGGCCTGCCCATAGTTCCTGTGCTAAAAGACGTCAACATTGAACATCAATTGTTGAAGCAGAAGGATCATGCCAGGGCAATGGTAAAAGACTCAGTGAAGAGGCCGGAAGTAGTTTCCACAGGTCAGGATGGAATGAAACATCACAGAACTAGAGGACGGGATAGCTCTGCCCACTATTTACTAACCTTAACACAAAACCCCTTAGTAGTTACTATATTTCCCTGTTAAACTTGAGCCAAAACCTAAGCAATTTATCCTCTGCTACTTATTCCTCACTATACTCTGCTCTACTTATTCCCCAGAGAGGCGAGATCTTAAACCCTGGGTGAAACATACTGATGGCACTCCAGAAGGAATTCTTCTTTCACTCTCCCATTTCTCATACGATGAGAAAGATGAGGGTTTCTTGATATACTTGCTCTAAAGGAACAACAAAATACAAAATTGTCTAAACAGCAATGATTAGTGACAACTAATGACATCAGTGACAACTCCAAAATAATGATACTAGGCGAGGATAACATAACAGAGTTGGTGCGCATGTGTGCCTGAATGTGTCAATACAAAATTCCCAAATATAAATCAAAGTAGGAACGAAAATAGTATAATGGATCCCAAGATACCTATCTCCCCCAACTTCAATAATTAGTAACATTTTTTTCCATCTATCTCTTTTCCCACGTTTTTCCTGGACTATTTTAAAGCAAATCCCAGATTATTCTGGTACCTTCTTCTTTTCTTTTCTTTTTTTCTTTTTGCATGGGGTAACTCTTTATTCAATAATACATTTGGAAGAAATATTTTTATAATGTTGCTAGCATTTTCCCAAGGTACAGCCAGGAAACAAGCTTGTGTCATTTCTACAAGTACTCCTACTAGATGTTCCCAGTAACTCCATGCACAAACCCTAACTAGAGGTGGTCAAGTTCAGAGAGTTCTGAGGCGGCAAACAGCTTGTTTTATCCTTCCTCATTACTGGTTTGCAAACTGGTAGAGCAGAATGTTTGGTTTTGGTGTACTGCTTCAGCTGGCCAAGAGGAGACACTCTTCAGGATTTATAAAACTAAATGTAGAAAGTCAAATATGCTCCAGGATGTGAGTTCATGCAGAATGATCTACTGTTAACCAATCAATATTATACAAACCCTGTCTTTTGGTCAACCCGAATGACAAAAATATGCTTTCTCACCTGGGAAGACTTTAGGTCTGGCACATTTTTAAACAACTGAAAATATTACATTCTTAGCCTCACGCTTGAATCTTTAATTCTATGTAGCCTACATGTGAACTAGCTTGATAAACTCCAACCCAAATCTTAAGTAATTTCGCCTCTTATTCTTTTAGGAAGGAGAGTCTTCCCCCTATATTCTGTTCTACCTGTTCTCTAGGGGAAGCTCGGTTTTAGGTTCAACATACTGATGATATTCCAGAGGCAACTCATCACTCATTCTCTTCGTTCTCATAAAAGATGGCACTTGCTTGAGAAATATGTTCTAAAGGAATAAAAATAAAAAGCTAACTGTCTGACCAGAGCAACATGCTAATCATAATATTGTAGGTTTCAATGAGAACTCTAGGGAAATGGTACCAGGTGAGGATATTCTGATACATTTTAACTTGAACAAGGACGTAATACTTTTATTTTATGCTTATTTTTTTTAAGGATGTAACACTTTTAGCCCAACTCTGCAGACCTGAATTTTTAATCCTAAACCATGGAAAGAGTAGTCTGACAAACTCCCCATATGTTAATTAATTTAGGATCTGCCACATCTTCCTACACTGTTCATGTAGGGACAGCGTGTTTGTGGTAATACTGTGTGGGCTTCAGCAGAAGTTGTAGCATAATCTTAGTAAACTAAAATAGCTTGATTCTACAATAAGAATGTGAATGTGATTTATCAACTTTCTAAATGACAGAACAGATTTGATTAATACAGTTCATCAGACCAGGGTCTTTTGCACCTGTTTCTATACTTCACGTTACCCACTATTGAGAATATATAAAACCCAGTTACTTTATCTCCTGTTTATCTCCATTCTATTCTCTCTACCTGATCTCTGATGAAGGTCTGGTCCTGGAGTTTAGGAGGCAGATACTGATAACCTGCCAGAGAACAGTCTTCTCTTCCTTTTTCACTTGACATATCAGAGTATGATTCCCTGAAGCGTACTTTCTAAAAGAAAACAAAAACACTAATTATAAATTGTCCAGTAGGAGTAATATGATAGTACTAATACTATAGGCTTTATTGAGAGCCCTACAGTAATTTTTCAACTCAAGATAATGTGAAATATGGAATAAAGCAGAAAGCCACACATTTTGTCATTTCCGAGGTCTAGCTGAGAACAACCTTTGCAAGTTCCAAACTAAACCCTGAACAATTCAGTTCCTGCTGGTCTCTCCTTTTTTCTGTTCTACCTTATCCCTGGTGGAGGTCTGATCTTGATGCCTGGGTAGAAGATCCTGATGGATATCCAGAGGAAACACCTCTTTCCCTCTTGGGCCTATCAAAATTGATGCTGGCTGCTTCAAATTTGCTTCCTAAAGAAAACACAAAATACCAATTGTCCAGTTAAGAAAGACAGGTTAACCAATACTTTAGGCTGTGGTGAGAATTGTGGCATTAACTGAGGTCAGAATATAACTGAACATGATATGAAATAGAAGAAAACACTACATTCTGTTCCACATAAGCCTAGTTATAACCCTATGTAATTTGCTTCCTGTTGATCCCTTTCTTCTTATTTTTGGCCTAACTGATCTCTGGTGGAAGGCTGGCCTTGGAACCTGAGTAGTAAAAGATACTGTTGCATACTTGTGGGACACTCCTTTTTCCATCTTTCAGCTGTCAAAGCAGATAATGGCTGCCAGAAATATTTTTCCTAATAACGATTTAAAAAAAAAAAAAGTAAATTGTCCAGTAAGGGGTAATGTGCTGCTAATAAAACTTTCACATTTAATGAGAACCCCAGACTTTTGAGGAATTAATGAGGAAAACTATTTTTTCCAACTATAACTCTCCAAATCAGCTGCAATTTAGTCCTTACAAATCCCACTCCAAAATTTAAGTAGCTATTTCTTCTCGTTGTATCTCCTTCCCACTCTATTTTACCTGATCTCTGGGTAGAAAATGCTGATGCTGGTCTTTGGGTAGAAAATCCTGGTCCTGAAATTTGGGTTGACTATTCTGGTCTTCAGGGAGAACATGCTGGTCTTTGGGTGGAAAATGCTGGTCCTGACATTCGGGTAGAATATTCTGGTCTTTGGGTAGAAAATCCTGGTCTTTAAGTAGAAAGTCCTGGTCCTGACATCTGGGTAGAATATTCTGGTCTTTGGGAAGAACACACTGTTCTTTGGGTAGCAAATCCTGGACTTTAGACACAATACTCTCATCTTCTAGTTCAATATTCTGGCCTTCTGGTATAATACCCTGAGTTTTTATCTTAACAGCCTGGGCTTTAGGCTCAATGGCCTGGGCTTTGGACTCAACAGCTTGGCTTTCCAGCTCAATAGCTGGGGTATTGAGCTTTGGCTCAATACTCTTGGCTTCTGGTTCAACACTCTCAGCTTCTAGCTCAACACTCTGGACTCCTGTCAAATCACCCTCCGTTTCCAGCAGATCACCTTGGGCTTCTGGAAGATAATCCTGGGCTTCTGGCAAAATATTCTGAAGGCCTTGAAGATCTAATTGCTTTTGCTCTTCCTCTTTCATCACAGCAAATAATGGATTTTTGAACTGTACTTTCTAAAAGTGAACATAAACATCAAATATAGAATGCCAGATAGTAGCAACACTTTAGGTTTTCCACAAGATTCCTAAAATAATCTCAAAAAGATATGGTAGTGGGTGCCTGGGTGGCTCAGTCGGTTAAGTGGCTGCCTTTGGCTCAGGTCATGATCCCAGGGTCCTGGGATCAAGTCCCACATCCAGCTCCCTGCTCCACAGAGAGCCTGCGTCTCCCTTTCCCTCTGCCTGCCGCTCTGCCTACTTGTGCTCTCTATTTCTCTGTCAAATAAATAAATAGAATCTTTAAAAAAAAAAAGATATGGTAGTCAGGGGAGCCTGGGTGGCTCAGTGGGTTAAGCATCGCCTTCAGCTCAGGTCATGATCCCAGGGTCCTGGAATTGAGAGGCCCGTGTGAGGCTCCCTGCTCAGTGGGGAGCTTGCTTTTCCCTCTCCATCTGTCCCTCCCCCTGCTCATGCTTTCTCTCTCGGTCTTGTGCTCTCTCTCTCTCTCGCTCTCTTTCAAATAAATAAATAAAATCTTAAAAAAAAAAATAGACAAAGGGGTGCCTGGGTGGCTCAGTGGGTTAAGTGTCTGCCTTTGGCTCAGGACATGATCCCAGGGTCCTGAAATTGAGCCATGTGTCAGGCTCACTGCTCACTGGGGAGCCTATGTCTCCCTTACCCCCTCTGCCTGCCACTCCCCCCTGCTTGTGCTTGCTCATGCTCTCTATCACTCTCTTTCAAATCAATAAAATCTTTAAAACAATAAAAATTAAAAATTAAAAAAAGATACAGTAGTCAAACAAATTACTATAATAAAATGGGAAATTACAATCTTTGCTCAACTTAACAAAACCTAAACCTATAATCCCAAACTAGTACGACAACATGGCATCCCAAATCACACTTAGTTTAATTTCTATTATATGATCTCCTTTCACTCTGCTTTACCTGAACTCTGCTAAAAGGTTTGTCCCTGTCTTCAGAAAGGAGATCATGCTGGTCTCCCCAAAACACATTTTCTGTCTCCTTATCTATCGTAGTAGATGAAGATTCCTCAGAGTCAGGTTCCTACAAAACAAAATAATTAACAATGAAAAAAGTATCTATTACAGGTAGAAAAAATGTGATTACAATAAAATCCTGAGATTCAGCATACTATTAATATAATTTGGTAGGTCAATATAACAAATATTATAAAAACAGAACATTATAAAAGAAGCATAAGACTATATAATGAAAACTATAAAACACTGTTGAAAGAAATTTAAAAAGATCTAAATAAATGGAAAGACATCCCATGTTCACGGATCTCAGAAGATAATCTTAAGATATCAATAAACCCTCAGTCAACTGGTTTTCAACAAGAGTACCAAGAAAATTCAATGGAAAAAGAATAGTTTTTCAACAAATGGTACTGGGACAAGTGGATATCCACATAGAAAAGAATTAAGTTAAAACAGTTCCTCACCACATATAAAAATTCACTCAAAATAGGTTATAGGCCTAAATGTAACTAAAATTATAAAATTTTTAGGACACATAGCAGAAAATATCGATGACTTTAGATTAAGCAATGGTTTATTAGATACTACATCAAAAGCACAAGCAACACAAGAAAAAACAGATAAGTTAAACTACACCAAAATTAAAAATTTTGTACAAATGATAGCATTAAGAAAGTGAAATGACAACCTACAGGATGGGAAAAATATTTGCAAATCATGGATCTTATAAAGAACACGTATCCAGAATATATAAAGAACACTTATAACTCAATAATAATAAACCAAATACCCCAATTAAAAACTGGACACCACATTTGAATACATATTACCTCCATAAGAGACATATAAATGGGAGAATAAGCATGTGAAAAGTTACTTGAGATCATAAGTCATCAGGAAAACACAAATAAAAGTACAGTGAGATATCACTTCACATCAGTAGGATGGTTACAATAAAAAAGATGGACAATGGACAATAATAAGTATTGGTGAGGATGTAGGGAAACTGGAACCCACATATAATGCTGATGGAAAATAGCTTGGCAGTTCCTCAAAACAGTAAACAAAGAGTTAGCCTATGACCCCAAAATTCCATTACTAAAGAAATGAATGGCCACACAACACGTACATAAGTGTTTACAGCAGTTATTCACAAAAGCCAAGAAGTTCATCAACTGATAAATGGGATATACCAAATGCGATATAGCCATAAAAGGAATATTATTCTGCAATAAAAAGGAATAAAGTACTGATACATTCTACAACATAATGAAAACATGCAAAGTGGAAGAAGCCAGTCACAAAAGACCATATATTATATGATTCCATTTAGATGAAATGTCCAGAATAAGCAAATCTACAGAGACAGCAAGTAGGTTAGTGGTTGCTTAGGACTGGGGATAGGGAAAGGAAGGAATGAATGGGAAGTGACAGCTAATGGGAACAGGGTTTCTTTTAGGGGTGAAGAAAGTGTTCTAAATTAGATTATGTTGACAGTTGTACAAGCCGGTGAGTATACTAAAAACCACTGAAATGTATACTTTAAGTGGGTAAATTGTGTGGTATATAAATTATATCTCAATAGAACTGTTAGAAAAAAAACAATACTAGACATTAGAATCTTAACCCTTAAACCCAAACTTCATTAGCTGTGGACGGCTCTAGCAAGCCATTATTTTTTCCCTTTATTTTTATTTTTTATTTTTTTAAAGCTTTATTTATTTGACAGAGAGAGACACAGCAAGAGAGGGAACACAAGCAGGGGGAGTGGGAGAGGGAGAAGCAGGCGCCCTGGCGAGCAGAGAGGCCAATGTGGGGCTCGATCCCAGTCATGGGATCATGACCTGAGCTGAAGGCAGACCCTTAACAACTTAGCCACCTAGGCGCCCATCCCTTTATTCTTTACATTGCCCTCCCTGATTTTCTATAAATTCCTGGTAATGCAAAGTAGTTAAAAGACCAAAGACCTTGACCGACCTTAAAGGTCAATTGTACTCTTGGTCCTTTATTTATCTTGAGGGATGATGGTTACCTACAAAGCGTTTTCTGAAAAACAAAAAAACAAAAACAAAAAAACAAATATAGATGGTCTAGAGAAAGCAACACGCTCACGATACTAAGTTGAGTTTTTGTGAAAGATCTGGAATGATCTTAACAGATAAGGGTGGTTTGATACAAAATAAAGAAAAACAAGTGGTTGAGTTCTACTTCAGATTTACAAACAAATCACTCACACATCAAATGTGGAGTGAAATAGGCTGCTAGAATATATTAACTTTATAAATGACAATTTGTTCCTATCCCAGCCAGGATCAATTTTAGGAGGCTTATGATTTTGTCCTGGTGACCTGACAGTGTGCAAGCAAATATATCTTCTATTTGTATTTCTAAATCTGGAATAACAATAACAACCAGACAGATTCTAAGGTCAGTAAAAATAAGTCTAACAAGGAAATGAAACCAGAGTTCAACTGAGTTATAGATTATGTCCTTTCTGACTGGCAGAATCCCACTTCACACAACTGAGGGGGTAGAAAACTGCTCAGACTTGAGGGAAAGACCACATACTTGATACAAGAAATACAAAAAATTACACTAATTTCTCTTAATCATTCTCATTTCTATGGAATACGTGTTTCCAATGTTTTAGCTGAAAAATACACATGCATTCTTTGGAAGCAGCAGTCAATCTGAATTCATCATCACCATCATCATAATGAATTCGATTTAAATGGCATCTGTGATGTATAAAACTGGTTTATACAGGATGTTTGTTATCTCAGACTTAATCCTTCTCCCTTCTACTGAATGATTATTTCAGTCAGACCTGTAAACAGTACTTCTTCTGGAAAAACATCAACTGAAAGGTTTGAACATGTTTCACACACGGTATAAAATATGAGTCTCAAGAATCTGATAACTCTTTTTTTCTGGTTTACTAGAATGTGTCCAATCACTTCATTCTAACAGTACTCTGGAGTCAGTCTAATGTCACAAACTGGAGTTGCCAAATCGATAGGTATGAAAATGGTCAAAAAAAAAAAAAAAAACGGCCACTAAGAAGAATTTAGGTACAAAAGAAAATCTTGAGAGTCATAACAAGGCAATGCTAGAAAAAGGTAACTATACTGAATGCATCTGAGATAAAATGCCGTATGTGACACACACACCCATGCCTGCTTGTTTCTTATATTTAACTATAAATGTCTTAATTACCACTGAAGAGGGAGACATTATAAGTTAGTATTCTACAAACTGCAAACACGTAAGAGACAAATGTTTTTGGTGGTTGTGTTGAGATACTTAAGGAAAAAAATACAAAAAATATAATATATATATAATCTAGGAAGCAAAACTAAGAAAAGAACTAAGTAAGGGACAGAGGTGATGATGGCCCAAAAAAAGAGCAAAAAAGATGAAATGGTTCATTTTACTAGGTGCTGTCTATTAAAACTTGAAATTAATGCCAAAATGAGTAAACACAGGAAAATACATGAGTTTGTTTTTAGCACCCAAATTTGTGAACACTGAAATAAACAGGCACAGAACAATGTCATTTTACAAGTATCACCTTAAGTAGGCTTTTAAGTCTAGCTCCACATTTAGGTTCCAATTATTCACTCTAACCTTGTATTTTGAATTAAAATAGTTTCCTCTTAAAAAAAAATAATAGTATTTTTTTCCTGATTATAAAGTAAAATACGTGCATTATGGAAAATTTTTTAAATAGAGAAAACAGAAATAAAAAAGTAAAAATCACCTGTAATAATGCTAACCAGAAATAATTAGTATTAACCACTTGGTCCATTTCTTTGCAGGCTTTTGTCCCTGCACACAGCATTCTCTCCCAATCTCTTTATTTTGTTTTATTTTTTAAATATACTTATCATTTGAAATTATATTTGACATTTATTTGCCTATTTATTATTTGCTTCCCTACAAGCACAGAAGCTCCTTGAGGGATCTTTGTCTATCTTTTCTCTACTCTTAAGTCCTGCTTCTAGAACAATACCTGGCAACTATAAACATTCTGTAAATGTTGGCTGGATAAAGTTTTTTTAATTGAGAATATATTGTATATAATCTTGTATCCTACTTTTTTCACTTAACTTTGTATAACACTTTCCCTTGTCTTCATATATTCTCTGAAAGCATGATAATTTTTAGAATAGGTATATGTGGATATACCATAATTTTTTAACCATTCCCTACTATTAGATATTTCAGGTTATTTCTAATTATTTTTACAGTTTTAAATAATGTTGAGATATAAATAAATCTTTATCTGTGCTTTTTAAAAACAATTTATTAGAAATTAATTTACCTCTTGAGGGGGAAAGGTTTTCCTTCTAACATCTGGAAACACTGACACATTTTTTTTATTCACAGTCTTAAAGGATGCCAGCCGGTGACGTGCCTGTTTCATGGTTTGACTAAGCTGCCAGGAAAAGGGAAAAAAGAGCAAACAAAAACAGGCTAAAGTTTTAATACCAAATTCACTAAGTGTTCCAACAGGAAAAAAGGCCCCTATTATTAAAAAATGCCAGACCTCAGACAAGAGGATTACCTGCAGAGGAGACTCTGGTCTATCTGATAGTATTTTTACATGATTTTCATTATTCTAAGATACTGTATTTCATAACTTGATTTAAGTGCTATTATTCAAACTGTTTTTTTAACAACATATGCTTTGTGTTAATAATGTACACAAAAATACCAGAATCTGAAAGTCTGAATTAATAAACTTAGAAATGATTGAGCGGATACATTCCTTATCTTCCATTCATCTTCTCAATAAGGAGTTTTCTTCAACTAGTCCTTGCAAGCCTAATCACTTTTAATCACTCCTTGCTAGAAGACTCCATTCTTAGTCCCTCTAAAATTCTTTTTTCCTATTTACAAGAATTCCTTCTTCACCCTTAACATTTGAAAACTACAGCTATTTAGTTTTTTCTCAAATCCCCCTTCTTCCAGGAAGCCTTCCCAAGTTAACTCAGAACACAAACTCAAACATCTCAATCCATTTGTTTCAAGTACTCTAAGTAACAGCTGATAATAAGTATTAATATTAAATACACGGACTTTGTGTTCATTCCTTATATCCACCTAGTAATTTCATTAAGCATCTATTTTGATTTCTTTTTCAGAGAAGCATAAACTATTTTATTTTTCACAAATCTTCACAGAATGTTCCCTTAACAAAAATACAGAAATGAACAAAGTACCATTTTTTAGGCTGAGCCCTACATCATGTGGAAGAAAAGTATATCCTTACGCTACTCAGTAAAATTACGGCAAAACCAGGACCACTTCTAACCCTTCCAGTAAAAGTTTAATGATATCAATTCTCCCTTGAAGGCAAATCATGACCACGATTTCCAGATATAAATAACAAACATCTTGATTTTTATTAATAGGGATAAAAACATTCTCACTACCAGCACAGTTTCCTCACAGTATATCACCTCTGTTCTGTTCTTGCTTTTAAAGGTCTACACCTCCAGCCAGAGAAATCAGCTTCAAACATTAGTCTTTATTCTGCTAAGAGGAGGACCTCTAAATTTGGTTAGCAGAGCGGCTAACGGGGTCAAGATAGAGATAATCATATTGCAAGAAGAGAAACATGTGCAGCTGAGGTTATGAAAAATACAGAGCCACACATATGCCTGTTTTTACTCATTACCAAGTATGGTAAACGTTATTGCCCCGCACAATGTGACCAAGGATTCAAAATACCTGTTGTAACATATATGAAATAAGGATATATAATGTTCATCTCCCATCAACTCCAAACCTCTATTAGAGTCACAGACTGATTTAGTCATTTAAGCAGGATATTTCAACTGGTCCAGCAGTTGGAATATACATTATAGTCTTTCCATTTTCTCTGTTATTACCATAATCCTTCATCAAACCTCAACCTGAAGGCCTTTCCAAGGACCAGCTATGAGGACTGTAACCAAGATTATAATGACAGAAAGCATTAGGAATTAAAGAATCAAAAGAGAAAAATGATAGTTATAATCAAATACTTGAAGTGTCTTAGAGATGACCATGGTATTTTATTTTCTATTACTTAAGAATACAAAACTAGGCCCAATGGGTAAAAATTATAGGGAGAAGAATTTGATTCAATATATTGAAAAAATACTTATAATTTCAAGACTTCTAAAAATGAAATAGTCTAAAAAGTAGCCAGTTGCTTAGTGGTGGCAGTGTTCTAGCAGAAACTAGACAGCCATTTATATATGAGACATTATAAAAAGAATCCCTTATAGAAAGGTTAGACTAGATAATGTCTTTTCTTTTCCAACATTTAATCAAAAATGTAAATAAATGCAAACCTATTGGAAACTTCAAACATACGGAGAAGTAGACAGAAGCTATAATACACACCACATACACATCAACCAGTTTGAACATTATCAATTCCTGGCCAATCTTATTTTATCTATAATGCCCTACTTCATCTCACCCTTGCATTATTTTTGAAGTATACCCCAAATGTCAAGTCATTTCATCCTTAAGTATTTCAGTATGTCAGATGAACATATAAAACCCTCCAACTCCAGGATTCTATGTTTCCATCACTCCAAGACACAAGAAAATTGAAAAGTCCACTAACACTCAGTGAATTGTACTCACCATTTATTTACTCAACCAGTTCTAGATAAATCAAGGGAGTTACTGCTTGAACAATGTCTCACTGTCTAGTTCTTAGTGACACCTAGTGGATAAAAACTGCAACAGAAACAGTAAAACTAAAAACCATGGTGTCATGGTGTAGGGGCAAAAGTTTATAGGCTTAAAGTAGTTTAGGTCACTGAACATTCTTCAGTAGTTCATCTTTTAAGGAAAAACAACAGGGTATAAAAACTTTTTTAAGTTTTATAACATTTCAGGCTTTTCATAACCTGATTTCCTCCTACCTATCTAACATCATTTTCTGTTATTCTCCTCTGTAAACTATCAACTAGAACGGTTCCATCACTGATTCCCAAATATACCAAGCTCATTACATATTCTAGACTTTTCATTTTTCCTCCTATCTCAAAATTCTCTTGAATTTACCAATAAAATTCACCTTATCAATTCAAAATATACATACAGCTCAATTCGACCTCTATCAGGAATTCTCCCGCAAATATTTCTTTGGATTTAAAAATTTTTAAATTCCCATAGTACAGCTTTTCATCAAATATAGCAAATGTCTCTATATTATTATCTAATAGATTGTGGTCTGTTAGCCTTATATCTCTACTTAGAAACATAACCCATGAAGGGTCCTATTTCATATTTCATTGGTATCTCTACAATGTTTAACAAACACAGTATATTCAAGTATCTGTGAACTGATGTGTTCCATTAATGTATTATACAGATGAAGTAAAATCCTCACGAAGTGAGGTTATAGCTACAAGCACCATGAAGGCAATAACTGTGTCTTCATCAATGTTCTATCCTTATACTTTATGCAGTGCCTGGCTCAATAAATATTTGCTCAACAAATTGTTCATAGTCTTAAAAAGGAAAACAAAAATGATTTATAAAATGATTACTACAAATCAAGCAATGACAAGAAAAAGTCATTATTTGGAGCAAAGAAAAAAATTTTTTTAAGTATTTCAATATAACATATGCTTATTAAGTTTTTCCCTACTGACACTAACACCACCATCGGATTTGCTTCATACTTATGACCGAGCACATAAGCAGTTACAAAACTTTTATTTTCACATTATCATCATTTTCTTTTTTCTTTAAAGATCTATTTATTTATTTTAAAGAGAAAGAGAGAGAGAGAGACAGAGAGAGAGAAAAAGAGAGCCTGAATGGGGGAAGAGGCAGAGGGAGAGAATTTTCAAGCAGATTCCCCCTGAGCTCAGAGTCCCCCACAGAGCTTGATGCCACAACCAATGAGATCATGACCTGAGCCGAAACCAACAGACCGGCACTCAACCAACTGAGCCACCTAGGCACCCCATATAATCACCATCTACATTTTTGCTCTTCTCTCACTATCCCTAGAGATACCTTTTAAATAAGATGAAGTATAATCCCCAGTAGAGTTGAAGACTATGGTATTAACTGGACAAAAAGCTCATGTACACTAAGGAGAGTTGAATGCCTGGTGATTTGAGTGGATAAACCTACTCATGGTAGTTAATTTTTAAATAACAGATATATAAGGGGCGCCCGGGGGGCTCAGTCAGTTAAGTGTCCAACTCTTGGTTTCAGCTCAGGTCACGATCTCAGGGTCGTGAGATCAAGCTCCACATCAGGCTCTGTGCTCAGCACAGAGTCTGATTGAGATTCTCTCTCTCTCTCTTCCTCTGCCCTCCCTTAGTGTTCTTTCTCTAAAATAAATAAATAAATCTTTAATAATTAAGTAAATAACAGATATGTAAAATCAATTACTAGATACGTTACATTTTAAAATTCTGATTACGTTGAGAGTTTACTATATTATTACTTGATCTATAGATCTATTTATTATGATAATCAGATTAAAGGACAGAAAAGAGTAAAAAGAGACAGACATAATGAATGAAATGCCCCATATATGTACTGTACCTATTTGCAACAGAGGCTGGGAATCAGTTCTGTCCATATGCTACAAACAGAATAATTTACCCATAATACAATTCCAGTATAATTGGGGGGGGGGGATCTCTGTTCTTTGACCTAAAGCTTTCTCATAAGGTTTGACTCTTATACTTTAGCACCTTCCTTTAGATGATTCTAAACTGTCTTACCAAAAATAAATAAATATAAAATATGTATAAAAATAAACATCATTTCATTATTTACCACTTTACAAAGGTAAAAAAATTTTAATTAGAAAGTGAAGTTGAATGTGATACCTCCTAATCTCTACTTCATATCCTAGATAGATCCTGCATCTAAAAAAAAAATCATAGACATAAAATGAGTATGTACTTACAGCCTGGGCTTGTTGTTGGAATAATTCATTCTGATTCTCTCTATCATCCATTCCATCCCCAAGCATCTGAGAAGAAGGTAACCTAGCACTTCCAATAGCAGCATTCAAGTTGTCTGGAAAAACACTTGTTCTTTTAGGAGTTAAATGTGCTGGATCTGAAGACTGCATGGCAATAGAGCCTTCTTTTTCTGCCTACACAAAGGAAAAAAGTGAGATTCTTCTAGTGAGGTTCCACTCCAAGCCATTAAAATCAAATAATGTCTATAAGCAGCCCCAAAGATCTTAAATTAGGGTCAGGGTAGAAAGGGGAGAGTTTTAGCAGGCAAAGAAACTAACATTTATCAGGCACCAACTGTGTGCTAATAATTAACTTATCTAATTCTCATAACAACACTGTAAGGCAAGTATCATAACCCCATTTTATATATGAAGAAACTACGGTCCACAGAGGATAAGTAATAAGCCCAAAGTCACACAGTCAGCAAGCAGCAAAGCCAAAATTCAAACCCAAATCCAAAATTCTAACATTGTTTTTAACCATTGGTGAAAGCAGGAAAAAATTCTTATGACTCAGAACAACACAAGAATAAAACAGTTTCTCTACATACAAATCTACTGCCCACCCTAGCAATTTTACAAAGCATGGAATCCAAAGAAAGTGATTCTGTTACTGCCTAATAGCTTATCTCATAACACACACTTTCCACTCAGTCTTTACTCAGGTTCACTTTTGAACTTACTGCTTCATAAGATCTCTGAAACTGTTGCTTTTTTCTCAGCCTGATTTGCTGATTTACTCGGTGTTTGACTTGTCTCTGAAAACGCTTCAGAGCTTCTTGTTTTTTTCTTAGCTGTTCCTTTAGTTCTTCTTCAATCATATATGCTGAAGTCTTGAAAGATAGAAAATAAACTTAAATGTCAGCAGTTTTTGCCTGCTAGGGCTCTGTTGTAAGCACAAATCAGTCAAGATAAAATTCTGACAAAATAATTCAGTTCTATAATCCAGAATTCCCAGTAGAGTGAGGAAATCACAGGAGTTCAGAGCTGATAATCTAGACAGAGCTGGTGAGTACCAAGAACTCAAACCAAATCACAAACTAAAAATTGGAATTTGTGAGCACTCAAATCAAATCTTAATTTTTCATTGAACTGATAGGTAAAGTTGTCTTCATTAATTCTTAATGAACCAATTCAATCCCATCTTATGTCACACATTTTCTAAAATTGCTCACCACTCACTAAATATGTCCTATTGATCACCACTCACTAAATATGTCCTATTATAAAATGCCTGCATGCTCAGATTTTTGCTCCATTTTTAACCTAGTATGCCCTTCCTATCATCCCTATCTAGTAAGGTAAAAGCTTACTCATTCTTTAAGATCATCTAATACCCACCCACCTAGGACCTTCCACAGTCCCTTCTTCTGAGCTCTCCTATGCTTTAGTACCTCTCATTAACATTAATTGAGAGCAACACTTCTCAAATCCCCCCATTAGATTAGGTACACTTTGAGAACAGGAAATGTATTCAATTCTCCCTTGTTTCCCTTACAGTATATAAAACAGAGCCTTGAATATAAAGGCAATATTTATGTCATGTTCAGTTCCAAAACATAGTCTAAACAATCTAGAATATGTTATCCCATTTGAGTCCCTGATCAGTATTCACTTCCTCTGAGTGCTTTGAATAACAACCATAGGCATCATAATCAAAAGCAGTTACCATTATTAAAGATCTGCTACAAGGGGCACCTGGGTGGATCAGTGGGTTAAAGCCTCTGCCTTCAGCTCAGGTCAGGATCCCAGGGTCCTGGGATTGAGTCCCATATCGGGCTCCCTGCTCAGCAGGAAGCCTGCTTCTCCCTATCCCACTCCCCCTGCTTGTGTTCTCTACTGTTCCTCTCTCTGTGTCAAATAAATAAATAAATCTAAAAAAAAAAAAAAAGTTCTGCTACAAGACAAGCACTTTAACTACATTATATCACTGAATCCCCAACACTATCTCCAATAGAAGGTATTCTTATCTCTTATATTAAAGATGAGGAAACTGGGGCTCAGAAAGATT
The DNA here is from genome assembly GCA_002007465.1 of Ailurus styani. Taxonomy (NCBI): domain Eukaryota; kingdom Metazoa; phylum Chordata; class Mammalia; order Carnivora; family Ailuridae; genus Ailurus; species Ailurus styani. The sequence continues at coordinate 692,588 of LNAC01000212.1, forward strand.
AATCTTTATTTTTTTAAAGATTTTATTTATTTATTTGACAGAGAGAGATTACAAGTAGGCAGAGAGGCAGGCAGAGAGAGGAGGAAGCAGGCTTCCTACTGAGCAGAGAGCCCGATGTAGGGCTCGATCCCAGGACCCTGGGATCATGACCTGGGCCGAAGGCAGAGGCTTTAACCCACTGAGCCACCCAGGAGCCCCAAAAGATTAATCTTTAGTAGTAGCCCAAGATCCTAGGCTGACAAGTGGTAGAGCTAGAATTTTCTCTGACTCCAATACATATGCCCGGTACTGTACTGTTTTTCTCTCGACTATGTTTCTCTTTCAAAAGGAATCTTCAAATTAAATAAAATCATACTTCTCTTGAGCCCTTCTTCTAACACAGTGATTCCAAATTCTAGTTCAGAAGGTGCCTAAATATTTCATAGGTGGTCATTAACTCTCAAAATCAAATGAACCTAAGTTCCAATTAAAATTAAATTTTCCAAGAAATCTACCCCATATTCTATACAAGTATATGCCACATACCATAGGAGTAAAGTGTACAAAACAAATATCAAAGAACAAGTTAGGTAAAATAATTCCAAAGGAGAGATACAGGTAGTAAAGCCTGAACAACTGACTGAAATTAACTCAAGTTCCAGAAGATTAAAGCTATCCTTCCTTTTTTACTTCCATTATCTGTCTGCCCCGCTCTTTTACCCCCACACTGAGATTATCAAACATCTTACTGAAGTATATGACTGATTCCAAACTGTGAATCTCAACTGTAAACCAAAGATAAAAGTGTACCAGATTTTAGAAACATATTTTTCTTAGCAAACACCATGGTGTAAGGCCACTAAAACCCAGAACATTGTCCCATGTTCTGGAATGTTAGGAGACTCCCAAAGTCAAATCCATTTGAGAAATAAAGCGTTAAGCAAAAATAAATGCTATTTCAATTGTACAACTAACTCCTCATAGACTTTTTGAACCCTAAGGCTTATCCAAGGGGGAAACATAGAATGAAGTGCTTCTCACAACAACCAGAGTATTTTTTGGATAATTCACATATGATGGAACTGATATTTACATAGTAGTCTCCAAAGATGACATCCCCTTTTCCCCACAGTGGATCAAGGCTCCCAATATTCATGCTCTTGTGTAGTCACCTCCCATACTGAATGTAGTCTGGCTCTGTATATCCAACAGAATGAGGAAGAAGCATTGGCTCCATGACTTCTCCGGCAAGGTCATAAAGCAACTTCCACCTATAGCTCTTGGAGTGCTCACCCTAGGGGAAATCAGCCACCATGTAAGAATTCTACCTTAAGACTGCCATGCTGAGAGAAAGCCCAAGCTAGCCAAGTAGAGAGGCCATGTGGAAAGAGAAAGCGTCCAGCAAGCCCCTAGCCATTCTAGTCATCCTCGTCCAAGTGCCAGATATGTGAGTGAGAAAGCCATTTTGGACTTCACAGCCCCATAGATGCCAGATGAAGAACCAAGAAATCCAACTAACAGCCAGAACCAAGTAAACTTGTCCCAGGCCTCTCCAGATATTTTAGTTGTCCCAACTGAAACTTCAGACATCATGTTGCAGGCAAGCCATCCCCACTGTGCCCTGCTTAAAATCCTGACACACAGTATCTTCTGCTTTATGCCACTAAGATCCAGGTTTGTTACACAACAATAGATAACCAGATAAATTATAAAATAATGCAACAGCCGTAAGTGCTGATAAAACAGCAGTATCTTTTGATGCTAATTTAATTAATGGAAGGAGAGGGAGGTCTGAAGCTACAGTGTTTTTAGGGATCTTGACAGTTCCTTGAAACTTTGGGGACAAACATGATTAGGAGTTTCCCTTTAAAATAAGCATGACACTAGGTCTACCATGCTTCAGAAGTAAGTATTAAGCATTTATTCTGAGCTGACAAGAGCTGCATCTGTTAATAAGGGTGGATTCCCCAGACAATATATGCTAAACTGGTAAAGAGTTCTATGAGATGCTTGATCAAATTGCCTTTGACTGGTACTGATCAGAATTTTTTAAATGAGGGAAAGGAGATACGTTTATATTTTTTCCAAGACCAGCATTTTGATTTCATGTTTGGGAACATGAGATTCTATTCTCTTTAACATAGGAAAAAGAAAATTTGGGTGGTTTTTAGGCATTTTGATGCTACATTACAAAGATGTCATAATTTGAGCAATGAAAAAGAGGTGTCACTAACTTAAATACCAAAATACCTTTGTACCAAATCTTACTGATTCTTCTGGGATAAAGGATAAATGTAAGACATTTATCCCTCTTCATTCCTACTTCAACCACCCTTTTTCAAGGCTTTCTCTCTTTATTCCTTACCATTAAACAAGTCTTGAGGCCAAACTTCATGGCTAAATTGTTATGATTACATCTTAATTTGTCCCCCAGGAGCCAATCTATCCCTCACCTCAAAAACAATTTGAAGCAATTAACCTAATTGAACACTTTTTTATTATGAAATTCATCTGTAAATATTAAACAATGAACAAAGTCAATCCCTTATCCAAAATTTCCTGTGGTTCCCTACAGCTCCTATTTTCTACAATTCTATCAACCACCATCCCCACTAAGCTTCCCACTCCAATCAATCTAATCCATCCTTAGAATCCTGATACACCTTGCTCACTTCCCTCTCTCCCCATTCTTCTTGAGAGAATCATCCTCCCCTGTAGCTAAATTCTTCATTAAACTTGCCTGAATCACATCAACCCAAAGTCCTATCTTTCTTCTTTAAGTATCATAGTCATAGCACTTAATCATATACTACTTAGATACTTAAAATCCTTTCTGGAAATAGGCAGAAGAGAAATAAATGAATATGTGTGTACCTACATACAAAAAATAAAATTAATGAATATATCACCCTGCTTTGCTATTTAAGATTTACTTTAAACATGTCCCATTTCTTCTCTGAGATCAAGAACGACTCATATTTTTCATCTCATGCCCAGCATTTTGTTGATACATTCCCAAGAACTGCCACTCAATTTGTGCATTCCATTTATTAGGCACCAAGATAAAGTTGGGGGGATGATAATAAATGACACTTTTTTCCTGTGCTCTGGAAGTTCACACTTCCATCAGGAAAAGTAGATATGTAAACAACTTAATATAAATATAATGTGGTAAAGGCCACAATAAAATTTCAACAAATAGCTGAGGGGCGCAGTTTAGTGAAAGACTATCACAAATATTCTTACAAAACTGTCCTCCTGTGTCAATTAGCACGAGTCATTATGTAAACAGACACACATGTAAACTTTACAAAAGTTTCCCTTCATCTGAAATGCTGTTCCCTATGATCTGTACTTGCAATATTTTCAGTTTTTAAGGACTAACATAGACTATATTTCCCCATCCATTCATTCAGTAAGGATTTCCTTAAGACTTGCTACATGGCAGGAAAGGATTGAACAAAAAAATAAAGTTCCCTGTCCTCATGAAATTTACAGTTAAACTTCCTCAGAATCTCAGTCAGAATTAATCTGTTCTTTCCTCAGTCTCTGTGTCTGAATCTGACTGAATCTCTACTACACACTTATTAACTTTAAGCAATCAATTAATGTTATATTAAGTGTGGCAACTGTCATCCCTACTATGTTGTAGAGTGTCTGCAAGATACAGACAGTACGTACCTATGTCTTGTGTATAGCAAGCAACCGAGAGCTTGTGAAATAAACAGTTTTGGCAAATAGGTGTTTGTTCTACAATCCTAATTCAAGAACATACCTATTTACAATAGAAGAGAAATGACATCCCCAGAAAGGACTGTTCATTTCTATCTAAGCACCAAGAGTTAGAGAAGGCTAACATGGGGGGAAAAGAAAAGAAGAAAGAGAAATGGGGAAGGAACCCCACTACATTTGCATCAAACGGACACTCACATATGCTGGGACTTCCGAACTATCTGGCAAGGCAGGCTCCACCCATGCCCCAACTGGCATTATAGCCTGGTTCCGCTCAGCCAGCACTGCCAACACGTCCTTGCTCTTCAGGGGGTTTAAAGCCAGAGGCACCCTTGCGGTATTTCGAGGCTTCTTGAGGGGAGCCATGCTTTCTGGCATCCGTGACCCCTGGGTAGGAGAAAGGAGAAGTTTAAATCTTCAAAAGACTGCGCTGAAAGCTCCACCTCCTAAGCCATGAGCACAGGCTCCAGAAAGGGAGAGAGGCCCTGCAGGAGGCAGTAGCCTGACAGGCAGTGGAAGAACGAGAATTCTGGAGAAGGAAGGAAAGAGGAAAGAAGCACAGAGAAGTGGGAAGAAATAATAAGGGAAAGTATAAAGACTGCCTTCTGGAATGGGGATGAGAGGGGGGAGAGGAAGGGATCTCCCGAGAGAACGAAGACGGTGCCCACCGGTGGCACTGCCAGGAAAGGGAAGAACGACTGCAGCGGCCAGAAGGAAGGAGGGCTGGCGGGGTGGGGTGGGAACCTGAGCCAGAGGCAGAGTCCAAATAACCGGTATCCGGTTACGGGGGAAGCGCTGAACGCCGAGGAGTCCCGGGCCAGAGTAAAGCCTGCTTCTGAGACCTCAGGGGTCCCACTCTTGCTAAGATAGCGTCGACCCAGTACCGGTGTACCGCTCGCCACAGACTCAAACTATTCCGGATACTAAGGTAACCACCTCCAATAAACCGCCACTTCGGGAAGGGCCGCCCCGCCCCGCTCCGCCCCGCCCCTCGGGGGCCTTGTAGCCGCCCCTTCCGGTCTTGCGTCCCTTCCCCGGTGTTGGGAACGCGGGGAGGGCGGGACTTCGGGCTCCGCCAAAACGTCACTTCCGCTTCGTGTCTGCCGGACGGGGCGGGACTTGTGAAGGCTGGAGGAACTGGGCGGGAACGAGTGGTTTCTCTCGGTTACTGGCGGCAGAGGTGTGGCTGGTTGCTGGTGCTGTTGTACTCCCGGCACGGAGAGCAGCTCAACTCTTTCAGGAAAGGGTTCTATTGAACTGAAAAACGCTGACAGGGAGGGGCAGGGGTCCCAACAGAGCGAAGCAGGAGAAAAGGATGGGAAAAGGTGGCAGGGCTTCCTCGAGGAACAAACTAAGCTAATAGTAAATCATACCGATCCTTTGTACACCTCGTTACATTTATAAGGCTATTTAATACATATTCTTATATTTGAACATCGCAGCCTCGCGAGCAGGCACCCTCTCTGCTCCAAGCTCTACTATAATTCTGGGACACTTCATTATCCCTGTGAAATACCCGTTTGTTCATTCATTTAACATGTAATTGAAAACTTTTTATATACCAGTACTGTTCTGGGCACCGGAAATAGACAGCAGTGAACAAAAGAAATATCCCTTGTTCATGGAATTTATAATGAGAAGTAACCAAATCAACACATGAGTAAGTAAACACATGTGTCTGATGCTGATGAATATTGTAACGTAAGCAGAGAAAGAAGATAGAGTGTTGCAGAGATAGGAAATAAATTTTTAGATAGGAGAACTAGAGAAGGCTTCGCTAAAGTACTTTTTCTTTTTTTAAGATTTTATTCATTTATTTATTTGAGAGCAAGAACACAAGCAGCGTGGAGGAGCAGAAGGAGAGGGAGTCCAGGGCTCCATCCCAGGACCTTGATATCATGACCTGAGACAAAGTCAGGCACTTAACCAACAGAGGCTCCCCCACTGAGGTACTTCTGAGCAAAGGCTCCAATACAAAGTCCCATGATCTAATGGAATAAGCTACTCTAATCTTCAAAGGAGAGTTAAGTGTTCAGGTAGAGGGAACAGCAAGTCCAGTCACTCCAAAGTAGAGGAGTAGTATTGGTAGGAGCATGTGGAAGTTCTCCTCTGAGTGCTCCATTTTCTCTGTAAAATAGTATTATAGCCAGCCTACAAGATGGCCTCTCATGGTATCCACCTCCTGGTAGTCACACCCTGTGTAGTCCCCTTTTACACTGTACCCGTGTTGGCGTGTGTAACCAATAGAATACGGCAGAAGTAATGGTATATCACATCAGAGATCACATCAGAGGTTGTAAAGGATGCTGTGTTATCTCTCTCTCATTTTTTCTTGCTCTTGCTTTCACTCTCAGATTACTTAATCTGAAGCCATTTATGTCACAAGGAGCCCTATAAAAAGGCCCACATGACGAAGTACTGAAAGCTTCTGCCAATAGGCCTGTGGATAATTTTGAAAGTGGATCCTCTAGCCCCAATCAAATCTTCAGGGACTGTTGTCTTGGCCAACAGCTTGACTACAACCTCATAAAAGACCCCAAACCAGACTCTGCAACCGGAGAAACTATGTGAGATAATGTTTGTTGTTTTAACATGCTAGATTCAGGGGTAATTCATTACACAGAGAGTGATAACTAATACAAGTAAGAATCAATTAATAATATAGAGGAAGAGACATTGGAGGTCCGAGGAAGGACAATTAGGTACAAAATAGTTGTTTGGAAGAGTAGAACCAGAGACCTATACAATTTCCTGATGGTCTTAAGGACGCATGATTATGAATTTCAAGTGAGACTGGTCAGCATGGTTGAACATTTTTCTTCAGTTGCATGGTTACAAGCATAAAGTAGGTGGAAAAATTAATTTTAATCAGGGTTGAGCCTTTACCAAAATATTACTATCAACCAAGAAATGAAGATTTAGGGAGTTGAAGAGAGATTAGCGTGAGGGAGTAATTAAATGACTGACCATGAAACTTAAAATAGATAATAAGGAAAGGGAAGACAAGTGGGATGTAAGGGACATTGTAAAATTAGTATGATCGAGAGATTGAAGGTTCCAGTGGAGGTCTAACATTTTTTAAAGCAAGATGCTGGAAAGAATGCCCTGAAAAGATAAGAGGTGGGGATCCAAGAGTAGGATGCTTGAAACTAAGGGTATGGAAGGACTGCAGATATTGGTACTGTCAAAGTCCATGGTATGACCAAGGGAGGGAGTGCCGAGATTGGTTAAGATCACTGGAGAAAAAGAGGTCATAGAAATGAGGTGTCAAAGCATTGGATGGACTGTTCCCAAGGTTATCAAAATCACCAAGATATATGACCAGAATAGTATTGGTGAGAACCAGGAACAATAGTCAGAAAGGAATTTTGAGAAAAGACCTGGAGGTTGGTAGAGGAGAATAACTTTGAAAGCCGTGAGTGGTATGGTCTAATAACATTAGATTCAAAGTGAAGGTGAAGCTAAGAAAAAGGAGAGAGAATGGTTTCTAAATAGCAGTGAGCAAGAAGGTAACCCAACCCACCTCCACCCAGAGGAATAGGAAACAGAAAACAGCCGCCCTTTGAAAGGGCCAGAGGGAGATTGATTTGCATACTTCCCCAAACACTCTCTCTCTCTCTCTCTCTCTCTCTCTCTCTCACACACACACACACACACACACACACACACACACACACACACACACACACACACAGCCCTCAGCACTGGGGAGAAGTGATTAGGTGGTTCCTTTCTTTCTCTAAACCTCTGGCTCAAGGTCTATGCATCCCACTAGGAGCTATGCCTGTGGTTACATATGAATCTATACTCTTGTTATATCCAGGAAGCTCACATCTTGGGCTCTGCTCCCATTTTCTGACCTTTTCACATAGTTTATCTTCTATATGGCCAGAGTTAGTTTCACAACAGGGAACTATTTGTTCAGGAATGCCTATTTTCCTTAGAAACTTAAAAAAAATGTGTGTTCCTGGCACCAGAGTCTTGAGGTCCTGTAGCACAGAACTCCTCACCAGAGCTGGATTATCTCTAATGTGTGTGGCTGGGGGTTCCCTGGCCATCTCTGCACAAAGCCCTGAGTCACTGGGTCCTTGGCAGCCATCCACTCCACACAGAACTAATTGTTTGATGAGCAGCAGGGGCAATTTGCTCTTTGGTCACCATTATCCTATTTGTAGTTGACAGACCCACACTGGGAACAGATCAGATAACTTGGTCACCAGTTATTCCAGAAGGGCCGACCCCAAGCAAAACTTCTTTATAGGTGGGAAACCTGCCTATTCTGCTCTCCTGGGCTCTGGATGTTGGGAACCAACCCCAGGCAGCTGAGTCACACCTACTTCTACTCTCTTCCCCAAACTTGAATTGGATTTCCCAGGAATAACCAATGTTCTGGGCTATTTCCTGAAAGTAGACCATAGATAGCACTGTCCTTCTTTGACCTTCTTCTTCCTTAGCTACCTCTCCAAATAACCTTCCTAACTGGAATCATTGGCGAGGGTCCTTCTGCAGACCAGGTTTTTGCAGCAGCATTTCATCATAAATGTCACCAGTAGCAGATCACTCAGTTGTCTTATTAGCATCTGCTACCCTGATCTTTGCAAAAGATTCTCTAATTTTGGATTAGAGCATGCAGAAGTCTTTCTCCTTTCTCTTGATGAGTGGTAAAAAAAAAAAAAATCAACACAGGAGTCTCAGCATTCCCAAACACTCTTCCAGGACGTACTTCCCAGAGAGATGCACTTCCCAGATCCCCCTTCAGGAAAGGACTCGTTGGCCCAGCTTTGGGAAGCGTTGTTGTTTTTCCAGCTGTCAGCTCCTTAAGGGACTGCCTCGGCTTCAGGTTGCTGCCTTCCCTTTGCTTTAAGGAGCAGCCGCTTCCAGTGACTGATAGATATGGAGATGTAAAGGCCCAGTGGTTTCTACCTGACTTGGAACAACTGATGGGTCATCGTTTCAGCCTCGGAGCTCCCTGTGGGGTCAGCCAGAGCTGTCTGGCCTGCACCACAGCTCAGCTTCTCCCTCTGCCTACTCCAGCTTCCTCCTCCTTTCCACAGGTGTCAGTCCCAAACACGCTTCTTGATCAAGGAGTTCTGTTTCTGAAATTCTGTTGGAGTACCTGCTTCCTGGAGAACCCAACTACCACACCCTTGGAGGGTTGTGAGATCTCAGGGACCAAAGCACTGGCAGTGCTCAGGCCACATAAGTCCTAAGGTGAAAACCACAGATTCCTGATCATTATTCTCTTCCTTTCCATCAAAGACACCTGCAGTATTTCAAAGAGATGGTCCAACCACAGTTAAAGTCCTTCTTATTCCTTGTTCACACTTTGGAGCCTCTGGATTAAGCTAACTCTCAAGGTCTGTTAGGTCTCAAGGCTACTCCACCTCCAGACTTTGTAAATAGGTGAACGAATGAAGCTCTTTATTGTTGATGCCAATTTGCATTAGGTTTTATACTGTTTATAATGTAAAGAGATGTACAAAATAGAGTCAATTGGTCAAGAGAGGAGAATGGAGCAGAGACACAGGAAGATTCAGAGTTATCTACAAAAATTGATTCTGGGAGCTGCCCCAGAGTTTGGGCTCTCCTACTTCAGATCCATATAATACGCCTCTCCTTTGATGGTAACTTCAATGGGCTATCTGTTCTGCAAAGCCAAAGAAGCTTGACTTTGCCTGTATATAAAGCAAGTTTGGTCAAAATGATTTTATCTGTAGTTGTTATCTACATGATTCACCGTACTTTTGACTTTTTTGAAAATGTACTCCTAAAATGCAGAAGTTGCAATCATTAAAGATACTTTAAAATTATGGCGCAGGTTTTTAAAGCAATGTCAGAAGAAGAATGTTGAAAAATATTTTATAGAATTAAGTAGCAAGGCACTCAAGGTAACTATTTGGAGAAAACCAAGCCATTAATTTGTGGGCGTTCTGATTTGATTGTTATAATAATCCACTATTAATAGACACATTTTCTACATGCCGAAGTTCTAGGAACAGCATGTGAATAGTGCAGAGAACAGAACTTTGGAAACAAACTTGGGTTTATATTCTAGCTCTGTAAGTTGCCGTCTGTGCTCAAGTCACACAGTCTGAGTCTTTGTTTCTTCATCTGTAAAATGGGAGCAAAAGCTGACCTTTCAGGACTTTTCTGTGAGAATTAGGGTATATATACAAAATGCATGATATGTAATAGGTTTTCAATAAATGCTTGCTAATTTTTTTTAAGCAATCAGGATAGAAGTCATCTCTTATACCTTTAGAAGATTTTGATTTGTCTGCCCAGAGTCCCTTTTCCAATTTTTTTTACCCAGGTAATAGACAGTTACCCGTGACTGTGGGGCTAGGCACACGGGCTAACCTGGGATGGTATCATAACTGGAATAGAATATAATGATTGATTAGAGCACATCACACGTGCTAGAACAACCACAGTCCTTCACCAAGATTTTTTTTAACTAGCTTCATCAAAAGTCTCCTCTCTGGATGACAAAGAGCACTGTCCTCTATGTTCACCAGTAGCTACATGTGGCTATTTAATTTTAAATGATTTAAAATCAGATAAAATTTATAATTCATATTCTCAGTCCCACTAGCCACATTTAAAGTACTCAATAGCCACATGTGACTAAGAGCTACCATACTCAGCAATGCGGATATAGAACATTTCCATCATCGCAGGAAGTTATATTAGACAGCATTGAAAATCTGTAGCGTCTGGCAACCATAACCCCCATCAAAAAGTATAAGAAGGTTTGAGAAAATGAGGCTGACACCAAAAGCTAAGCAAGAGATGAGAAATAACCAATATGGATTTTAAGTATCTTAATTCCAATTATCCAAGCTCCCTCCAAAATTTCATTACACGATGCAAGAAATTTCTCCTTTTTTGCTTCAAATAGTTCACATTGAACTTCTATCACAATAAAAAGTCTTGACGGGGGTGCCTGGGTGGCTCAGTCGGTTAAGTGTCTGCCTTCAGCTTAGGTCATGATCTCAGGGTTCTGGCATCAAGCCTGGCGTCCGATTCTCCCTCTCCATCTGCCCCTCTGCCCCTTGGGCTCTCTCTCTCTCTCAAATAAATAAAATCTTAAACAAAACAAAACAAAACAAAACTTTGTTTCTCCCCCTGTTGAGTCTCCCGTATCACACATCCATCTTAGTGTCCCTGGACTCATTATTGGGGACCAAATCATTCCCTTTCTGATTCAGCTTTGCTTTTTAGGTCTTCTCGTCTGCCTTATCCTTCTGTGTTTTACATCTCGTTTCAGAGCCTTGATGTATTCTACTGACTTTTTACATCTGGGCCTGACTGAAGGCAACCTCTTTCTGGAGTGTGTTATATAAACACTAGACCAAGAAGCACAAGCTGAGTCTGGACTGGACCAGCTGACAAAATGCAGGACTTTGAACAGGCTACTTAGCCTCTCTGAGCTTCACGATTGTCTTTGGGGAAAAAAAAATCCTGCACATAGAATTGTTAGAAGATTAAATGAAGTAATAATTTAAAAGTCAATGTGTAAGCAGCAATGCGAATGTATTGGCAATTATACTTGCCTACAGATTGAAATGTACCTCTCCCGACTGTATTTAAGCACCTGCACAGGAACCGTGCCTTCCATTCCTTTGGAATGTGGCACCTGTCCCCTTTCCCACATCCCACTTCTCTTATTAACCTCTGGAACTCGGAGTGCTCTTCACACAGTAGGGAATTATTAGATGCTGGCCAGCTTATTTGCATCTCTGTGCCTCCCTCGCTGGGAGGTGGGGGGGAAGAGGGGAGGGAGGCGGAGGGAGTGTGGCAGCAAATCCTTCCGCAGGACATGGTTGGTGGGAGGACACCATTTGAGGATCTAGAAGAAGGGAAACAATGAAGCCTTTCATGAGTTGGGGGTAACTGTGGCTTCCCCAGGATTTTTTCAACCTGTTTTTATTTGAGTACTGAAGTTATACAAAAACAGAACTCCAGACACGTTCTCTAGAATGTCCTCGCTGCATCTTAAATAGGTCAGCAAAAGCACGATCTTTCCAACACTTTAATGCCCATTAATTTCCCCTCTTTGTTCCTCTGGAGAGTTGCTGAATAGGGCGCGTTCAGCAACCATAGACGCAAGCCTGAGTTCCTCCCTGTTTCTGAGGGGGCGGTAATTCTATTCAGAAGTCAAATATTTACTCTCAGCATAAAAGGCTTTGATGTTTTTCAGTTGGCCAGCTCAGAAATGGGAGCACCACCACGTTAGGGAAATTCACCCAGGGCCCCTTACCCTCCGGAGATCACATGCTTCTCCCAACACACCCCACACTTTTTTGAGATACCATCTGTCTGCAGAAGGCTTTTCCTCTGAGTGACTCCTCATATTTGCAGAAATCGGCAGGCAGCAAAACAGAGGGTTCAGGACTAAGGCACTGGGAAGGACGGGAGGAGACTTTTGACACAATCTCCACTTTCTATTTGATTTTCTCAGAAGCGACCTGGAGTAAGTCTACCTAGGAGAACTTGATAAAGGAAAAGGAAAGACAAAATGTCCTTTAGGAGGACCATTCCTCGCTGTCCAGGCCCAAAACAAAAAACAAAACAAAACAAAAACAAAAACAAAAAAACCCAGCTTGTTTTGTTCCAAAGAGAGCTAGCTAATCTGTCTTGTTCAGTGCTTGCCCGAGCAGCTAGGCCCTGCCTCCTCTCAACACAAAGCCTCACACAAATTCCTTGTTTCCCAGGCAATGCACTGCAGTTCTGCAAATTCTCTCGCTGATGTTGGCATCCTGATTCCGCCTTCTCTCTCTTTCTGGCAAATTGAACTTATGACAGGGACAACTCCTCCACTATTCACGTATAGGTTTACGGAACCAAGAACCAGAAACGGCTTCAGCAATCATCAGGGGCCCCCGGGGTGGGCAGAGAGGGCCACCTCATGTTCGGGAGCTCAGTCAGAGAGCTGGTGCTGGGGGTAAGACTATACCAGGACCAAGACTTGCACATGGGAGGTGGATTCCTACTGCTGAGCTAGGGGATGGTCAGAAGACCAAGCTTTGTGGGTGATCAGCCTCCACTTCTAATCCAAGTTCTGCCACTGAGTGGACCTTAGCGCATTGTTAACTTCTTGGAATTTGAAATTTTCTTGTTTGTAAAGTGTATAATGTCTACCTAAAAGGGCTGTTGGGAGAATTAAGTGAACAAATATATATAAAGTGCCTGACAGAGTGAGGAGTAGCTTACACACACACACACACATCCTTATATTAGTTTCTATGCTGCATAGCAAGTTGTCACAAATTCAGCAGCTTAAAAGAATATACACCTGTTACCCTACAGTTTCCGCAGGTCAGGAGTATGGGCATGGGTTCGCTGGCTCTTCTGCTCAAGGTCTCACCAGACTTCAATTAAGGTGTCAGCTGGTCGGCACTCTTCTCTGAAGCTCGGGGTTACCCTCCCAGGCTCCCTGGTTGTAGGGAGAATTAAGTTCCTTGATTGCAAAACTGAGGTCCCTAGTTTCTAGCCAGCTGACGGCGGAGGGTTGCCCTTGCCCCTGAGCCCTTGTTCACCCCACAGTTTCCATCTTCAAAGCCAGTAGGATAGACAATCTCTCTCTGGTCTGCGGAGATGGGTCTTCCATGAAAAAAACCTAATCAAGGGAGTGGTTATCCTACCGCCTTTGTCATATTCTTTCAGAGAGAGGCACACACATTCTGCATTTTGTGTATTAAACTTTTCTGGAACTTTTGAGGAAGACAGAGGAGGAAGGGTTTCACAGCACAACTCTGCAAGCTGTTCTTTGATTTTCTTCAGCTCCCCCACCATATGGCTCTCTCATTCTCTCTCCCTCCTTCCTGACTTCTCTCCCCTCTGCTTGTTACCCCCCCGAATTCCTGTCTATTTCTAAAGCATAGCAGTTTACCTTTTTGTTCCTCAATCTTTGATGCTTAACCTTATGTCCCCACTCCCTGTGATGTATTTAAATCTTTTTCTGGCTAAAGACAATTCCCTAAGAGGAATTTTGGTGCCATTTGTTGGAAGACTTTTTTTTCATTCTGCTACCAAAGATGATTTACAGTCTAATGGAAGAACAGATATGACTCAATACCAGGAAGTGAATGGAGAGAAAGAGAGGAGAGTGCTAAACATAAAAATTACCACTGATTTTTATGGTCAATAAGGCCAGAACCTCTCCAGTAGGATCATCAATGCCAGTGCATTCTTCCTAGAGCTGGAGACAAAGAAACAGTCCAGCTGGGTGGACATGGTCTTAAATCTAATGGTCGAGTTATTAAAATTGGTACTTATCCATCAGTGTGTGTGTGTGTGTGTGTGTGTGTGTGTGTGTGTGTGTGACTTCTTCTTGCCTCTACAATAAAGTAACTTTAGGAGTCCTGGGTTGATCCTTAGATAATAGATTAACTCTGGACCAGTTACTTAACTTCTTTGTCCCTCAGTTCCCTCATCTAAGAAATGAAGAGGTGGGACAAGGTAATCCCAAATGTCTCTTGCTCTGGAGTGTATCTACTGTTCCGTTGTTCCTGCGTGACCTTCAGTTCTCTGAAGTCAGAGCTCATGTGTATGATTCCCTGGCCAGCTTCTCCTGCCCACCAGCATTTCCCATAAAGGTCTGTGTAGGGTGGTGATTTACTCAGAATCAATAAGGAACTGCCTCCTGTCCTGCGGATGGAACACTTGTGAGTTTGCACTGACAGGTGTGTGTGTGTGTGTGTGTGTGTGTGTGTGTCTTGCGGGCTCCATTTTTAGTCTCAGAGGCACCATCTTGGTACTCAGTGTAGAGGTCTGAGTACAGCAGGCTAGGGTGAGGAGTCCGATCCCAGAGCCCCAGCAGGGTTGCCCAGGGATGAGTGCTGGAAGAACTGTGTGCAGCAAAGCCAAGAGGATGGGGCCATGCCACTCAGGAGAGTACAGTGCTTTTGGAAATACATCTATGAAGTGCTTGGAGGAGAAATGGGCCCGGGTCTTGNAGAGTACAGCAGGCTAGGGTGAGCATGGGTGCAAGGGTGAGGAGTCCGATCCCAGAGCCCCAGCAGGGTTGCCCAGGGATGAGTGCTGGAAGAACTGTGTGCAGCAAAGCCAAGAGGATGGGGCCATGCCACTCAGGAGAGTACAGTGCTTTTGGAAATACATCTATGAAGTGCTTGGAGGAGAAATGGGCCCGGGTCTTGGCTAAGGAAGGGCATTACCATGGTCAGTCAAGCAGTCCCTCTACATCATCTACTTCAGCAGCCATGTTAAGCCTCACTCAGAATTGGCCCCGTGAGGAGACTTGCAAGAATGAAGAGTTACAGTCCCTGCACCAGAGAATCTCCCAGGCTAATGAGGAAATGGTCTCGGTAATATTTTCTGATCCCAAAGTGGGACACATAGACCGGCATGTATAAATAGACATTTGAAGTTGAAGAAATGTAATACTTCGAATCTGGATATCCCTCTAAAATCAAAGAATAGCCTATCCTCAACAATTAGATGAGACAGACACAGCCACAGAACATATGGAAGGCTAAAGCAACGTAAGCGAGGACAGGTGATATAAACGTTGCATTACGTGTGAGAATCAGTTGGCTTGACCTTACTTGTTGGTAACCCACTTGCTTATCGGATGAGGAAATCCCCCCAAAAGTGAATCCCAGTTATTTCTGGGAATTCACAAAGAGGTGCCTCATATGTACTCTCAAACTGGTCTGTCTTCTGCAGTCATTACTTGGTGCCTTCCCTGCCTCACACCTCTGTCCCAGCTCCCCTTCACAGCCATCCTTTACTGTATCCAGTTGTTTAAGGAGCACGGCACCCCCCACCAAGTTCTCATCCCTGCAATATTCAGCAGCTGTTTGCTAAGAACAGTGCCCGGCCCTGTATTAGGCAGTAGGACTACGGAGACCAGTAAGCCATAGTCCTTCAATCAGAGCGCCTGCTGGTTTAAGAGAGAAAGTCACATAGGCCCATGACATAAGCTTCTTGAGGTCTACTCATCTTAGATGGAAGCTGAAGCAAGATTGCAAGATTGCTCATTGGACACTCAGGCACGCAAAGCAACCACAGTGCCTTTGTGCCTTTGTGGCTGGCTGCTGTGACCTGTCACCTGTGCCCCCTCATGGCCCCCAGGGAGCAGAGAAAAGCTAAATATTAATCCATCCTGGTGAACTCATTCTGACCCATCTATTTCAACATTCTCTTGAGGAGACTCGGTCACTGCTAGGACAACTCACGTAACAGCTCATTCAATTTGTTTAGTTTCCTCCCCCAACCCAGCTCCTCTCTAAGGAGACTGGGGTGAGTATACGCAGTGTGGCTTAGGAGACCTTGTGAGAAGTGGGGAGCTGGGATCTGTGGACATGTTTGGCATTTTCTCTGCTCCCTGCTGAGCTACATGCTGGACCCCCTCCCCAACAACAGCTGGCAGGCCCCAGGTGTTCCCAGTTCTTTGTCCTCTGGGCACTTCTGAGTCTCCTCAAGGGAGCTTGCGAACACTTTGGGGCACTTGCATCTTTTGCATGGGTGTAAGGAGCCTAAGGTCCACCCCTAGGGCAGGGGAAGGGAGGATGTTGAGAAGTTAGGTTCCACTTAGGTCTCCAGCTATCACATTTTTCTCGCCATCATCCTTCAGGCTAAAAAAAGACAACCTGCAAACCTTCTATTTCCTGAACAGCACATCCTTCTTTTACCCCCAGACAATAAGCCTCAAGGCCGAGTCCTCACAGACAAAAGAGGCCTTTTGTCTATACTGTACAGCCGAAGAATTCTGTGAGTCCTTCCACAGGATAAGTGGAAGTGATAGTCAAAGGAAATTAAAATATCCTTTAAAATATCCTTTTGTCCTTTACAAAGCCTGGCTCATAAGCCTTTTGTCTTGCTACTGACTCTCAAATACTATTTTAGATGTCCGAAGCTAAATCTTGACTTTTTCTTTTTCATTGTACGTCTGCTGAAACCATACTGACTTTTATCAGAGGCAAAAGTCTAGGGAAAAGTCATAGACACAGAAATGAAAAATGAAAAAAAAAAGAATCTTTACGTATTTCAGAATATTTTTTGGAGTTCCTTCATGAAGTTCAAAACCAATGCTTCTCTCCTCAACTCCCCATCCTTCGGCTCAGATGAGTTACGCAATGAGTCCTCAGTTCTGGAAACCTGGCTTACTCAGGTTTTCTCTCGTATGTCACAAGACTATTTGGAGAGGTAGCTACCACATTCACAAGACTAAGACCAGGCTTAGAGACAACCAAGAGGGGAGCTGTAAACTTTGGTCTCATGAAGATATGAAGATTGCTACAAGAATGAAGGAAAAGAAGAGGCAGGTGTTTTTTTTTTTAATTTAAAATGTCATCTCTCTAACAAAGAGCTTCCAAGGCACTCCACTGTACTAAATTGTCGTCAATCCTCTCAACAATTCCTTCAATGAAGCTACGTATCCTCCAAAGAAGATGTGAAATTGGAGGCTTAAGGAGATTGTAAGCCCATCCCCAGATCTCAGTTAGTAGGCATACATTCCATTGACAGTTCTCTTGAAAAGGTGTGGACACAGTAGGGTCAGGTGGAGCGAGGGTGTTTCTCCTCAACACATCCTGGAGACAAGAGGAGATAAGTAGGCTGCAAAGCTGCTAACAGAACCCCAGGATGCTGGCGGTTAGAGTATTACCTTCATCTGTGCTCTGACATGTTCTAGAAAATTGGCTGGAGGCAGGGAATTGGACAGAGTGGTTCCTGGAAAGAGGTGCCCAGCATCTATGTGATTCTGTGATGGGAGAGAGAATCCCAAGCAGGCCCAGGACAGGCAGGAAAATAATAGAATTTGAGCCATTTTCCAATCTTCTTCCTGGGGGAGGAACAGGGATTTTCCATTCCCTCAGCAGTTCTCTGGAGCCTCTCTTTCCCCAGCTTTTTAAAATCTCCTCTCCCTCCCTTTTCAGAGCTTATTGGAGGTCTGTCCCTGGCACGCACCCTCCTTCACGGGAACACGGAGCGTGAGGTGGAGACAGGATAGGTTGGGACACGAGATCGAGTTCAGTGTGTGTCCCAGCCCAGTCCCCTCACTGAGCCCCTATCCTCATCACCCCCTGCTAGGTAGTGAGGCTCAGCACAGGCAGGCAAAGAACGGATGGGACCCATCGATGAGAACCGCCATTGAGGGTTATATCCTAAGCAGATACCCCCTTCGGAACCGGGGATGTAGCGCTTTGAAACTAGAAAATGCCAGGACTGAAAGAGAGGAAAGAACAAGTCCAGCAATACACAGGGCTCTGTGTATTCAGAGGGAAGTTGGCAGGGTTGTGTTCGGGCAGAGAAACTCCGAGTGGTACAAAGGGACGTGCCCAGAGTGGAGAAATCATGCTAATTGTCTGCACCAGAGCTGGAGAACGCCACCCAAAATGAAGAGAGAAAGGGAAGCCCCGTCCAGAGCCTTCAGTGCCTTGAGCCTCACTCCTTTTGTCTACCTTCTTCTGATCCAGACAGGTAGGAGACCAGGAGGGTGAGAGAGGGTCTGGAGAGGGGCCCCCGCTACTTGCAAAAGGGAAGGAGGGGGAGTTGGAGGCCAGAATGCCTGTAAGGTGGGAGGAGGGGAGAGAGCTCAGCTGCCCGTGGGAAGCATCTCTGAATTCAGGCATTAGTGTTGAATGTATTTCTTCATTCTCTGCGCCTCCCGCCCAGCCCCTGCGCCCCTCCCCCAAAAGGCTGCATGACTCTGGAGCTCCCACGGCATTCAGTACATCAGATAGAAGGCAGTGAGCCATTTCTTATGGGATGTCTTGTTGGCGTGGGCCAGTCCAGCGTTCTTTCCAAGGGATCATGAAGGGGCTTGGAGGGGGTGCAGGAGATCTGGGTTTTGTGCCTCCCCAACCCCCACCCTGGCTGCTCTGAGTGTACGACAGTAAGGGAGATAAAATAAGGCTTGGGAGATAATGAGCCTCTTGGCTTTTGGAAATAACACCAACCTATCCATAACTCACCCCATGCCATAGACACCAACCTTCTGTACTGCCCCCTACCAGCTCCTTAGAGAATTGATCTTACTTTAAATAGATGTATTTGTGTGTGTGTGTGTGTGTGTGTGTGTTGCGTGTGGGCATGGGCATGCGCGCGCGCGCGCGCGCGCGCACACACACACACACACACACACACACACACACGCTACTCGGGAGAGCCTGGCAAGTCACAATTTGCTGGGGCAAACAGATGCAGAGATCATTTTAATAAAATCAGGAACTCCTATGAGTCAGATACACAGAGGATGCCCCGGGGTCAGAGAGACGTCACCTACCCCATCCAGAAAGCTGGGGCTCGTGGTGCAGGGTGGGGTGGGGGGCATATCAGGGCAGGTGTCCTGAGAATGTGTGCACTAAATTTTAAAGGTTGAGAATACTAGGTAAGTGTGGGAACAGGGATTGTAGGTGGGGAAATGGCCAAAAGTCAATGTTTTGAAATGGCATCATGCATTTGGGAGAAGCCCAGCCACTCACCTTTGCTGGAGAGGAAAATGTGAATTCAGCAAGAGCCTTATAAACCATACTAAGGAACCTGGGACATAATCTGTCAACGGTGAAGGGGGAGAGGGGGTATTGGATGGCTTGTGTTTTGGATAGCTCGTTCTGCTGCGAGGCATTGGGGAAGAAGCTGGAGGCAAACAAGCTAGGAAGGGAAGCCTGCATCCCTTTGCTAGGGCCGCTGTGATAAAGAACCATACACTGGGGGTCTTCAACAGCAGAACTGTCTAGTCTCACAGTTCTGCAGGCTAAAAGATTGAGATCAAGGTCATATTCTCTTTGGGGCGCTAAGGAAGGATCTGTTCCTGGCCTCTCTGCTGGCTTCAGGTGGTTCCTGGGCTGGGGCAGCAGAGCTTCTCTCTTGACAGGACATTCTCCCTATGCCTGTGTCTATGTCCAATTTCCACTTTTTATCAGGACATGAGTCGTATTAGGTTAGGGACCCATCCCACTCCAGTATGACCTCATCTTAGCTTATTACATCTGCAATAACCTCATTGCCAAACAAGATCCCATTTAAGGTACTGGGGGTTAGGACTTCAGCATATGAATTTGGGGGCCCGGGGGTACAATGTAACCCATAACAAGGCTACTGTGATAGTTCAAGAGAGAAATAACATGAGCTGGAATTAGGACAAAAATAGGGGGAATGAGGCATGTGGAGACATTATGTTGAAGGGAAAGTCAAGACCTAGTGATTGACAGGAAGTGGGAGGATCCAGAGAGGGAGGTAGGATTTCTGTGTGAAACCTGAAATGACAACTGGGATAGGATTGGGGGTAGGATCGTGAGTACTGTCCATATTGAGGTTGAAATGCCCATGAGTCATCCGCGGGAAAATGTGAAATAGCCTAAAGTGTGGGTGGGGGTGGGAGGCAGGGAGGTCAGGGTTGAAGAGAGGTAAGTGGGAGTTTTCAACCTGTAGGTGAAATCCAGAACAATGAGAATGGATAATATCACCTAGGAGGAGAAAATGGGCTGAACATGGAACACTGAGTAAAAACCCCAAGATTTGTAGAGGAAGGTAGAGGGGGACCAGGCCTGCTGAGGAGGCCAAGAAGGAACAGTGAGAGAAACAAAGGGGGAACTAGAAGACTGTGGTGTTCAAAAGTTAAGGGAGTTGGGAGTTTTTTGGAGAATGAGCATCAAATGCGTCAAAGACTGACAGTATATCAAGGGCCAATGATAGCTCAACTACTATATTATTATATTACAACTAAAAGAGTTTGTTGGATATGGCAATTCGGAGGTAACTATTCGCCTTAGTGAGAGTGGTCTCAGTGGAAATTACAATGAGTGGAAGGAATCACCAGAGCTGAAGATGTGGAGGCCATGAATCGGGAATACAAAGTACACAGTGAAATACACAAGTCAGAGCTGTCCCTGAACTATTTCAGGTCATCAAGTGATAAGGAAAAAAATTATAGAAAGATCTTGTCAGTTGGTGTGACCAGGTAAAAACAAAAGGTGACCAAGGATCTTCTGTGTGGGAAAATGTAACCCAGTAAATATAGCAAAAATATAAATTAGGCTGATAAGATATTGGTTATGACCTATAATGAATAAGAGGTAAGGGCAGGCTTGGGCCATTGTATTGCTGTGAGAACAATAAAGAACAAAATTCTACAAGGAATTTCTGCCATGCTCATTATATTAGGAAAATACCAGTTTCTGTGACAAATACGTTCCAAAATTTAAGTTCCTGGCACTAACCATGTAATAGTACAATGCAGTTCCAGTCCAGGCCTGGGATGAGGAAGAATTCTGCTCCATGAAGTTTTCAGGGACCACATTGATAGAGCTCTCTATCAACTTTGACATGTGTTTCCAGTAGTCACCCTGTCACCCTGAGGTTTTTCTCCATTTCTTTCAGGTAAATAATTAAAACAAAAACAGAAACAGAAAACCAACAACAGGAGAGAGGTTTTTCTAAACCAGTCTTTAAGTGGTACCTATCAATTCCACTGATTCTATTGGCTGGAAGTCTATCACATGGCCATACCTAACTGCAAGGAAGTCTGGGAAATGTCTGAATTCTGGGAAATGGAATTTTTAAGATCAGCACTTAAAGAGGGCAAGTAACACCCAGTCTTTAATGCTTTGTCCCTAACATGGACAAATGAGGCTTTCCTAATTTGATCACAGCCCAATTCATGAAACATACAAACAAGGTTTTTCTAGAGGCTAGGACACCAACATTACAGACAAAAACATGGCATCCCATAGACCTAGATAATCTGATTGGCAAAATCTTACTCTCTGGGATCCTAGAACTATTCCATCCTCTAGGGACCCAAGAGGAAGAAGTCCCTTACCTGGCTTCTACCCTTTTAGCCTAAGATCACCTCCACACGGTAGGTGCTATCTTTTTCTTCTAACAGAGACTTATGCACAGAAATGCATTTAACATAAGAATATAGTTTGATGACGGGGCACCTGGGTGGCTCAGTCATTAAGCATCTGCCTTCGGCTCAGGTCATGATCCCAGAGTCCTGGGATGGAGCCCCGCATTGCATTGGGCTCTCTGCTCGGCAGGAAGCCTGCTTCTCTCTCTCCCACTCCCCCTACTTGTGTTCCCTCTCTCGCTGTGTCTCTCTCTGTCAAATAAATAAAATCTAAAAAAAAAAATATACAGTTTGATGAACCTTTAAAAAGTGAATGAACCCATGGACTCAGCCTCCAAGATTAAGAAATAGAATATTTCAGCCCCTCAGAAGCATGCATATATTTCAGTTACTGTTGCCCTCCCCTAGGGTTACAGTGGTACCCTAACTTCTAAAGCAGATTCGTTTTGTATGTCTTTGAACTTTATATAAATGGAATCACATGCATGCATTCTTTTGTATCTGGCTTCTTTTGCTGAACTGGACCAAATCTATAAAATCCATTCTTGTTGTTTGTTGAAATTGTTATTTGTTTGGTCTCAGTGCTTAATAGTATTCGATTGTACAAATATACCACAATTTATTTATCTATTCAACTTTGATAGACATTTTGGGTGTTTCTAGTTTGGGGCTTTATCAATACAGTTGTTAAGATACTCTAGTACCTGTCTTTTGGTGAACAGATGTACACATTTCTTTGGGGATATACCTAGGAGTAGAACTGCTGAGTTATATGTGTGTGTTTAGCTTCAGTAGATATGGTCAAACAATTTTCAAAAGTGATTCTATCAATCCACATTCCCACCACCGGCTCCAGACACCCCGCATCTTCACCAGCAATTGTGTCTTCTCTTTTTCATTTTAGTAATCCTAGTAAGTATGAGGTGGTATCAAATTATGTTTTAAGGGCGCCTGGGTGGCTCAGTGGGTTGAGCTTCTGCCTTCAACTCAGGTCATGATCTCAGGGTCCTGGGATCGAGCCCCACATCTGGCTCTCTGCTCGGCAAGGGAGCCTGCTTCCCCTTCTCCCTCTGCCTGCCTCTCTGCCTACTTGTGATCTCTCTCTGTGTCAAATAAATACATAAAAATCTTTTTAAAAAATAAAAATAAATAAATAAAATTGCTTTTCCATTATTAGTATTAATGAAGTTGTATCTTTTTCATATAATTATTAACCATTTGGATATCCTTTGTGAAGTACCTCTTCTAAGTCCTCTGCCCATTTTCTACTAAGTTTTCTGGATTTTTAAAAAATTATTGATTTGTAGGAGTTTAAGAAATGTATTTTGGATACAAGTCCTTTATAGGATATATGCCTTGCAAATATCTCTCACTCTGCAGTTTGCCTTTCACTCTCTTAATGGTGTCTTTTGATGACAGAAGCTCTTAATTTTATTATGTCCAATATATCACTTCTTTCTTTTATGAGTACCTCTCTTGTGTCCTGTCTAAGAAATCTGTGTCTGCCCTCAAGGCATGGAGATGTTCTCCTATGTTTTCTTTTCTTTTTTTTTTAATTTGTTCTGCCTTTCACATTGAGATCCATAATCGACCTAGAATTGATATTTGTGTAAGGTGCAAGGTAAGGATCAAGATTCATTTCTTTCCTAGATGGCCTGACACTATTGCAGAAAGAAACCTTTCCGCCAGAGCACTGCAGCATCACTTTTGTCATAAGTCAACGGGTCATATATAAGTTTATTCTTGGACTCTCCGTTCTATTCCACTGATCTTTTTGTCTATCCTTGTGCACTATTACAAGGTAACCCTCCTAGGATTTTGATTGGTATTGTATTAAATTTATAAGTCAGATTTGGAGAATTGACAGCTTAACAATGGTGCTTGTTCTGATCTAAAACAGGGTAAATCTCTGTATACCATCTTTTTTTAAAAAAAGATTTTTAAAAAAGATTTTATTATTTATTTGACAGAGAGAGACACAGTGGGAGAGGGAACACAAGCAGGGGCAGTGGGAGATGGAGAAGCAGACTCCCCACTGAGCAGGGAGCCCGATGCAGGACTCGATCCCAGGACCCTGGGATCATGACCTGAGCCAAAGGCAGATGCTTAATGACTGAGCCACCCACGCGCCTCCTCTGTGCGCCATTTTAATGCCTATTAGCTAGATACACATTACTGAACATCTATACTCTTTAAAGTACAGATAGAAAGGTACAAAGACCCCTCTCTTCCTGGATCCCAAGGGCCTTCTTCACACTTTCTGTTTCCTGGCCTTCTATGTTCCTGAGTGATTGACACTTAAAATGATTTCACACTCTTGTCGGCCCTTGGAGGCCTCAACAAAATACCAACATAAGAGCTCAACACAGTAACCTCCACAAGTATGTAATCAGTAGGGCACCTATAGGACAGGGCAGAGGAGGTGGTTGTTCTCAGAGCATCGTTCACTAGGAATAACATTAAAAACCAAAAGCAGAAAGAAAAATGTTTTCTCTTTAGAAAACCACACTGTGGGGCGCCTAGGTGGGTCAGTGGGTTAAAGCCTCTGCCTTCGGCTCAGGTCATGATCTGAGGGTCCTGGGATCGAGGACCGCATTGGGCTCCCTGCTCAGCAGGGAGACTGCTTCCTCCTCTCTCTCTGCCTACTTGTAATCTCTCTCTGTCAAATAAATAAATAAATAATATTTAAAAAAAATAGAAAACCACACTGTGTGCCACCCTTGGATTCTTTTTTCTTTTCCTGTTTTTTTTTAAATTAACATATAATGTATTATTTGCTTCAGGGGTACAGGTCTGTAAATCATCAGGCTTACACAATTCACAGCATTCACCATAGCACATACCCTCTCTTATGTCCATAACCCAGCCACTCCATCACTCCCACCACATCCCCCCAACACCCCTCAGTTTGTTTCCTGAGATTAAAAGTCTCTTATGGTTTCTCTCCCTTTCCAGTCCCATCGTGTTTCATTTTTTTCCTCGCTTTCCCCTATGACCCCCCGCCCTGCCTCTAAAATTCCTTATATCAGAGAGATCATATGATAATTGTCTTTCTCTTATTGACTTATTTTGCTTAGCATAATATCCTCTAGTTCCATCCATGTCATTGCAAATGGCAAAATTTCGTGTTTTGATGGATGCATAGTATTCCATTGTGTATATATACCACATCTTCTTTATCCATTCATCTGTTGATGGACATCTAGGCTCTTTCCATAGTTAGGCTATTGTGGACATTGCTGCTATAAACTTTCGCTACTCTTGGATTCTTGTATGCAGTTCTGGTCACTGCACCTCAAATAAATAAATAAATAAATAAATAAATAATAGAATTGGAGAAAGGCCAGAGAAGGGTATCTGTGATGGCCAAAGGATCTTCCTTGGGTGACAAGGACCCAAACAAGACAAAAACCCATAAAGAAGGATATAACTGCAGCCCATGGTGTTAGCGTGTATGGATTAGGTGTAGAAAGATCAAATCCTAGAATACCTGTTTGGCATCATCTCATTGACACTTTTAAAAGCAAAATTTCAGGCAAATACTGGTAAAAGGAAAACTGTGCCAAGCGTAAAGGAGCATAGAAAAGTGAATACATGATGGTCCCTTAAAGGAAGAGCCTTTAAGGGAACCCACAGCTACTGGCACATACATTCTCATATTTTAAAGCTTAACGTTCCTTGGTTGTCACTGCTGGTCAAAACCCTCCTTGAGAGAGGCCACCTATCAGTATGGCACAGTTTAAGTTGACAGGTAAATCTTGCTGTGATGTCAGTTTCCTTTTGTTCAGCCTCCAGTGGGAACAGAGACTTTCCACATAATGATGCCTCAGAGACTCAAGGATCGTGATTAAGTTAATCGCTTCTCAAGGTTGAATAGCCCTAGTCCCTTTTATTTCCACTGTGGATCATAGCTGTTATAGTCATTTCCTCATTTCTGTGTCCCGCTTTTGCCCCTGTCCCAGTTCTCTGTGTCCCTTGAAAATCGTGGAACCCTGAACTTAACACCAACTCCAATTTTGGCTAGAGTTTTTGGAAACAGTGTTCGCTCAGCAAAATACTCTCTTTGTCAGCTTCTCAGAAAGACTATTCCATTCATTTCTGAACATGTGTACGTACATCCCTGTGACTGGTGGGCATACCCGTGTTCCCGCACATGAGGAAGGTGCCCACCTAGACGAGGGTGAAGCCTAAGGCCATCCATATGCTGTAGCTTTTCCAACATTTTTATGCAGAAGTATCAACTTTAAACTGGCAGAAAGAACCGACCTGAGCTGGGAAGACATCACAAAAGGACCACTTGGACCTTGTACGGGATAGGAGAGACGGGACACAGGGGAAGCTCAAGGGAGAGCCCGAGAAGATTGAAGGGAGGGGGAATCCCTTCCACTTCTTGGAGCTGGAACTGTCACTTTCCAGCCTCATGGACAGAGGAAATGAGAACCCTTATGTGTGCACACCCCACCGCTTCTAACTGGGTCCTCAATAGAGGTTCTCCAGCCATTTGCTCATCACCACCATGGCCTTTAATGAAACTCAATGACTTTTCTCAGGGCCACCTCAAGTCACACATACCAAAGTCTATTTGCCTATTCGGGAAACTCTGAAAGCTTGCTTTTCTAAATCAAGCCAAGCCTGGGACCTAGCAGTGGCTAGGGAGGAAATCCGATCTAAATACTCACAGAAGGGACGCCTGGGTGGCTCAATGGATTAAGCCTCTGCCTTCGGCTCAGGTCATGATCTCAGGATCCTGGGATCGAATCCCACATCGGGCTCCTTGCTTGGCAGGGAGCCTGCTTCTCCCTCTGCCTCTGCCTGCCACTCTGCCTGCTTGTGCGCTCGCGCTCTCTCTCTCTCTGACAAATAAATAAAATCTTTTAAAAATAAATAAATAAATAATCACAGAAACTGAGAGCTGGAAAATATTTGAAGTATTATGTGATCAAATGGATTTCAGTCTGATACACAGAGCCAGAGAGATTCCTAGTAGTACCCCCAAGTTATTGGGGAGAACAGGAGTCTGGTTCCCGCCACCTCTTCTACAAAATCCATGAGCCAGCTTGATTTTGGTTTTATTTTTTTACATGGTTTTATGGGAACAAAAATATCTTTAAGAAAAAAATATTTGAAAATATTTGATTTTGTCCATTCTACCTGCCCCAAATCAAGACTCCTCTCGATAACAAGCATAGGGGTGAGTTGGTTGGTTAAGCAACTGACTCTCGGTTTCAGCTCAGGTCATGAGATCCAGCCCTGCATTGGGTTCCAGGCTCAGGGGGAGTCTGTTTGAGATTCTCTGCCTCTTCCCCTTCCCTGCTCTCTTGAGTGCTCTCTTTCTCTCTCTCAAATAAATAAATAAGTCTTAAAAAAATCGTATCATAGTCATACATATGGCAGCTTTAATGATTCAAATATTCTCTTCCAGTCTTAAGATTTTATGATCCTAACATACCTGGCAGGTAATGGATCATAGAATGTCAGAGTTGAGAAGGCCCCTTGTGATCATCTGGCCCACAACCTCATTATACAGAGGAGGAAACTGAGGCACAGAGAGGTGAAAAAATAGCAATGGGCCTTTCCTCGACCCCTTCCAAAGGTGATGAGCTCACTCCTTAACAGAGAACTTGTCCCAAAAATGGACTGAATAGGTTTATTACATTTGCTTTGATCTCCACAACTCACCTTTTAGTTTAATTCCCTTCTGGCAGGACGCCTGGGTGACTCAGTCGGCTCAGGTCATGATCCCAGGGTCCTGGGATTGAGTCTGGTATCCGGCTTCCTGCTCATCGGGGACCCTGTTTCTCCCTCTCCCTCTTGCTCTGCCTACTTGTGCCCTCTCTTTGTGTGTGTGTCAAATAAATAAATATTTAAAAATAATAATAATTCCCTCCTGGTTTGGTTTGAGTCCTTGGAGCACAGGGAGAAGAATAAGGAAGGGAAATGTACAACTTCCCCAAATTTTTTTTTTAATTTTATTTTTATTATTTGCCCAAGGGGTACAGGTCTGTGAATCATCAGGCTTACATCTTTCACAGCATTCACCAAAGCACAAACCCTCCCCAATGTCCATAACCCATCCACCCTATCCCTACCCTCCCACCCCCCAGTAACCCTCAGNATCCACCCTATCCCTTCCCCAAATTTAAACAGCAGTAGCGGAGTGGGAGAGTGGGAGAAAGAGACAGGACAATTCCGAGGCAGTGACCATCAGAGCGAGCAACTGGGGTGCAGAGGGACCGAGAACCTGACCTGTAAGTGTCTGTTTAGCTAAACTCAGCCCTGCTCCCAACGGACGTCCTCTCCAGAAGACCCTCATTTGGGTGGTCGTATTGCTCTACGGGGCCTTGGAACACCAATGGATGGCATCTGTTCCGGCCCCAGAGCCCCCTAAGAGATCTCTGAAATGCGAGATACAACTGTAGATGGGGCAACCATTGGGCACGATAGTAAAATCCCGGAATGGCAGGGCTGGAACAGATGGATGTAGCATCAAGTTTGCCACTGATTTTACCTACCTGAGTCCCAGTTAAGTGACTTCTCCTAGGTCCTAAGTCGACAATAAGGGACTAAGTCTCTGATCCTCACTACTGTGTTCTCTCCACTACAACAATAGCTGATGTATGGATTGCGCTTTTCCACTGTGAACCCATAGATTACATTGTAATCTCCGCTACAACAATAGCTGATGTATGGATTGCGCTTTTCCACTGTGAACCCATAGATTACATTGTAATCTCCGCTACAACAATAGCTGATGTATGGATTGCGCTTTTCCACTGTGAACCCATAGATTACATTGTAATCTCCGCTACAACAATAGCTGATGTATGGATTGCGCTTTTCCACTGTGAACCCATAGATTACATTGTAATCTCCGCTACAACAATAGCTGATGTATGGATTGCGCTTTTCCACTGTGAACCCATAGATTACATTGTAATCTCCGCTACAACAATAGCTGATGTATGGATTGCGCTTTTCCACTGTGAACCCATAGATTACATTGTAATCTCCGCTACAACAATAGCTGATGTATGGATTGCGCTTTTCCACTGTGAACCCATAGATTACATTGTAATCTCCGCTACAACAATAGCTGATGTATGGATTGCGCTTTTCCACTGTGAACCCATAGATTACATTGTAATCTCCGCTACAACAATAGCTGATGTATGGATTGCGCTTTTCCACTGTGAACCCATAGATTACATTGTAATCTCCGCTACAACAATAGCTGATGTATGGATTGCGCTTTTCCACTGTGAACCCATAGATTACATTGTAATCTCCGCTACAACAATAGCTGATGTATGGATTGCGCTTTTCCACTGTGAACCCATAGATTACATTGTAATCTCCGCTACAACAATAGCTGATGTATGGATTGCGCTTTTCCACTGTGAACCCATAGATTACATTGTAATCTCCGCTACAACAATAGCTGATGTATGGATTGCGCTTTTCCACTGTGAACCCATAGATTACATTGTAATCTCCGCTACAACAATAGCTGATGTATGGATTGCGCTTTTCCACTGTGAACCCATAGATTACATTGTAATCTCCGCTACAACAATAGCTGATGTATGGATTGCGCTTTTCCACTGTGAACCCATAGATTACATTGTAATCTCCGCTACAACAATAGCTGATGTATGGATTGCGCTTTTCCACTGTGAACCTACAGATTACATTGTAATCTCCGCTACAACAATAGCTGATGTATGGATTGCGCTTTTCCACTGTGAACCTGATAAGGCAGTTGTTCTTGATGTTGCTTGTATCCTGATTTTCTAAATGAGAAGAATGAGGCCTAGA
Organism: Ailurus styani; assembly: GCA_002007465.1. Classification (NCBI taxonomy): domain Eukaryota; kingdom Metazoa; phylum Chordata; class Mammalia; order Carnivora; family Ailuridae; genus Ailurus; species Ailurus styani. The sequence continues at coordinate 721,935 of LNAC01000212.1, forward strand.
ACAATGGCTTGCCCAAGTCCACATAGCCTGGAAGTGGTGGAGCCCAGTCTTACAAGGCCTTCTGATTCCAATCTCTTTGTTCTGCCTGTCCCAAATCCCTCTTTCTATGGGGGTTGCATGTTGGGCTGGAGCCTGGGTGTATTTCCAAAACCAGCTACTCAGCTGCAGAACCGTTCAGCCCTGGCCAGGCCTAGTAAATGTTCTATGCCACTGGGTCAAGGAGAGAGGAGACTCTTGGTATGAATGATGAATGGCCCCTAAACTTCCCCTTTATTGGTACTGTCTTGTGACACACTCCCTTCTTTATGAATCTCTATTTCCACCTCTCTCCATTCCCTACTTTCCCAATCCCCTATCAAGAAGCAAACCTGACAAATTCACCCCGAGGTCTATGTTTTGCTCACTGATACAGCCCAAGGACATAGAACAGTACTTGGCACATGGGAAGTACTCAATAAATGTTTCTGTGAATGGAGCACATAGTGTGTGGGTTAGTTGGAGGTCTTCCTCAAGAGAAAGGCAGTGGAGAAAACCACCAGAGGCAGAGGGCCAGCAAGAAGAGGGACTGAGGGCAATGGGTGAGGGGTGATGGATGATCAGAGGGGCCCAGAGCTATCGTGGGTGAGAAGATGGCATCAGAGGGTAAGAAGGAAGGACTGAGAGGCTGTGAGGAGCCCGGAGGGTGAGGCATGAAGACAACTGAGGATGTAAAGGAGGGAGAGGGGTAGGGAGCCAAGGGCCTGACGCTGCCCTCTCCCCATGGGTGTCTGTCCACAGAGCCGCTGGAGGGGGTGAACATCACCAGCCCGGTGCGCCTGATCCATGGCACGGTGGGGAAGTCAGCCCTGCTCTCCGTGCAGTACAGCAGCACCAGCAGTGACAAGCCCGTGGTGAAGTGGCAGCTGAAGCGGGACAAGCCAGTCACCGTGGTACAGTCCATCGGAACAGAGGTCATTGGCACCCTACGGCCTGACTACCGGGACCGCATCCGCCTCTTTGACAACGGCTCCCTGCTTCTCAGTGACCTGCAGCTGGCCGACGAGGGCACCTATGAGGTTGAGATCTCCATCACGGATGACACGTTCACGGGAGAGAAGACCATCAACCTCACTGTGGATGGTAAAGTGCTCTGACAGGGAGGGAGGCGACACTGGTCCTGGGATTCAGGCAGGGTCTGCCCAGTATACTAGCCAGATCCCGGGAATACCAACATGGAAGCCACTTGGGAGCTGAGAGTGAGACAATCGGGCATCAGAAGTTGGCAGACGGGTCACAGCTAACACAAACGGAGCGCCTACTGTGTGCCAGAAACTAGTCTAAGTGTTTTACGTATCTTGACTCATTTAATGCTGATAATAATGTAGGCCTAGTTAATATAATTATCCCCATTTTGTAGACACAGAAACTGAGGCACAAAGAGGTTGAATAACTTGCCAAAGTTCATACAGCTAGTATATGATAGCGCCAATATTGGGACCCAGACATTTGGAACCTGGGTTTAGCCCAGCTGAAATACGTTCCAGGCTGGGCCAGCTTTAGAACATCTTGAAAAGGCATTTGAGAAGAAGGAACGGAAGGTCCGTGAGGGCAGGAACTGTGGCTCTCTTATTCAGCATTGTACCCTCTGTACTTAGTAGGTGTTCAACAAATAATCAGTAAAGGAATGAATGAATGAATGAATGAATGAATGAATGATGGGGAAAGATTGGACTGATGATCCCTGAAGGGCCTCTCAGACCACAGATCGAGTTGCGTCGTGTTGGAAGGCAGGGTGTCGTGAAGGGGAGGGGAGACGCTATTTGGCCCCTTGCTCACAGGTTCCCCCACCCCTGGGACTCAGTGCCCATTTCCAGGCCACAGGTGTTAGTGGCTTCCACCACCGTGCTCGAGCTCAGCGAGGCCTTCACCCTGAACTGCTCGCACGAGAATGGCACCAAGCCCAGCTACACCTGGCTGAAGGATGGCAAACCCCTCCTCAATGACTCGAGAATGCTCCTGTCCCCTGACCACAAGGTGCTCACCATCACCCGCGTGCTCATGGAGGACGATGACCTGTACAGCTGTGTGGTGGAGAACCCCATCAGCGAGGGCCGCAGCCTGCCCATCAAGATCACCGTGTATAGTGAGTGCCCCGTTTGCTCGCCCTCGGGACTCCAAATCCCGAGAGGCAGGCGCTGCGAGGGACTGAGGACATCCCGGACAGAGGGCCCCTAGATGGGAGAGAGAAGCAGGGATGGGCCGGCTCTCCATGGAGGGCCGGCAAGAGGCGGGAAGTGGGCTCAGCCAGCTCCGCCACTGGCCAGCCACGTGGCTCCACTGGCCTGCACGAGGCTCCTTTTCTCTTCCTTCCACCGCAGGAGCGCTCCTCATCAGACTTGTTCCCCTCCGAAGTCTCTCCCACCTCTCTTCTCTCTCTCCCCAGGAAGAAGCTCCCTCTACATCATCTTGTCCACAGGAGGCATCTTCCTCCTTGTGACCTTGGTGACTGTCTGTGCCTGCTGGAAACCCTCCAAAAAGTCTGGGTAACTCTTCAAGTTCCACATCCTGAGTGCCCTAATCCATCCATCCCCAGTCCACGCTCTATTCTTCTCTCTTAGTCACTTAAATACCCATCCCCCCAGGGTCCACCCCTGCACCTCTTCCCAGGAGATCCATCTTAGCCTATGGAACTACATTCTGGGCTCACAACCCCCAAAGGCCCCAGGGCTGAAACAATGGTTTCACTTAGGGCACCTTCTGTGGGCGGGGCATGGTGGTTGTGGTTAATGAACTGCTTTTTAAGTACGATTATTCACAGTTTACAGATAATAACAGTGAGACTCAGACAGGTTCAGGGACCTGCCCATGATACCAGCCACGGGCTCGGGATGCAAATCTAGATGCAACTCATTCCAAAGCTCACAGACTATTGCCACTCCCACTGCGCCCAGCCCATCCTCCTGTTGGGCCTCTTTTATTGCCCCCAGATTCCTCTCATGACCCTGCTCCCCCAGGCCCTCTCCTGCTCACACTCTGCAGCTCTGTTCAGAGGGTGCTGGGTTGATTTGCAGGAAGAAGAGGAAGCTGGAGAAGCAAAACTCTCTGGAATATATGGACCAGAACGATGACCGTCTGAAACCAGAAGGTGAGCTCCCAGCCACCCACTCACCCATCCCATCGTCACTCAGATCAGTGGGCTGCTGGGAAAAGGCAGAAGTGGGCCGCAAGGAAGCCAGCTCTGCAGGGCCCCTTCCTCCACCAAGTGCACGAAGACTGCAGAGCAGGGAGAGGTGCGGCCAAGGTAGGACCCCGGGTATTCTGGATCCTTTGGTGGAGGTTGTGGCGGGGCCTTGACTGGCCACTTGGGGAGCAAAGAGTGTAGGTGTTGGCTGGTGGAAAGGGTCCTGCACTGGGCCAGCCACCCCCATTCTTCGCTCTGTGCAGCGGATACCCTCCCACGAGGCGGCGAGCAGGAGCGGAAGAACCCCATGGCTCTCTATATCCTGAAAGACAAGGTGAGCACACTTGTGTTGGTGCCCCCCACAAACACACAGTGAGCCCTACCACGTTCTGGCACACCATAGCCACACCATGCTGCTATCTCTTTACAGCACTCAGAGGAGCCCTGAGAAATAACCTTAGAGCTTAGAAAAATAAGGCTGACAGAGGTGAAATGACTTGTCCAGGATCAAACGAGTAAATACATATTAAGTAGCAGATCTAGGCTTCAAACCTAGGTCTCTGGATACCAACTCTGGTGATTTCCCCACTGTTCTACAACGGAGTCTGTCCCAGGCTGTCCCAGACACGTGGGAAGAGGAGAATAAGGGGACAGAACACTCCAGTTAATGCATTTCAGCTTTTACCGAGCACCTGTTACCTGCCAGGCACCATGCTAAGGGTCTGTACGGCCAGAAAAACCAGACGTCTGTCTGACGCCTTCCACCGGGTGGGAGTGCGGAGGGAACCCTGCTCCTTCGGCTCGGTTTGTCCAGCGCCCCCGACTGGGCGCTCACCCCCGCGGCGCGTGTCCTTGCAGGACTCCCCGGAGCCCGAGGAGAACCCCGCCCCGGAGCCCCGGAGC
>LNAC01000212.1:726158-751542 GCA_002007465.1 Ailurus styani
CCCGCCGCTACCCGCGCTCTCCGGCGCGCTCCCCCGCCACCGGTCGGACGCACACGTCGCCGCCCCGGGCCCCGAGCTCGCCCGGCCGCTCGCGCAGCGCCTCGCGCACACTGCGGACTGCGGGCGTGCACCTGATCCGCGAGCAAGACGAGGCCGGCCCGGTGGAGATCAGCGCCTGAGCCGCCTCGGCACCCCCCGGGCGGGGAGCGCCCTACAAAGCGGCGGGGGCCCAGGGAAGGCGGGGGAGCGCGGTGCCCCCGCCAGGGGCCAGGGGAGGTCCCCGCGGGGGCGCGCGGGGCTCGCGTGGGGGCCAGCCTAGGCATGGGGGACGCAGTGGGGCAGCCAGGAGTGGTTCAGGTGGTGAAACCAGGTCGCGTTTGCTCCTGGATCGCCAGCTGTGTTCTCAGTGGGTATGGGCTGTGCCCTTTTAGGACCATATAGATTATTAAATTTCTGGCCCCATCCCCTAAGGGTCTTCTGGAAACTAACATCAGTAACCTAACCCCCATGACTATCCTGTGCCCTTCCTACGGAGCTCTGTGCTTCCACCCCCCTTCCTCCCCTCCGAATGAGCGCCTGTTCCGGGACACTCTTGGCAAGCTTGGGTTAGGGAGGCCACTTACCCAAAAGGAGCAACTGTCCAAACTTGCCGGTTACTGGCGGTACAGAGGACTGTTCTGAGCATCTGGGGAATTATTGTGAAGGCAGTGCCTTATAGCACCCTTCTCTGGGCACCTGGTACCTAGGTACATACTAGTTGGTGAGGCAGGGGTCAAGTTCATTCCTTTGACCCCTGACCTGCTCCCTAGCAAGGGCAAAGGATTCAAGCCTCCTGTGCTTGGCTTCCTCCCAAAGCTTCCCTCAGTGGCTACCAAGTATTCTTTCTGTCTCTGTTCCTGTAGAGAAAGGGGTTCTCACTCCCATGACCCAGAGAGCTAGATGAAGTGAAGAACTTTTTTTGAAACCCTCGCACCTATGCCTTCTCGCCAGCTTCCTTACAAAACAAGCCTTTCAAACAATCAGTATCCCTGGGAAAAGTCCTTGGGCTTCCTTCAGCTCTAGGTGAGTAAGGTTCCGGTCTGCAGAGGAATACAGGGAAGTGCTGTAGGGACGGGGAGGAGGAGGAGGCGTATTGCTACCCAGGATGGCGAGGAGGCAAGCTCCAACCCCTGGCCTCCAGCCTCCCACTTGCCCTATTCCCGGATGCTTGGATCCCAACAGATAGGACACGGGCAGACTCCCTAATCACACAGACATAGACTACAGAGAGGTTGGGCCCCTGCGTCGCCAGGCCATGCCCATGTCACCGCCTCTTGAACAGTTTGCAGGAGAGAATAATGTACTGTGTGAGGAGTGAGGGCAATTAAAACGCTGTAAGAGAAGGAGGGCCTCCGTGTTCTAACCTCTCCTCCCTGATGCCCTTAGGGGTCCTTGCCTCCCTGGCCCCTCCCCAACTTCCTAAGCTCCAGCTCTGACTCTCCACCATCCCACAGCGAAACTCCCATGTCCCCCACCACTCCACACTGGGGCAAGTTTTGTTCCAGCCCCAAGGGCAACAACATTTCTGATTGGCTCCCTTCACCCTTACCTCAACAGCACGCCCCTCCTGGCTCCCTGTCCCTATGCACTTCTCCAGGCTCCCTGAGCAGGTGCGCCTTTTCAGCTTTCCCTCCTTCGCCAGAACTGCTCCCCTAACTCTGGCTGCCTCGTTCAAGATGAGATCCTGCCTGCAGGGGAACATTGCTCAGGCAGGCAGGAGATGCAGGGCTTTGGAGAAGGGGTTCGGTCTGTTCGGCCTTGGGAGGCAGGGTTGAAGTGAGGTGGAGGTGAGAGCATGCTGTACCCCATGGCCTGGGGCCGAATCCCTGAGGGGCCAGCTTCCCAGGCTCAAGCCAAATCTGCCTTAAATCTGGGGGGAGGGAGGGTAAGTAAGGAAGCGGTTTTGTTTTTGTTTTGTTTTGTTTTGATCTTCGTCTTTGTATTACCAGCATCTAGCAGAGTGCCTAGCACATGCTGGATGCTCAATAAACTTTTGATGAAATAAAAGGACAACTTTATTGCGCTTAAGCAAGGAGAACAAAACAAGCAGCTTCAAAATGCCAGTCATTTCCCTCTTCTTTTTGCTTCTCATCTTCTTTCACCATCCTTCACCTTCTTTGCAAGTCCCAAGTTGTCTGCTCCAAAATCATCACTCACTCACTCACTCGCCCATTCGTTCATTCACTCATTCATTCATTCCAGTGCTCTTTCATTTATTCAACAAATGTGTTAATCTACCTTGGACTAGGCCCTGTGTGAGACACGGGGAAAACAGTATAACTATGCCATGACCCCTACCCAGAAGACAGTCCCTTGGAGAAAGGCAGATGAGTAAGCAGGTTATTACAATACAGTGTGGAAAATGCCATGACTGAAGTAGCTAGAGCATGTTCTGAGAGCATGTAAGAGCATCATCTAACCTAGATTAGGGGTTGTCAGCAAAAGTATCTTGGGGAACAGGCTTGAACTTAGTCTTAGAGAGATTAGTTAATCAGGTGAGAAAATAGGATGAAAGGACATATATTCCGGGGGAGAGGAGCAACCTGTATAAAACCTTGCAAGCATAAGCATGAGGTGAGTCTAGGCTACTTAGCACTCATAAAATGTGGATTACCCAGGAGCAAATGTTTATTTTCCCACAGTAATGGAAGGCGAGACTTGAGTTAGTGGCAGGGTGTGGGAGCTGAGCCTGAGACTCCTGGATTAAGTTTGTATCCCAGAAGGGAGTCCCAAGCTCCCGAAATAAAAATGCAAATCCTCTCTGGAGAAAAGCATCTCCTAAAATTTCCAAAGATTAGGATCAACCATGTACGACCATGAAAGGCCATTAAACACAGAAGGAAACAAATCACCATGAGTGAGAGAGTCAGCCGATAGAAGAAGCAGTAGATTTAGAACCCAAAGGCCCTCAGATGTTGAAATTATCAGATGTAGAATATAAAATAACTATAAAATGTTTGAAGAGATGGAAGACAAAATTATAGAAATGACCTAGCAACAAGAGACTGTCAAAAATTACCAAAGTGGAATAGGAACAAAATAGAACTGTTATAAATAAAAATAGAACTTATAGAAATAAAAATACAAATGAGAAAATTAAACAGCACATTAAGCAGAGTTGAAGAGAGTTAGTTCATTTGGAAGAGGTATCTGAAGAAATGTTTCAGAGTAAGGCACAGACCAGCAAAAAGATGAAAAATATGAAAAAGAGAGTAAGGTATACGGCACGCAGAATGAAAACATCTAGCGTGTATTTTGTCAGGAGCTCAAAGGGGAGAATAGACACATGGAAGAGAAGCAATTTTTTTTAAAGATTTTATTTATTTATTTGACAGAGAGAGAGATCACAAGTAGGCAGAGGCAGGCAGAGAGAGAGGGGGAAGCAGGCTCCCTGCTGAGCAGGGAGCCCGATGTGGGCCTCGATCCCAGGACCCTGAGATCATGACCTGAGCCGAAGGCAGAGGCTTTAACCCACTGAGCCACCCAGGCGCCCGAGAAGCAATATTTTAAGAGTAATGACTGAAGTTTTTGTAGAACTCATGATAAATGTAAATATACAGATATAAGAAGGTTATTAATACACACAAGATAAATTTTAAAATTTCCACTTCCATACAAAATATAGTAAAACTAGAGCACACCAAAGACAAAGAGAAGATGTTAAAAGCATCCAGAGAGAGAAAGATAGGTCTTGCCTGTTTATACAACAAGAATAGAAATCATTAGAAAGTACAGAATTATCTTCAAAATAATGGGCACAAATAACTATTAACCCAGAATATTATACCTAGCCAAGCAATCTTCCAAATATGAGGGTAAAATAAAGGTATTATCAGATGAACCAAAACTACAGTTTACCATCAACACTGTAAGAACTCCTAAAAGACATATTTTGGGAAGAGGGAAAAGCAAGATTTGAGATACAAGAAAGAATGATGGATAAATAGGCAAATCTAAATAGTGCCTTATAAAATGATAGTAATGGTATCTAATTTGTACTTTTCAAAACCAGACAAGTAAAATACAGGAAAATGATAGCATATAAATTAGGAGGGGAATTATCTGAATGAAACCATTGCAAGATCCTTGAATTCTTTGGGGAGGGGAGGATGGTTAAGATATTAACTTCAGATTTTATGAAATATTCAAGAGAACCTTATCAAGGTAACCACTGAAAGAATAGAATAAGAGAATTGGTTTAAGTTGCAAACCAGTAAAAAGGGAAAAAGAGTAAAGAAACAAACCCAAACTCTATTTTTAAGCCAAAATAAAAGAAAAGAAAAAATTAACACAGAAAAAAGTGAGACAATAGAAAGGCAAAACTAAGATGGTAGAAACAAGGCTAAATTATAAATAAATTGTAAATGGCCTAAATTCATCAGTTCAAGTACAATCTGTTGGATTATATTTTTAATAATCCAGCCATATGTTATTTAGATGAAATACACCCAAAACAAAGATTTGCAAAAGTTGAAAATAAAGTAACAGGAAAAGGTATACCAGGCAAATAGCAAGCAAGAGGAAGCTGGGATAACTATTAACCATAACCACAAGACAAATGGACTTTGGGACAAAATGCCTAATTAGTGAGATGACCTTACATCCTGTTTGCCTGACACAGTCCTGGCTTACTCCCATCATCCTTGCAACAACCAGTATGGCCTTTTGCTCCCGAAAGTATCCCAGTGAAATAGATAGCCTCCTTTCATATTAGAACTAAGTGAAGTGCCTTGAATTTGAGTGCAAATCATTTATTTCAGGAAACACCAGTAGAGTAGTAAGGAAGTGGATCAGGAAAGCGATCAAAGTCAGTAAAGGACATGTTATCAAACCAGTTCATACTGTGGGAAACTGGAGCTCAAGACTATGGGGGCCCCCTGGGAGAACAGTGTTGAAATCAGATTTTAGATAAATAGATTTCAGGATAATCCCAACTGAGAGGCAAGGCAACTGGGGTACTGATCCACCAGATCTCCATGCCTCATGAGTTTAGGATCCTTTCCAGGGCCTTAGCTCCTAGTGCTCCTAGTTTGTCCTGCATGTGTCCAGACATGGTCCCCAAACAGAAAGCAGCCTTCAGTGTAGAGGTAAATTCTGAAGAATTGTACATAGAGCCTCAATAGTGTCTGCTACAGGGGGTAAATACATAATATTAAAAGATTTATTTCACCAAAAAAATTAAAATTGAATTGTGTGTGTCTAATTAACCTCAAAATATACGAAATACATATGTATGTATGTAGCACATCTTCCTTACCCATCCAGGTTGATTCCATATCTTGGCTTTCATGAATGACGCTGCAATGAACATGGGACTGCAGATATCCTTCTGAGATATGGATTTCAATTCCTTTGGATATATACCCAGAAGAGAGATTGCTGGGTCATATAGCAGTTCTATTTTTAATTTTTTTAAGAACCTTCATAACTGTTTTCCATAGTGGTGCTACCAATTTGCATCCCCATCAGTAGTGCATAGGGGTTACCTTTTCTCCATACCCTCATCATCCTTTGTCTTCTGGATGACAGTCATTCTACCTGATGTAAGGTGGTATGTTTTTGTGGTTTTGATTTGCACTTCCCCGATAAACCACAGTTTGTCCATTCACCTACTGAAGGACATCTGGTTTACTTCCAAGTTTTGACAATTATGAATAAAGCTGCTGCAAATGTCTGTGTGAAGATTTTTTGTGGACATAAGTTTTCAAGTCCCTTGGGTAAATACCAAGAATGCAAGAATAATTTAAAAATAGAAAATTCACGGAGTGCCTAGGTGGCTCAGTCAGTTAAGCATTGGACTCTTGGTTTTGGTTCTGGTCGTGATCTCAGGGCCATGAGATCGAGCCCCATGAAGGGTTCTGTGCTCAGTAGTGAGTCTGCTTCCCCTCTCATTCTCCTTCTGCTCCTCCCTCTGCTCCTGCTCTTTCCCCCTCTCAAATATATAAATACATCTTTAAAGAAAATGCATAGATGTTATTCCCCACATTAACAGATTAAAGGAGACAAACTATCTTAATAGATGCAAAAAAAAAATAATAGCCTGGTAGAATTTAATACTTAATCAGATTAAAAGCTCTTGACAAACTAGAAATAAAAAGGACACTTTAAAAAACAAAAGGACACTTTTGAAGCCTGATTAATAGAATCTACCAAAACCAACAGCAACCCTCATTCTTAATGGTTAAACAGAAGAATTCCTTTTGAGTGAAGAAGGAAACAAAGAGACCCACAGTCTCTCTCTGTAGTCAGTACAATCCTGGCAAAGCAGGGAAAAACAAAAAAGTGTAAAGATGGGAAATAAAAAAACCAAAAACTTCATATTTGGATTATATGCATTCTTACATAGACAACTCAAAAGAATTGACAAATTACGAGTCATAATATCGAGGTACCTCAGTTCTTTATTGCTTTGTAAGGAGCCACCCCAAAACTGAATGACTTGGAAGAGCAGCTATTTTATTCAGTCGCAATTCTTTGTGTCAGCAGTTTGCATTGGACTTGCTGGGTGATTCACTTGCTGGTGTCATGAGGTCACTTGTGTGACCACATCCTCTGCTCTGTTGAGCTGGATCTGGGTGCCTAAGACGGCCTCACCTACGTGTCTGCTGACTGATACGGGAGATTGGCCAGTAGGTCTAGGAGTCCTCAGCTAAAATAGCTCATCTCTACTCTATGTTGCTAAACCGAGCTTCTTCACACAGCAGTCTCAGAGCGGTGTTTCTAAAGGTCAAGAGCATATATGCAACTAAGGAATCGTTCAGCACTATCAAAAACCGATGCTGGCTAACTAAACATATAAAAAAAAAGTCAAGAGCAGAAGCTGCAAGCCCTCCAGAGGCTTGGATTTGAACGTTCCACACATCTCATTACTTCCACTGTATTCCTTTGGTCCAAGCGATTCACAAGGCCAGCTGGGCTTCCAGGTGTTGGGGAAAAGATTCCACTTCTTGGCGGGCGGGGTGACGAGCATTGCAAAGGGACAAGTGTACAGGATAGTAGGGATTACTGCAACTATCTTTGCTTAACAAGTCAGCTAAAAACATATTTAACAAGGGCGCCTGGGTGGCTCAGTGGGTTAAAGCCGCTGCCTTCGGCTCAGGTCATGATCCCAGGGTCCTGGGATTGAGGCCCACATCGGGCTCTCTGCTCAGCAGGGAGCCTGCTTCCTCCTCTCTCCTCTCTCTCTGCCTGCCTCTCCGCCTACTTGTAATCTCTCTCTCTGTGTCAAATGAATAAATAAAAAATCTTTAAAAAAAAAACATATTTAACAAAATGTGGGCAATATCTATATAGAGCAAAATCTAAAACTTTATCGAAAGACATGAAGGGAGAGCAAAATAAAGGGAGAGATGTACATGTTCATGAATAGGAAGACTTAATGTTACAAAATGTCAGTTATTCTATATATTCAATCAGGTCCACGAGGTTTACAAGGAACTTGACAAGCTGAAGCCGTAAGTAGAGCCAAGACACTTCTGAAAAAGAAGGGGGGATGACTCACCCTTCCAAGTACCAAAATTTATTAGGCAGCTCTAGTAATTGAGACAACGTGATGTTCACACAGGGATAGATAAATAGGCTAATGAAACAAGCTACATATACATGGACATTTGATGTGTAACAAGGAATTGTTGCAAGTCACTAAATAAATAGTACTGGGAGTATTGTTGACTATCTGAGAAAAAATTATATATATATATATACACACACACACAAGCCTTATAAAATAATCAATTAGTGATAGATTAAAGACTTAAATGTGAGATTTTTATACCTTCAGAAGAAAATATGGGAGAGTATCTTTTTGGCTTTAGTGTAAAAGAGGTTTTCTTTAAAAATAGAAAGAATACACTAAACATAAAAAATAAATATATCTACAGTAAAATTAAGAACATCTGTTACACCATAAGGAAAGAGAAAATAGAAGGCCAAGCTTGTTTTTGCAACATCTCTAATCCACAGAGAATTATTATCCAGCTTATATAAAACTCCTGAAAGTTATCGAGAAAAAGACAAATAAGCAGTAAAAAAATGAGCCAAAGATAGAAACAAATACTTCCCAGAAGAGAAAATGCAAATGGTGAGTAAACACTTGGAAAAGTGTTCATCTTTATTATTTAATCAGGCAAATGCAAATTAACACAATAATAAAATATTATTTTACACGCGAGATTGTCAAAAATTAAGAGGTCTACCAACTGTTCTGGGGATGTGGTTCAAGGACATTGGTACAACCAGCTGATTTGGAGAACAATCATTACCATCGAAAGTTGAATATTCATAGGACCCAAGACCTAGAAATCCTACTACTGGGTTTATTTATTCCCTAGAGAAACTCTTAAACACTTATAGTTACACTAGGAGATGTAGCAAATGAAGATTAGGTGCAGCACTGTTCATAACAGAAGAAGAAAAAGAATGACTTGATTTACTGTGTAGCAAGGAAATTATCAAAGACACTCTTCTCCAAAGAATCATAGAATTGTCCCTGATTCCTGACAGCACCCAATTTAGAGCAAAGCTCAGCTACCTAGGACCATCCCTGATATCAGCCGGTCAAAGCCCAAATCCTATAACTGGTTCTTTCTAACAGCCTATTAAGTGTCTTATTGAGCTACTAAGTGTCTTTTACTGAGACACTGCACATTTCCCCATTGTGTGCATGCTCTTTAACAGCAAGGAGTAATAAATCCCATGTGCTCAATAACGAGTATGCTTCTGGTGGTCTTTGAAGTCCTGGAAGGCATTGACCGGTTGAACACAAAGTACAGTAACTGATCTCCTTTTTTTCTTGGACATGAAAATTGAAAGCCCTGGAAATCTCCATTTGATCCAATTTCCAGTGTTTGGCCTAGGATGACCCATAGTCATTGGTGTTGAAAAGGTCAAGAAACTGTAGGGTTGAAAGTATTAGATGTGAGTCCCCTCACGGACGTTGAACTTGCCCATGACACCAATGGGCCCATGAACCGGGGAACAGATGCTATGCCAGTGAGGTGGCATCAGGGCAACCTTTCCATTCAGCCTGGAGAAGTTCATTACTGTCTCCTCTCCTGTCTCAGTTTCCCCCCAGCCATTGGTGTCCTACCACAAAAATGACCAAACAAACTTAAGCAAAGAGATAAAAGTAAAGCAAAACCAGAAGACCAAAATGGCAGGATCTCAAGACCTTAAAGAGTGCCTCCAGGTAGTTGGGACTGGCTGTGGCTGAGTAGGTCAGGTAGCGGGTATGGCATTCCCAGAACACTCAAGAGACCATTAACGCACATCTAGTATCTTCTAAGCACTTCCATATCCACTCTCCATAAACCTGACACAAACATTTTCCATATAAGGGAAGTGGGGCTCAGAGAGGTTATGTGACTTATTCAAGGTCTCTCTGCCAGTAAGTGGTGAAACCAGGATCTACGCCTAAGTGTGGCTAACTTCAAATCCTACCTGAATTCATATAATTTGCCCTCCCAGCTTGCCCAGCAGGAGTTCCTGGCTGTAGCTTCAGAGAACATAGAACAAGAAGCCAGAGGAGCCAGGAGCCAGAGGTGGGAAACCATGTGCCCTGGAGGGTCCCTCAAGAGAACACTTTACTCCTCTCCTCTCTTCCCTCTTACAAGCAACTAAAGAATTACTCTCAAAAACACAAAATTCTAAAACTGGGAGGTGAAGGAAGATTCTATATAAATGGGTCACTGGCCCCAGAATAGAGCTGCCTTGGAATAACTGGAGACAGCCCCCACGGGCTAACCTCATCCGCGTGACTCATGCCGTCGGCTCTTCCGTAATGTGTGGAAATGAGACAATACAGATGCTGTGAGGCGCAGTTGCTGGAAATGAGCGCTGTGATCCCTGGGAGCCATCCAGACACACCTTACTGTTGGGAAGTCCCCTTGGCCATCACTCCATGGATCTCTGAGGGCCATGGATGCTTGGACCGAGTGAGGAGAGTCTCAGTGTCTCCCAGGAACAGCCCAGTTCTTAGCACTTGGCTTTCCAGAGTCTGGGAGTGGAGGCGAACGCTGAAGGCGATCTCCAAGGCTGAGGCACATGACTGTGCGGTAGGGGCAGCCTCTCAGGGTGCTGTAGCCTCCTTCTGGCATCCCTCTCCACGGTGTACTTGAGGATAGGGCTAGCCACGAGTCTGAATTCCTTTGAGGCTTGCCGGCTTATACCATCTTTATGAATTGTAGAGATTTGAGAACAAATCCAGTTGGTGCAAATCATGAGCAGAGAACTGGGTTGGGCTCCCCAAGTCCAATGGAGAAGCAGAAGAGACTAAAGAAAGACAACTGACAGCAGGCAGTCTGGGGCTCCGGATCTGGGAAAATCCCAGGTTGGCAACAGGTACAATAAGTCCATCTGATCCACAACATCCTTCCTTGTCTTGTCCTTGGATGACTTGTCCTTGGATATCCACATGAATACCTCCTTCATCGCTCTGGTCTCCCAGATCCTTGACCCCATAAACCCTACTCCACTCTGCTGGGCACACAGATGCCTATGCTCCTGCCACAGACTTTGTCACTGCCCTTAGCTCCTCCACTTCTGAAATACCAGGCTCTGCTCTCTAACCCCATTTCCTATTCTTCCAGCTCTATCACTATGTCGCTTTCACTCTGTCTGTTCTTTACCTGCTGGAAATGCCCAGTTTCTAGAGACTATGGTGTTCTCTTGCTCCATCTTTATTAGTGTTGGCCTGCATTTGAGGGGAAAGAGAAGAAGGAGTGAAGGAGGCCGAGCGCTGAGGCCAGTCTGGGAAGGGGGAGGAAGGGAGGGAGTCAGCTGTGTTAGGGGCCCCGCTGAGGAGCAGGCTGGGAACAATGGGGAACAAAGGCTGGCCACTCTTCCGCTGAGCCCCAGCGCCTGGCCTTGGCCTTCCGGGAACAGCTCCAGGAAATGGCTGAGATTCCAGATTTGGGAGGAAGAGACCTGTAAACAGGAGCTAGGCTCGGAGAGGGGAGAGCAGTGTCTCTCTAGGGGAGGGGGCGGGGAGGAGCGGCGGGGTGAGCTCGGACATTGCAGGCTCAGAAGCTGCAAGGCTCGCCTCTTGTAGACACAAGGCTGCAGGGCTGGAAGGACCCTGAAAAAGATCCCTGCCAGGGATGCTTAAATAGTTTCGGTACTGGCGTGCCCGTAAAAACAAATAAATAACAATACTGGCTAAAGCTTACTGATCACAGAGAGTGCATTCGGTGTTGTAAGTGATTTCATGCATGATTGCATCTCATTCTTACTCTAACGCTCAAAGTGGAGACTTTTACTATTATAGTCCTACTATTACAAACCCTACGATTTGCAAGGGTGAGGGAACTGGCCCAAGGTCTCCCACAGCTTATTTCGTTTGTCTCCCAGCCAAGTAGGAACACACTGTGGGCACCTCCCCACTTGTCCTGGAGCCCCTAATGCCTTCCCATCCTCTGTCCCACCCACCCCCCTATCCTTGAGGACATGGGCTTTGTGATGACAATACGCTCCTGCCTCCCTCCCCCTAGCTGTCTTGGCCCACTTTTCTCCCCCCTCAGCTTCTCAGTGCAGTGCCTGGGTCTCCGTTCCGCTGCGGCAGGGAAGCGCTTGGAGCCAAGGGACCGGGATTGATTGGCATTGAGGTTTAAATAGAGGCTGAAGGCTGTGCTTGGAATACGTCAGTGTGAAGGTCACCTTTAGGAAATCCCAGACTCGACCCAAGGTAAAGTTTAGGGCCGGAGCTGGAGTCAGGGGTTATGGTTAGAGGGTCAAGGCCAGAGAGTCTCTGCTGGTCTCCTCCCAGTTCTCCAAGGCTCAGAGGGCCAGGCAGGAAGCATGAGTTTCCTCAAAGCTGCTTCCCTCCTGGGGCAGAGTCTCGGTCACAAACAACCACCACCACCCCTCCCCGCCCCTCCTTCCCTCCACTGTGAGCTCGGAGCCACAGGACAAAGTGCTTTCGACAGCACCATGGGCTCTGGAGGAGCAGGCCTCCCTGGGGCCCCGGGGCCCCTGCCTCTCCTGCTTCTGCTTGTCACCGGTGAGTGCAACCCTGCCCTCTCCTGGCCCCTGCTCCCCTGCTCCAAAGCCTGCCCAAGGGGAGGAGAGGCCCCCTTGCTCCTTTGCCTCCCTTCTGCAGTAGGGGGTACCAGAGACGAGGAAGATGATGGGTTGGTGGTCGTGACGGTGTATGTATGAGACAGAGACAGACAGATTAAGAGCGGGCCTGGCTGCCCTGTGTGCTAGCTCTCTCCCCTTCCGGCTGGGTTGTTATTGGAAACTATCTTCAGACAAGAGAAGGCAGAAGAGACGTTCAGGGGTTTGGGGGGTCCCATTAGTGGTCACCCTGGGCTCCGCCCCCTTTCCCTTCCAGGAGGCATGGCCCAGGACTCCCCACCCCAGATCCTAGTCCACCCCGAGGACCAGCTGCTCCAGGGCCCAGGCCCTGCCAAAATGAGCTGCCGAGCCTCGGGCCAGCCACCTCCCACCATCCGCTGGCTGCTGAACGGGCAGCCCCTGAGCATGGCTCCCCCAGACGTCCACCACCTGCTCCCTGATGGAACGCTGCTGCTGCGGCGGCCCCCGGCCCCGGGACGTGCCCACGACGAGCAGGCCTTGTCCACAGTCCTGGGTGTCTACGCCTGCGAGGCCAGCAACCAGCTGGGCACAGCGGTCAGCCGAGGCGCTCGGCTGTCTGTGGCTGGTGAGGCCTGGGAGGGGAGGCCCAGGGGGCGGCGCACCTGGGGCCCCAGGCCTGAGGTGAGGGTACCCGGGGGGCCGTGTGTGAGGGAAGACCTGGGCTGGGAGAACTGAGGTGGGGGGCTTTGAAGGGTGAACACAGGGCAGTGAATAGGTGTGTAAAGCTGAACGGGGCGAGTGTAGTAGGAGGCACGGAGGCAGGGCCTCTGTTTAGGGGAGTCCTGGGTGCTCCTCCCTGCTGACCTCCATCATCCCTGCAGACCTCCGGGAGGATTTCCAGACTCAGCCTCAGGATACAGAGGCCACAGTGGGCGAGCCGGTGGTTCTGGAGTGTGGGCCGCCCCGGGGCCGCCCAGAGCCCACAGTCTCCTGGTGGAAGGATGGCAAACCTCTGGTCCTACAGCCAGGGCGGCACACGGTGAGAGGAGCCCCCTTCCCTGTACTTTCTCCGGCCCTGAGGGGAACGGGGCACAGCTGGAGGGACTGACCCGCGCCCCCCACCCAGCCCCATGTCCCCTGCAGCATCTGAGGAAGGGAAGGCCCTGAGGCCTAACCTGCCCTCCCCCATCAGAGCCCCTCCCACACGGGAGACTCCACGAAGCACTTGGCCTTCACAGGTCTCCGGGGGCTCCCTGCAGTTGGCAAGAGCAGAGAAGAGCGACGCGGGGACCTACATGTGTGTGGCCGCCAACAGCGCAGGACGACGGGAGAGCCGGGCGGCCCGGGTATCTGTCCAGGGTAAGGCGAGGGGGGTCAGCTCAAGTTAGGGCCTGGTTTGAGCTGGGCGGAGGGTATGTGGGGATCAACCTGAGATGGGGATCAGAGTGAGGGGGACCCTATCTAAAGGGAGGCTCCCCCACCCCTGGGAGAAATAGCAGTGCCCTGGACTGGGAAATCTGGGAACTGCGGTTGTTCCAAGTCTGGGGGATGTTTCACTCCTCAAACTCATCACTCTGGCCTAGAGGCCCCAGACCCGCTCTCTGCTCCCACAGAGCCCCAGAACTATAAGGAGCCCCTGGAGCTGCTGGCTGTGCACATTCAGCTGGAAAACGTGACCTTGCTGAACCCAGACCCCGCAAAGAGCGCCAGGCCTGAGCCTGCGGTGTGGCTCAGCTGGAAGGTAAGGCCCAGGACCTCGGCATGGCCGCCAATCCAGAGCTCAGGGAAGAGCTTGTCATAAGCCCCTTGACCCCCATCCTTGCTCTGGGCTCCTTCCCAGGTGAGCGGCCCTGCTGCACCTGCGCAGTCCTACACAGCCCTGTTCAGGGTCCAGACGGCCCCAGGAGGCCCGGGAGCTCCATGGGCAGAGGCCCTGCTGGCCGGCTGGCAGAGTGCGGAGCTTGGAGGCCTCCTCTGGGGACAAGACTACGAGTTCAAAGTGAGACCATCCTCTGGCCGGGCTCAAGGCCCTGACAGCAACGTGCTGCTCCTGAGGCTGCCTGAGCAAGGTCAGAGACAGATGCCCGCAGGACTCAGCAGTATGCTGGCCAGCACCTTGCTGTCTGTGGGCCCCTGGACTGTCCCACTCCAGTCTGGGGGGATGGTGGGTCTTGCTCCCGGACTCCCTTCTGCTGTGGCTCCCAAGCTGAGCTGCAAGAGGCTCCCATTCTTACCAGTGTGGTCTGTGACCCCATCCCCATGGCCATGCCAGCTCTACTTCCTAGAGTCCCCTCCTTCAGCATCCCTCAGAGCCTCTCTTCCTCCCCTCCAGTGCCCAGTGCCTCTCCCCAGGAGGTGACCTTGAAGCCTGGCAACAGCAGTGTCCTTGTGAGCTGGGTCCCACCACCTGCTGAAAACCACAATGGCATCATCCGTGGCTACCAGGTACCCCCTTCCTGGTGGGGCCAGGACATCCCTCTGCCCTGGCACCCTGCACACCCTTGCTCGGGGCGCTGAGAAACAGCCCCCAAGCAGAGAAGCAAGGGACACTCGCTGCTGCTGAGTGGGGGTTCGCCGGACCCTGCCAAGCACTCTCCTACCTGATCTCATTTTTGTCTCACAATCCATCCTGGGTTGTTTTTTTTTAAAAAAAGATTTTATTTATTTATGTGACAGAGAGAGAGGGGTCACAAGTAGGCAGAGAGGCAGACAGAGGGAGAAGGGGAAGCGGGCTCCCTGCTGAGCAGAGAGCCCGATGCGGGCCTCGATCCCAGGACCCTGAGATCATGACCGGAGCCAAAGGCAGAGGCTTAACCCACTGAGCCACCCAGGTGCCCAACCATCCTGGGTTATTAGCCCTACTTTCCAGACATGGAAAGTGAGACCAAGATCACAGGTGCGGGAAACAGAACAGGAATCAAACCGGGCCGTGCCTGACTCCCAATTTCTAAGGCAGCGGCCTCAGAATGTGGTTTTTGGACCAGCAGCACCAGCAATGCCTGGCGATGTTTTAGAAGCGCAAATCCTGGGTCCTTCCCAGGATTCGTGAATCAGAAACTCGGGGATGGGCCTAGTAGCCTGGCTTTTTAACAAACCCTCCCAGCGACCCTAAAGCACAGTGAAGGCTGAGAACCACGGCCTGATGTCTATTTTAGCAGACTGCTTTGGCCCTGCTTCTGTCAGGTCAGAGAGAAGTCTCTCTCAGTCTGTAGGGAGAAAGGAATAGGAACTGCGGCCACACGGGGTGGAGGGAAGGCCCCTAGGTGAACAGCAGGGCAGGGTGACCACAGGACCAGAGATGAAGGGCTCGGCTGCTGGGATGGAGCAGGGGGATGAGTGCTGACCTCTGCCGTGCCTCAGGTCTGGAGCCTGGTCAACACTTCGCTGCCCCCAGCCAACTGGACCGTAGCGGGTGAGCAGACCCAGCTGGAGATCGCCACGCGGAAGCCAGGTTCCTACTGTGTGCAAGTGGCTGCTGTCACTGGCGCCGGGACTGGGCCCCCCAGTAGCCCCGTCTGCCTCCTTTTAGGTGAGGCCAGCGCCCACCAACCCACCCATACCCCGTGAGCCCCCCCTTCCCACTTTCGTCCCCCCCATTTCACCCCTCCAGTTCCCACCCTCATCACCCCACCCGCCCCGCCCGCTGAGCTTGCATCCCCGAACAGAGCGCACCATGGAGCGAGCCACCCAAGAACGCAGGGATGGCCCCTGGCCCCTGGAGCAGCTGAGGGCCACCTTGAAGCGGCCAGAAGTGATTGCTGGCGGGGGTGTTTTGCTCTGGCTGCTGCTGCTGGGCATGGCCGTGTGTGTCCACCGCCGGCGCCGAGCAGGCGTGCACCTGGGCCCAGGTGAGAGGAGGCAGTGGACTCCAGGGAGGTTGAGGCTGAACAATATAGGGGTGTAGATCTCAGGCCCGGTGCTGGACACTACGAATTTAGCCCTCCTTTTGCCCTCTCCCAGGTCTATACAGATACACCAGTGAGGACGCCATCCTAAAGCACAGGTGAGAGATGGGGGAGGGGCTTGAGGTGAGGCAGCCACCCAGGGGCAAGGGACAGTGGAGCCAGGATAGAGAATTAGATGGAATATTCTCTCTCCTACTGCCATGCACTTTGGGATCCTACTACCTAAATCTCTCCTGAACTCCAAGGGACAATTACTTTCTCTTTCATTGATGTTCCTATCACCCCACTTGACAGTTGAGTAAACCGAGACTCCTGACTTAAGTGACTTTTCCCAAGGCCACACTGCTAGTAGCTGGTGTGTCACACGCTTAATTCGTGCACTTGTCACCCACCTCTCACTAATACTAGACTCTCCTGCTGGCTCGTTCTTCTAGGTGGGGCATAACCAGCATGGGAAGATCAGCCTAATTTCTCCTTTTCTCTGTATACCCAGTGTCTACCTCGCAGTGCCTTTGCATTGGGGAAATCAGCTGCCTATTGAGCGATCTCTTCTTCGCAGTAATCACCTACAGTTCCAGCAGAGGGCGCTCTGCCCCTGCAGTCTCGATTCTCCCTCCTCACTCTGTTCTCAATATCAGGGTCAGCTGGCAGGTACACCTGCTCCAAGAGTCTTTGGCAGCCAAAGCAAGTCTGCGATTATGAGACATGATGCTAAGAAAGAAAACATCCTTTTTTGTCTTATTGGCTGAGTTTCACGCTAAATAACCACTTCAACTCTCTGCCCACCTGCTCCTGCTCTTTATCTCAATGGATTTCCTCTGAAGGGCTTTACATTCCAAGTGTATCTTTCTTTTTTTCCCCCCAAGTGCATCTTTCAACAGAAGTCTATCAAGCACCTACTCTGGGCCAGATACATCCAGCCCTGGGGCTACCATTTTGCTGTCAGCATCTCAGCCCAGAGCAAGGATCCAAGCTGGCAGGGGCCATATTCCTGCGTTATTCTGCGCTCACTGGACTTTCTTTTCCAGCTACTTCCTGGGCTTTGTCAGCTGTGCCCTGAACCTTTTCTGGATCCCCTGGGACTTTATCCCTTGTCTTTGAGGGGAATTCTATTCCCCCCCCTTTTTAAAGACTTATTTGAGAGAGAGAGAGAGAGAGAGAAAGTGAGATGGGAGAGGGGCAAGTGAGATGGGCAAGGGGCAGAGGAAGAAAGAGGCTTAAGCAGACTCCACGCTGAGTGCAGAGCCTCACATGGGGCTCGATCTCAGAATCCTGAGATCAGGACCTGAGCTGAAACCAAGAGTCAGACGCTTAACCAACTGTGCCACCCAGGCACCCCAGGGGGATTCCATTCTGATTGTTTTGTTCATTCATTTTTTTTTAAGATTTTATTTATTTATTTGGCAGAGAGAGATTACAAGTAGGCAGAGAGGCAGGCAGAGAGAGAGAGGAGGAAGCAGGCTCCCCGCCGAGCAGGGAGCCTGATGCAGGCCTGGATCCCATGACCTGAGCTGAAGGCAGAGGCTTTAACCCACTGAGCCACCCAGGCGCCCTGTTCATTCATTTCTTTAGCACAGGCTCCACCCACCAGGAACTCTCCCTCTAGACCGAGACAGCCATACTCATACAGGAATGCAATGCAGAAATATGGGGGTGACTGGGTGGCTCAGTTGGTTAAGGAGACATTTTTTTTTAAAGATTTTATTTATTTATTTGACAGAGAGAGAGATCACAAGTAGGCAGAGGCAGGCGGAGAGAGGAGGAAGCAGGCTCCCCACTGAGCAGGGAGCCCGATGCAGGCCTGGATCCCAGGACCCTGAGATCATGACCTGAGCCTAAGGCAGAGGCTTTAACCCCTGAGCCACCCAGGCGCCCAAGGAGACAATTCTTAATTTCAGCAAAGGTCTCTGGGGTCCTGGGATCTAGCTCTGCACTCAGCAAGGAGACTGTTTCTCTTTCTTCCTCTCCCTTTGCCCCTCCCCCTGATCTTGCTCACTCTCTCTCTCTCTCTCTCTCTCTCTCTCTCTCTCAAATAAATAAATAAATCTTAAAAAAAAAGTGCAGGAACATGTACAAGATACGTGGAGGGGGGGTACGGTGGGGAAATATGGGAGGAAGGTTCCATGTTTATCCCAACAGTAAGAACGGGAAGGGAAAAGAAGCAGCAAGAACTAGCCGGCTATGTTCATAGGGAAAGATAAGTCATTTGGTCCGGCTGGGACATAGGGTGCAAGATGGGTCAGAGTAAAGGATAAGGTTAGGAAGCTGGAAGCCAGGCCAAAAGGGCCCTGTTAGCCATGCTAGGCAGCTGGGTTCTATCCTGGTAAATGGGGAGCCACTGAAGGTTTTAGGCAGAGAGTTGCTTTGTTCTGATCCTGAATCTTGAAAGATGACTCAGGCAGCCAGCAGGGCACCCAGTTCAAAGGGAACCAGACCAGACGTAGACAAGGCAACATCCTCGGAGCAAACGCCTGCTCTGCTAGCTGAGTGATCTCACATTTCCTCATTTCGACTCACAATATCAGCCTTATATGGAAGGCTTTTTTGGTCGCCCTTTTACAGATAAAGAACCAGTGGACCTCGCTGCCCAGGGCTGTACAGCTAGGCTGCGGTAGACGGGGATCTTCACAGCAGATTTGTCTGCCCCCGGATCTGTGTCCTCTTTGTCTCAGCACCTATCTGTCTCTCTTCAATGTCTCCTGGTTCTGGGCCACCTGGACTCCCCCACCCCACCCCCCCAGTCCCAGGATGAGAAAAGACCACTGAGTTTGGGGCGCCAGGTCAGAGATCTGCAGGAGTCTGTGCAGGGCTAGCAAGCAGGGAGAATAAAGCTGCTACTGCCTCTCTGCTGCCCTCTGAGCAGGAGGTCTTGGCCAATTATGTTCTCACTTCCCCCCATTCCTCCTGCTCCACCCCGCCCTTTGGCCCAGGATGGATCATAGCGACTCCCCTTGGCTGGCAGACACTTGGCGTTCCACCTCGGGCTCTCGGGACCTGAGCAGCAGCAGCAGCCTCAGCAGCAGGCTGGGAGTGGACCCCCGGGACCCACTAGACTGTCGTCGCTCCTGTGAGCCTGCCCAGCGGGGGCCGGGACCCAGCAGGGAGCAGGGGGACCCCAGGGCCGGAGATGGGGGTCACGGGGTGGGATGCGCTCACCGTAATTCTTCCTGTCGTTCCTGCCACAGTGATCTCCTGGGATCCCCGAAGCCCTGGTGTGCCCCTGCTTCCCGACACCAGCACTTTTTATGGTTCCCTCATCGCGGAGTTGCCTGCCGGCCCCCCGGCCCGGCCAAGCCCCAAGACCCCAGCTGTCAGGCGCCTCCCACCGCAGCTGGCCCGGCTCTCCAGCCCCTGGCCCAGTCCAGACAGCCTGTGCAGCCGCAGGGGCCTCGCTTCCCCGCGCTTGCCGCTGGCCCCTGCAGAGGCTTGGAAGGCCAAAAAGAAGCAGGGTAAGGATGGGGAGGAGAGACACAGCCTGGAGCAGGTGGCAGGAAGGAACAGGAGTGGGAATGTGGTGGGGATGTGGCCTGAGGGCTTCGCAGTCGGGTGTGGGCTGTATCCCACTCGTGGCTTCCAGCTCCCCGGTCCTGGTAGACGCAGGGTCTCCCCACTAGAGCACTCTGCGAGGGCTGGGCCGACCTCTGCTTTTCTTTACGCTGTGCTCTGTTTCTGCTTGGCCACACCAGCCATGGGCCCGACTTCGGTATTCCTTTGAGTTTGGCAAACATTTCAGAAGCACCACTGTAAGCCAGCCGTGGGGACACAAGAGACGGCTCTTGCCATCTAAGGGCTCAGAGTCTAGGGAGAGCGGCTGACCAGCATACAAGTAACGTCAGAACCTTTTGGAAGCATGTGACCAGTGTGAGCGTGAAGCCTCATCTCCTTGTGCCCAGGGCCTCCCCAGGCACTGACTCCCAACTCACTTCCCAGAGAAGAGTAATTCCTGTCTGCCCACATTTCTCCCCTGACTTCTGCTACCAGCTTTCCCTTCCCAGAGAGAAAAAAAATCAGTGTCTGTTTCTTTAGCAATGACTATATGTTAGGTGCCTTACATATTTGTTATTTCCTCTAAAAATACCCCCAACCTATCGGCTAGGTAATATCCCTCTAATTCTGCAGATGGGGAAAGAGGATCAGAAATGAGTTTCTTGTTCAGAATCCCAAAGTCAGGAAGCTGCCGAACTCAGATTTGAATCCAGAGAGGTCCACCTCCCAAGGCCACCCTCTGGGAACTCTCTTGAGAGAATCTATTCTAACACTGACTATTTTCTCTCCTTGCTGAACATGGGTCTGCACTCCACCTGCTGTCTTCATGCACCTTCTGCGCTGATCAGTAAGCATGACACATGTCCTACAGCCCATTCTTTTTTTAAGTGGATATAATCCAACTTTCATGAAGACAAAGATGGATTCAGAGTAATTAAGAGCTTGTCCAAAGTCCAGAATTTTATGACTCTAAATATTAGCAAAGTTGGCATTCTTTCCAGCGTTGCCTCAGAACTCTAGCATTAGAAATTCTTGGTGGTAATGAAATAGCCACTAAAAAGGGGTTGAAAAGTCCCATTTAAAAACCCGCCCTCCCATGGAGAACTGCACTGACTTGGACGTGATGCATAGCCCATCCTAGAACAGTCAGTCATACTACTGGGGTGAGTGGGGGCGGGGGGAGTGAGTAGTTTTCTATGGCCAATTCTTTTTTTTTTTTTTTTTTGCCCCAGGAGTACAGGTCTATGAATCGTCAGGCTTACACCTTTCACAGCATTCACCATAGCACAAACCCTCCCCAATGTCCATAACCCAGCCACCCTATCCCTTACCCCCCACCCCCCAGTAACCCTGTTTGTTTTGTGAGATTAGGAGTCTCTTATAGTTTGTCTCCTTACCGATTCTTAAGATCGGTTCCAATTCTGAGATGAGGCTTCGGTCCCCACTCCAGCCTGTGACTCCTCACCCCAGCCCCAAAGGCCAACCACAGCACCCCCCCCTGCACTGGGGACACTAGGTGGCCCACCTCCAGTTCCCAGGACCCCAGCAGCAGCAAGACTGTGCTGCGGTCTTGTCCAGAGCCGTGGAGTTGGCTCTACTGCTATCACTTAGTCCAAAAGACTGAGGATCCTTTGTCTTCTGACACTGACAAGCTTTCTCAGTGCCTCCCTATTCCTTGACCCGCTTACTCCTTTTTTCTTATTATTTGACCTTAGTTGGGTTTTTTGTCTTCACCACAATTGCACTCTCTTGTGTTTCATCCATCATATCGGGTTCTTAGTTCCACTCTGCCAGATACATACATTGAGTATCCTAATCACTTAGTGAATTCAAACAAATATTTATTGCCATTCAGGTACACCCAATGAGATTTGGCCTCACCGTGATAACATTTTTATCGTGCACTTGGCTCAAATAACACTGAAAACGAAAATCTAAGTAATGGCGAGCATGGTGGGAGGCTTTTGTGACTGGAATCCTTTAGAGGAAACAGAACAGTCTGGGACAGAGGTGGCCTTTGCTAGGACCGGCCTTTCCTCTTCCTTGTCCACACCAACCAACCAACATGTGTCCCTTTTCTGAGCTTACTCAGGAAGCCAGAACTAGACGAGACAAAGCTGTTGATGGCAGAGTCGGAGCACCTGAAGTTGGCCTCCAGGATTCCCTAGGTCACACAACAAATAAAGGAAATAAATTTAAAAAAACAAAGCAGCCTAGGAACAAAAGGAAATTTTGGTGGAGGAAATCTAGCCATTGTGTGAGCTTTCATCCCAGTGGCTCAGACGGTCTGGCTACTGCACATGGATTCCCAGGGCCCAGATAT
This sequence comes from Ailurus styani, assembly GCA_002007465.1. NCBI lineage: Eukaryota > Metazoa > Chordata > Mammalia > Carnivora > Ailuridae > Ailurus > Ailurus styani. Next base: position 747,945 of record LNAC01000212.1, read on the forward strand.
CTTAGTGAAGGCCGTAGTCTTGATCTCGTCCTGCTGTGAACCTGCCCATGGTGGCCTCCAAATCTCTGAGATCAGACCAACTAGACGGCTGTGCCTCGAGAGTCCTGCCTGGTCTCTGGTTTGCCAAGGAAGGAACCCCTTTCCTAACTGAGTTTCTGATCATGTGACACTGATCTGAAGGCTGCTTCTTTTTTCCTTTACTTGCTCTTTTCCTGGTTTCTGGTCTTGGGGAAATGTCTTCCTTCTGTTACCCTCCTGGCTCCCTTCTGGTTGGGCCTGACCAAGAAGCATGCTCCTGGGTCACTGCACACAGCTAGGTCTGTTCCTTCAGTTACCTCAGCTTCTCCATTGTCAGAGTTCACTCCGAGCCCTATCTCTTAAGTGGCCAGATGAGCCCGATGGTAGCCGCCATCTTGTGATTCTTCAAACCTTGACATCTACGTCTCTGATATTATCCATCCATTTGCTCATTCATTCAACAAATATCATCAAATATCTATGGGCAGGGCTTTGCGTCCCTGGGTGAGACCAACGCATCTTCCTTTTCTAGAGGTCCTCTTCTTCTCAGCTGACTCTCTCCTGTTACACCTGGCATGGTGCGGGATTGCTTCATCCACTTGGCTCAACTTAACAGTCCAACCCTTCTTCCCAAGTGAGAGATACTCGGGTTTCTCAGGGCAGGGTCCAGAACCATGTAAGATATTTGTATTGTGAGAAATAGAAATTAACAGATTCTCTCCAATAAAAGAAGGGGTGTTTGTCTTCACTGGGCCAAAATTCCTGAAAGGAGTAGCAATGTGAGGGTATAGAGATTAGGAAGACTGGAATGTATACAGTAAGAAAAAGAAAATTGTCGAAGTATCTTTTAGGCACCAGGAACTTCCCAATCTGTTTTTAGAAATAAATTAAAATGAGCAAAACTAGCATTTGACTGGGTGTTCCCAAATGAAACCAAAGCTCAGAGAAGTTAATGGATTTCCCTGAGGTCACACAGCAGCTACGGAACTGACCTGGGCTGAGTGCAGGCCTTCTATTCCAAGCCTAGAGCTACCTTCCTCCCTTAAATAGCTGCCCGGATGAAGGTGAAGGTGGAGGGGATGGAGGGAGTTTCTTCCCTCTTTTCTCTGGGTTCAGGGACCCCAAAGCTTAGTTGAACGACAGGCTGAAGATGGAGCCTATGGCTGGAGTCTGAAAGGCCCACCCTGGCTTGTCGTCCACCCACTCACTCCTGCCTTTGCAGAACTGCAGCAAGCCAACAGCTCCCCGCCCCTCCGGGCCGGCTGCCCCCTGGAGCTCTGGGCCTGGGAGCTGGGGAATAGAAGCTCCAAGTACCTTTCCCAAAGCCCAGGTGAGAGGAGGCCCTGAAAAGGGAAATGAGGGCGAGAGGCAGGGTGTAGGGGTCCACAGCCCCGGCAGGTGGCTGCTCTTGCCCCTGAGGAGGCTGGAGGGGTGGGGACAGGAAGCTGGGGGGGAGGCGGGGGGGTCTGGGGCTGATGGGGGTTCTGCCAGTCTCACCCCCAGGCTATTTTGTTCCCCAGGAGCTGTGCCCCAGGCTCTGGTGGCCTGGAGGGCCCTGGGACCGCAGCTCCTCAGCTCTTCCAATGAGCTGGCTTCGCGCCCTCTCCCCCCGGCACCCCTCACTTGTCGCCAGCAGGCCCAGTAAGAGGGCATGGGGTCAGGAAGCAGGGCTGGGGGACTAGGGGTGCGAGGGGTGTTTGCTGAGCTTGGATGGGGGTGGGGGGTGGGGGAGGGTGGACTGGGGCTGCACTAACCACCCATCATTCTCTTACCCCGATCAGGCACTCTGCGGAGCCCCAAGCTCCCTCCTCCCTCCCACTGCCAGCAGCCCCCATCCCTGTCCTGATCCCTTCCAGTCCCCCCAGCCCTTCCAGCCCCCAGGCCTCTTCCCTCTCTGGTCCCAGCCCAGAGTCCAGTCGTCTGTCCAGCTCTTCACTGTCATCCCTGGGGGAGGATCAGGACAGTGTGCTGACTCCTGAGGAGGTGGCCCTGTGCCTGGAGCTCAGTGAGGGCGAGGAGACCCCCAGGTGAGTTGCGTGAGGGATGACCAACGGACTACAGATAAGCTCCAGATAAGCTCGACAAGAGTTTGCTTATCTCTCCCCAGCCCCGCCCTTCCTCACCGGCAACGTTGCTGCTGTGCAAGCCTGCCCACCTCAACCTTGGTCCTGTCTCCCGTTTTGCCTCTTTTCTAGAAATAGTGTCTCTCCTATGCCAAGGGCTCCTTCACCCCCGGTCACCTACGGCTACATCAGCATCCCAACAGCCTCAGAGCTAGCGGACGTGGGCAGGGCCGGAGGAGGCGTGGGGTCCGAGGTGAGGGGCTTGCTGTGCCCACCCCGGCCCTGCCCTACCCCCACCCCCAGCGAGGGCTCCTTGGCCAACGGCTGGGGCTCCGCCTCCGAGGACAACGCCCCCAGTGCCAGAGCCAGCCTCGTCAGCTCCTCTGATGGCTCTTTCCTCGCTGATGCCCACTTCGCCCGGGCCCTGGCAATGGCCGTGGACAGCTTCGGCTTTGGTCTGGAGCCCAGGGAGGCGGACTGCGTCTTCACTGGTATGTGAGATCATCCTGCCTCACTTCTCACCTCCACCCCTTGGAACAGACACAGCTCCTGGAAGAACCCCTCCGTGCCTTTTCCCCAACCAAGAGCCAAGGTTTCCTAACATTGTCTTTGTGGTTATCCTTCAAACAGCAAGATTTTATTGAATGATTACTATGTCCCCGGCCCTATGATAAGTGCTTCATGTACATTCAATATTAACAACTCTAGGAGGAATAAGGAATATTCCTTATCTTTCTTTTCCAAATGAGGGAACTCTAAATCAAACAGGTTTTTTAACTTGCCCGAGGTCACCTACAGAACAAGGACAAAAGTTCAAGGCTAAAGCCCAGAGGCAGCCAATTATATGGCCCCCTTGCCCTCCCTGCAGATTCCTCCTCTTAACCCAGATGCTGGTCTCCAGGAAAGATTGCTCCCTACATTTTCTATTTACTCTGACCCACTGTTTGAGGTTCTCCTCACTATAGGAAGTTCTGTTTTCTCTCTTACCTCCTGCTGTATGCTTACAAGCCCTTCCTTTTGCCCTGTCTGTGGCTGGGGTGAAGAGAAGCTGGGCTCACCCCTCCACCTGTCCAGAGAGTGGGACCATTATCTCCATGTTAACAGACAGTAGCTCGGGACTCCCTGGGCCCCTTCCTTTTTTTTTTTTTTTTAAGATTTTATTTATTTATTTGTCCGAGAGAGAGAGTGCCCACAAGCAGGAGATGGGCAGCAGGCAGAGGGAGAAGCAGGCTCCCCACTGAGCAAGGAGCCCCATGAAGGACTCAATCCCAGGACCCCGGGATCACGACCTGAGCCGAAGGCAAAGGCTTGACCTGCTGAGCCACCCAGGCGTCGCCTCTTCCTCATACACCCTGTCAGACCCCCTATCTCCACCTCATGAACCCTAACTCTACACTTTGGCCCCAAGAAAAACAATCAGGGTTGTGGTAAATCAGGTTGTGTCCAGGATTATCCAGGACAGAGAGAGAAGAAAGATGCCCTGGGTGGTGGGGGTGGGAGAGGTAGAAGGTGGGGGG
>LNAC01000212.1:751785-790201 GCA_002007465.1 Ailurus styani
GAAGGATGAGAATATGGATAGAAAGCCAGAGCTGGGCTAGGAGGAAACACCTCAAACTCTTCTCTCTAAAGAAACCAATGGACTCATTCCAATGGCCACCAGAAATAATGGGCCGAGCCGGGGCTAGGTTATCTTTTGGGTTGAGAGTATGTCTTCTGCCCTAGGCCTGGTCTCTCAGGGTGAATTCAGGTCAGCCCTCTACGAATAAACCTACTCTCCCTGACAGACGCCTCCTCACCTCCCTCCCCCCGGGATGACCTCTTCCTGACGCCCACCCTCTCCCTGCCCCTGTGGGAGTGGAGGTCAGACTGGCTAGAGGACTTGGAGAACCACCACAGCCGGCAGCTGGGGAGAGGGCTGCCCCCGTGGCCCCCCGACTCCCGGATCCCTTCCCGAAGAAGTCAGCTCAGCCGTGTTGAGCCCAAGGCTGGCAGTTAAGTGTATGTCTCCCGAGCCGGTGGGGTGACCTGACTGAGGGATTCTGGGGAGGAGCCAGGAGGGAGCCCTGTGGTTGGGCAGGAGAGAGGGAGCGGCGGCGTAACTCCACCCTCCTTGACTTCCCCACAGACTCCTCATGAAGTGGGCCCACTCCCGCCAAGAAGAAAGTCAAACCACCACCACCACCACCCTCCCCCCGTGGAGCGTCAGTCTCGGCCTGTGCTTCTCTGCAGCTGGGCGACCACCTTGCCCGGCCTCCCAGAGAGTTCGCCTCCTTCCGGACGGTGAAAACAGATGAGAGCAAAACAAAATAAGCACAAAGCAGACCTAGAGCCCTCGAGGAGCCTAAGGCCACCCCAGCCTGACTCCTCGCCCTTGCTTTCTCCTCCTTCCATCCATCCCACAACCAGGTCTTCGGGCCAGAGAAGCAGCCTTATCTCCCGACCCCCCCACCCACTTGGACCTTGGGAAGTGGGGGAGCCAGAGGTCTTCCCGGAGGACAGCAGCACCTGTGGGATGCGCCGGAGGGGAAGGAGCTGTTACAGAGCCAGCCCTCTCAGGAGGGGAGCATTCATCCCCCAGGGGGACAGGCTCACCTCTCCCCAGCCACACCCGGTAGAGGAAGGAAGGAGGACCTACGCACCACCACTGCAGGGGTGAGGCCCTACCTTGCTACCAAGGCAGAAGGGCCAGTGTGGATCCAGGGAGGTGGGAAAATGGGGGGTGAAACCCCCTCCTTGTACTGTGGACTCTATGAGGTTAAGAAATTGATACCATAAAACTGTCATGACTTGAGTGCGTGAGCTCATTCCCCAGAGCACGGTTTTGGGCAGGGTACTGGGAGATACTGGAAGAATTCTGAGTTCGAAAGGGACCAGGCGTTCACTGGCACTCGGGGAGAGTCGCTTAGCTCTGTTCTGTGACTGAGCGAAGGATTACACGCGTCCTTTGGATTCTCCTGGTCTGCTGGTCTTTGCAACTTGTCCTGGGAAGACAACTCCTTCTTTCAGTCGTCCCAGAGACCAGTCCCAGATGCTTAACACCAGAGGGTTTCTTAAAACAGACGAAGTAGCTAAATTCCCCCCAAAGGTAGAACCACCTGTAAGGGCTGGCTAGTGAACACCCTTCAGACAAAACAACAGAACAGAGAAATGGAGCCAGTCTGCCAGGGCCAGAGCCACGGAAAGTTCCGGAAGGGCAGGTAGGAGCCCATCCTTCTAACCTGGTGAGAAAGGCAGGGGCAGAACATCCAAGTTGTGGGGGATGGTGCTCCTGAGCAAGACCAGGGGCCACAGGGGGATGCCTTTAGGGAGGGTCCAAGAGGAACCAGGCCCTTAAAGGGGGTAATAACCCCCCAAACCCAAGCAGCTCTAGCTGGAGGCCACTCTGAACTCACACGCCAAGTGAGGCAGGGCCTGGGGGACACGGTGCTGCCTGAACTACCTTCCCCAGGCCAGTCTGGGCTGGGGTGTCTTAGTCTCAGGATGAGAAATCCGAGCTCTGGATATATATCCGTTCCCCTCGATTTGCTTTTCCTTTTTTGGATTTTGTTTTTCTTTTAGCTTCCTGGTAAAATTCCTTTTGAAAACATTCCAACCCTGTTTGCCAGACCAATGGCGAAAAAGGGATTTGTGCACGCTGAGGTCACAGTGGCAGGAGAGGTCAGAGCCTGGGCTTGAGGTGGGGGTGGGGGCAGTGGCCATCCCCTGAGAAGCCAGGGCAGTTTCTGAGCCTGGGGGTGAAGAAGTCAGAAGGAACAAAGCTCAGAAAACCATCCAGGGGCATGGGTCGTGGGGGAGGGAGCGGTGTGCACTCTGGCATTGACGGCCAGAATTCCAAAAAATTCTATGCCAGCCAAACCGATCACACCCAGGCCTAGCCTGGCCGGGAGGTATCCCTGTGCACACACCCTCTGTGAGGGGGTCAGGGAATTTGAAAAAAGCCTCTTTTTCCTTGTTGGCTGGGGTTTCCCCATCAACTCCATTCTCCGAGTTTTATTTTGTTTATTTATTTTTAAAGATTGTCTACAGATTTTTAAAATTTATTTTAGAGAGTGGGGAGGGAGGACAGAGAGGAGCAGAGAAGGGGGAAGAGGGAGAGGGACGAGCAGACTCCCCAGTGGGCCCGGAGCCCGATGCGGGGCTCCATCTCATGACCCCAAGATCTTGACCTGAGCCGAACTCAAGAGTCAGATGCTTAGAGGCACCCCCTGTTTGAGTTTTAAAAAAATATTATTATTGTGAGGGGCATATTTCCTTACGGAGAGTAAACAGACCCAGAGGACAGCACCCAGGGAGGACCTGGCTTGGTTGTCTGAAGGTGGGACAAGTTGGTTGGTTATTTGGAAAGTCCCTCTGGTTTTAACTGGGCAGACAGTGGGGTTCAGCGCCTTCAGGAGGCAAGACAGGCCCCTGTCCTCATCTAGTGCTTTTGATGGAAATTTATTTTTTTGTTGGTTTTTTTTTAAAGATTTTATTTATTTATTTATTTGTCAGAGAGAGGGAAAGAGCACAAGCTGGCAGAGTGGCAGGCAGAAGCAGAGGGAGAAGCAGGCTCCCTATTGAGCAAGGAACCTGATGTGGGACTCGATCCCAGGATCCTGGGATCAGGACCTGAGCTGAAGGCAGCCGCTTAACCAACTGAGCCACTCAGGCGTCCCTTTTGATGGAAATTTAAAAAGAAGTGGAAGCTACTCTCTGTGCGCCTTGATCTACACTCTCTCGCAGCCCCTTTCTTCCCAAGTCCTGCAGGAAACCAGACAAGCGGGGTCCAGGGCTCCCATCAGACTCTTTTTATTGTCTCTTTTACAAATGAGGTTCAGGTAGAGAGAGAAAGGGAAGAGCTGGCTCTCTGGCTTCTAAGCATCATCGCTGGGAGGGAAGAGACCCCCCTGCTCCTCTCGGCTCACCCCCATTGACCAGGGGGAGGGGCTCCCATGCAAGGCTCCCAGGCCGGGGACAAGCCCTTCCCTGTGGAACTCCTGATATCCTCCTCAGGGGTCATCTTGGCTCCTAGAGAGAGAAAGAGGCTGGTTTGCAAGGCCCTAGGCTGGGGCAAGCAGGCTGTGGGAGGGGTCAGGCTTCCTCTCTTCCTCAGCCCTTCTCCAGAACCCACTCTCCTCTGTGGGGCCCAGGCTCCTCGGGGTATGACCTTGTCCTCACCTTTCCTCATCTGTTCCCCAGGATTCCTCCCTTCCCCCTCACGCACTGGGTCCCCCGCTTTTGACACTTGCTCAGAAAGTGTCTCTCCCTTCCCGCTTCCAGTCGCCCCTGGCTCACCCCGCCTAGCCTTCCGCTCCCATCGCTTGCATGCCCCAAACCCCACCTCTCCACGTTTCTGTCCCGGCCTTTGGCTCCGGCTCCGGCTCCGGCTCCGTCCAGGGCCCCGGGAGCCTCGAGAGCTGCTGGAGCCTCTGGAAGAGTTGCTGCCTGCTGTGGAGCAGGTGCTGGCGGCCTGGCCCCGGGACAGGAAGCTTGGTCGGCTGTAGGGGAGCCAGGCCTCTTCTGCAGCACAAGAGAGAAGGGCAACCAGGCCCAGGCAGAGAAGACAATGTCACTGTTTGCCCGCTGGGCCACCTTGGCCTCAACCCCAGCCCTGGAAGAGGAGCTGAGGGCAGGCACGGGGCTCAGGCCATCCTGGGGGCTGAAGAGAAACGGAATGGCCGGCACGTGGCCTTGACATAACGCATGCGCAGAAACCCCTCAGGAACTCCCAGACAGAGCCTTGGGAAAGGAGAGATCGAGCACCCAGCCCCGCTCTTCTCTCCTCTGGGCTGCAGTCCTGGGAATTGATGCAACTGGGGAACTTCAGGGGATTTTCCCCAGAGACAGCTACAGAGGCAAGTGTAGGTTTGGACCAAACGCATGAGCCCAAATGAAGGTGAGGGGTGAGCGGGGTTGAAAATGTCGGAGTCCTTCAATGGCACGGTCTATACTACACTATTAGCCTCCAGTGCCCCCTTCTTGTGCAGCAGTGACCCTCTGGCCTGCCCTGGCCCTCCTTACCATCCAGGTAGAGACCCCGCTGGGCCCCCAGGGGCCCAGCCTGCACCGTTCTCCTCTCCCCACTGCGCTCCCGCTCCCGTTCCAAGGAGGACAGGCTGCCTGCTGCTCTCAGCCCTAAGGCCCAGCTCGTCTCTTCCTCTGGTGGCGGCAAGGGTGGTGGGGGCAAGTCTGGGGAGAGACCTGTTTTCAGCAGAGTCTCCCACCTCCCCTGATACCGATCTTTCTCCCACTCCTATTCCCTGGCACCAGGAGGCTGCGACTGGACAGCCCAAGATTTGGGTTCACCTGCTCCCTCCTCCAGCCCCCAGAGCTCACCCTTGGTTTCCTGCCTATTCCCCCTACTGTCACCATCTCTCATGGCCCATGTCACCCTCACCGCCAGGACTGTGCTCCCGACGGTAGGGAACAGCCTTGGGTTTCTGGATTCGGGCACGGGGCCCTTGAAGTGGAGGAGTCATCTCCCCAGGCGCCTGCCGGGTTCTCCCTGTAGCGTTGGCGGACGGGGAGAAGAGTGGGTAAGAGAGAGGATCAGGAAAGGGGCTTGAGGGTGAAGAGGAAACAAGCTGGGGGGGGGGGTTGTGGGGAGGTAGGGGCAGACTGAGCGTTCCGCAGACTCACCAGGGGCACTGCTGGCTGTACTGGGGACAGGGCTGGGGCTGAGGTGATGGGAGGCTGTGGCACCAGCACCCAGGCCAACAGGCCTCCCTTCGTGGCTACTCAGAGTGGGCTGGGATACACTGAGAGGGGAACTTGGCCCGAAGGGCACCCTCCTGCAATGACATGAGGCCTCAGCATTTGTTCACTCAAGAAACGCTAAGTGCCTTCTGTGTGCCAGGCACTGTGCTAGATACTCCGATGAATAAAGCACAGGCTGTCCCCCACAGGGCTCGCAAGCTAGTCAAGTATGAGGGGAGCCATGTTTTTGAAATGCCCCGAGAAGCTTGCAGAGCCACTCCAATGGAGAAACAGTCCGAAGGGAGTGAGAGACCTTGTCAGCCACCAGGTTCCTTCCCGAATCACACTTCCACTCTGACACGGTCATGAGACCTCTGTACCCCAGATTCATCCATCCATCCATCCATCCATCCATCCATCCAATCGTCCACAGAATACATAGGTACCCAGGGCCTAAAATGTGCGAAGCACTATCTACCTCCCTACCTGGGCATCTGGTGGAGATGGGGAATGTCAGTGGGGGGCTGGGGAGGGTCAGGAGGTGAGGGGGTAAGAGTGGCTGTGGACTGCTGTCCATAGGAAGATGTGGGAGAGGGGGCTTCCCCTTGGGATGGAGGGACCAAGCACCCTCCACTGGAGCTGGGCTCTGCCACATGGCTCCTCTCAGGCATTGGGGGGCACCACTCTTCTGGCTCTGAGCTGGGGGCAAAGAGGAAGGAGAATAGCGATGACTGAGTAGCTTCCATACCTTCTACTTGGCCTTCCAGTTGCCCTCCCCCCTCCTCTCCCAGCACCTCTGCCCTCCCCCTGCAGGGGGCCCTTGGCTGGTCCCATCTGTTTTTAGGGCATCTGCAACAGGGCACAGCCTTACCCGCACTCCAGCTCCTCCTCAGGCCCCTCCAGGCAGCTCAGTTCAGAGGACGGGGGAGGTGGTGGCAGCGCTTCTGGCCAGCTGAGAGAGGGCATCTGCACAGGTTTTGCCAGAAGCTTTACTTTGCCTCCCCTGGCTCCTGAGAAGGGTAGGATGGGGACACACTGAGGTAAGAGGCAGATGAGAAATGTCAGAAGAAAGTGTTGGGCTGGGTCCCAGAGGGGAAGGGTAGAGGATAATCTCTGGGGATGCTCTGCTCAGAGCTAGAATGGGGGTGTTAGGGACTAAGTCATACCACTATCCCCCTGGCTCCATTCTGGAGGAGCATACTGGCTCCAGGTGCCTGGATCCCCTGAGGGATTTGGGGGGAAACCCCCGTGGAAGGTCTGCAGCTCCTCCCCAGCTGGGTCAATGGTGCTGTAGACAGGACCCTCGGTAGGGGGGGCAGTGCCCCGGGCCGTCTGAGCCAGGTACAGGGAGATCCCTGCTTCTGAGGAGAAGAAAGAGGGAGGCCGGGGGGGAGGCAAGGGGCAGGGGGCAGAGACAGAGAAATAGCGGACAACAGGAGAATGGAGGGCAAAAGGAGATCCCACTGGATCAACTTCTCCCCCCACCCAAACCTTACCTCCCAAACCAGGGTAAAGTTTAGGCATGAGAGAAGCTTCCCCAACTCAAATCCTCCCCAAGGACTGACCAACCTCAGGAAGACTGGCAATCCTCGGCTCCCTCCAGTTTGCCCCAGGAGGTGGAGAGGAGAGAAGGGAGTTGGGGGCCAGGTGTGCCCCTGAGGGAATGAGAACTCCTCACCATTGTAATATCTGTCGTCTGGGTCAGGATTGCTGGGGCAGCAGCTCCCCCTGGGCTCCTGGGCTGAGGGGCTTCGAGATGGGTGAGGCCACGAGTCGGCCAGCCAAGGGTAGGGGGCGGGGCCAAGGCCCACGGGTGGCCTGAGGGAAAGCACGTGAATGCTGGGAACCCAGAGTCTGAACAGGCCAGCGAATTTAAGGGTAATCAGGAATTGCAGGACAGGGTGGCAGGTGGGAGACAGTCAGTGGCAGGGAGGCCTGAGGAGGGAGGAGAATGGTCGCTTGATGGAGGGGTAATGTCTTTGGGAGAGGGGTTAAAAGGATTACCTGGAACTGGCTCCAGAGAGGCCCTCTGAGTGTGGGAAGGACACTGGGAAGATGAGGAGGAGACTGAGTGAGAGCAGGCGCATACTTGGGGTCTGAACCCCACTAGAGCAGAGATAGCTTACCTGCAGGTGTGTAGGCAAAGGAGGCTTCCGAAAAGGAATCCATGGAAGAAAGAGGGCAAATGGAGAAAGGGTCAGAAATACCCACATTCTTGTCCCCTTCTCGGCCACGGTCCCAATTCTACCACTCAGCCTGTGCCCTGGACCAATTTCATCAGAATTTCTAGAAGTGGGGCTCAAGCATCAGTATTTTTCTAATAGTTCCCCAAGTTATTCCCATGTGTAGCCGAGGTAGGGAACCCCTGATCTAAGAGACCTCAGAATCTCTCTAGACACCCCCCTTACCAGAGAGCAGCAGAAATCAAGTCAGCTCTTTGCAGCGGGCCCCGCCTTTCGACCCAGACCCCGCCTCACAATTTAATGCCCGGGCTCCTGGCCACGCCCCTCCCGCTAGGCCCCGCCCTTCAGGAAAGAGCTCACCGACCCCCTCCAGAATCGCCCCCTCCGTACTGAGACTTACGGCAAAGCCCGCTCTCCTCTCCAGGCATCTTAGAGGAATATTTTATTCCTCTCCCACACTCAGGTCCCGCCCCCTCTGGGCGCTGCCAGTTCCCCCCAGTCCCGTCCGCTCCCCGCCCGACGGTGCCCTCCGCGCGTCCCTCTCGAAGGGGCCACGCCCCCCTCTGACCCCGCCCCCACGCACCTAGCGGTGAGCCCCTCCCATCCCGCTCTCGGGCCGGCCCGCCTCCCTCCCTGAGGGACGGGATCCCCAGGCTCCGCCCACTCCAAGACCCTCCTTTCCGTCTGCCCATCGCCCAGGGGCGCCCCTCGGCCCGCGCCGCCCCCAGGCCCCGCTCACCGGTGTAGTGACTGAGCTCCTTGCGCTGCCTCCGGCGCCGGTAAAGGACGCCGCAGAGCCCGAGCAGCAGCGCCCCGCTGGCGGCGCCGCTGCCCGCGAGGAAGGCAGGCTCCCGCAGCACCCTCGCCAGCCGCTCCGCCAGCCCGGCGCCCACTTCCAGCCCAGGCTCCAAATCCCGCGGGGAAGCTGTGGGGGTCAGAGAGGTGAGCGGACCAGGAGCCTGGAAACCCGGCAGCGAGGAAGGGGGGCCATCCCTGACCCCGTAGGCCCAGCTACGCCAGGACCCCCCCCCCCCCCCACCCNACTCCCAATTCCCCAGCCCGGCGCGCGCACCCCGCCCCCGGACTCACGCAGCTGCACGGACACCGGGACACTGGCCACGCCCACGCCAGCGCTGGTGGCCGCCGCGACCTGGGTCCGGTAGAGAAGACCGGGCCGCAGCCCCCGGAGCACCGCGGAGCGTGCCCAGCCTGCCGCGGACCGGTTGAGGTGGAAGCGGCTCTCATTGCCCAGGCACCAGATCTGGGGAGGCGGAGACCCGGGTTTACAGAGTCTGAAATGGGATCCTGGCCTCACGTGGAAATTCGGAGCTCTGAATAGTAGAGGGGGCTTAGCCAGGTATCATCCAGCCTGGGGGAACACTCTGAAACCTCACTCCTCTTCCCCAACCTCATCTCGAGCCCCGAAGTCGTCCTAGGTTCCCTCCTCCCTAATCCTAGGCCCTAAGTTCTCCCTCTCCCCCCTCCCCAGTCCCTTCGGAAACCCTGTACCTGGTATTCCTTGATGACCCCATTTTGCTGGGAAGGGAGTGGAGGTTCCCAGGACACCGTGACACTGCTGTTGCCTTCACCCCCCAAGGCCACCGTCACTGCCTGAGGGGGACCACTGGGGGCTGGGCCCCACCGTGGAGTATGGTGAGAAAGATAGTTATTGCCAGCTCTGTATGCCTCCTGCCCCAACCTTCCCGCTCCCAGGTATCACCTTGGGAACTGAGATATCAGGAATCCCTTCTCCCCACAACTCCCCTTGCTCTTCCACTGCACACGTCTGTCCTTCCCCGCTCCCTTTTTCCTGTTGTCCACTCATTGGCTCTATGCACCTCCTCCCTTACCTTCCTCGGGAATGCTCCTGGTCACGACGGGACTTTCAACCCCCAGCCCCTCCTGGCCTTGCGCTTGCACCTTGATCTGAACTTGGGTCCCTGGTGGGAGTCCTCTTAGCACAGTACTTTGCTGGCTTGGGGACTGTAGGTCCAGTACAGTCCAGCTTCCCCCATCAGGACCTGCTGCCCTCCAAGACACCCGGAAACCTTGCACCAGCTGGACTGGACCGTCTACCTGTAGGAGACAGGACAAAGCACATCAGAAGGAGAGACGACCACACAAGTCCTCAGGGCTCTGCCCCTCCTCCACTCACCCTGTCTTTCCCAGCCACTCACCTCCCACTCTCCCGTACCCATTCTTGGAGGTCCCGATGGCCCCCATCATCATCCCCGCCCTTGACCTCATCCCTATGCCACACTCACAGTCCAGGACACCTGCAAGGTCCGGGGCCCAAGGACCACGGGCTCCTGCATGCGCACAGCCACTTCGGCCAGCCCCCGCTGGCCTCTCCATGGGTCGTCCACCGGTCTGGATGGGTTGCCGTCTATTGACCAAAGAGCCCACTCAGCAGGGGCCACCAGGGACAGGAGTGAGACTGAAAGTGCCCCCACAGACTGGACTACTTAGCATTCCAGAGCACACCCCAGGCTCAGGAGGGGCCCGGTCAGGGGAAGAGCTTCCAGAGGCGGGCCTGGGTGTCCAGCTACTATGAATCTACTTCCTGCACTTTAGGGACCTCAGTTCCTCATCTCTGACATGAAGATGAACCCGCCAAGGTCCCTTCTAGTCCTAATAAGGTACATTAGCTGTGGATAAAAGGCTCAGAAGTGAGGGGCTGCCAAGATGACTGAATCTTCCTCTCTCCCCTCTTCTCTTGTTCCCTCCATGAGAGGGAGGCATGACCTATTCTGGGCTGGGCTACCAGGAGGGGCCTCGCACAGCAGGAAAAGAGCTACCATGCTGCCACAGTTGGGGGGGAGGGGAGCTCTGCAGTGTTTCGTATCATATCCCGAGCCAGGGACTCTGACCTTACTCACCCTGGGTCCGCACAGGCTCAGAGACGGGGCTGGGCTCACTGAGGCCCCAGGCTCCCACAGCGCGCACCAGGAAGAGATAGATGGTGTTGGGCTGCAGACCACCGACCGTGTGTGTCTCCAGCTGCACGCCATCTGCCACTGTCCGCCATGTGTTGCCAGCGGCTTGGCTGCAATAGGGATGGAGTGACAGAGTTGTCAGAGCCAGGGACCCCCGACCTGTCTACTCCCTCCCATCCATTCTCTATGGCCCCCTCCTATCTCCTCACCTTGGGAGATGGAGCTGGCAAAACTCTCCCCACCATAGCCAAGACTCTAACAACATAAGATTCCCTTCTTTTGACTTTCCAAGTTTGCATGTAAAGCTTTCTCCATACCTGAAGGCCTCTATCACATAAGAGGTGACGGTGGCCCCCGCCTGCGGGTTGGGCTTCCAGGTCAGGGTAATGCTGTTCTTGGTGATCTCAGTGACCACTGGCTGAGAGGGAGGCCCTGGAGGCCTACTGAATTCTGTAGGGGGCTCTGGTGATACTCCCCCATCTTCTGCAGTGAAGAGATACTCCTTAAGTAGAAGGATGGGAAAAGGATGCCCCCCCCATGTAATCTGGCCCCTTCCCAGAGAGCTGTGACAGTGGTGACAGTGGAGGGGGGAAAGGAGTGAACTAACCCCTACTCACATCAGCCTCCCAAGGGCACCACTTCCGTCCTCCTCCCCCGCCCCACCGTGGCCATGGTATTTGGAAGCTTAATCAGTGCTGGGGCCTGGGGAGGTCCTGACTACTTTTGAAGCACGTTTGGATGAAGGTGCTGGCAAAGCAAGGGGACAGAGGCAAAACTCACCCAGCCTCCTAAGCCAGCTACTCCATGTGGCCTCCCCTGTGGAGCTCTTGGCCACACAGCTGTAGAAGCCCATGTCCGTCTCCTGTAGGAGAGGGTTGAGAACTGGCACACTGGGGATGGAGCCAGGTAGGGTGAGGGGGTGGAGGGGGTGTTCAGAAGGCTGGGGAAGGTGTGGTCCACTTTCCATGGTCTCAGAGAGCAGAGGAGTAGAAATGGACTGAGCCCCAGCGGGTACTTACGAGAGGTGGGCACGTGGACTGTGTGGCCATTCTCAGTGACTCAGGTCCCAGGGGCGAGACTCACCTGCACACTGGCGATGGACAGGGTACCGTTGGCCATGAGGTTGAGCTGGAGGTCATCCCCCTGCAGCCACTGCCCATCCTTCTTCCACTGGACACTAGGTTGAGGGTTCCCAGTCGCTCTGCATGGCAGCCACACAGAGGAGCCAAGTGCCAGCGTCTGATTGGCTGGTCCCTGGAGGATGATGGGAGGCAGCCCATCCAAGGAGGAGGCTGAGAGAGGAAGAACTTGGGCACCTCAGGAGAGGATCCCGGGTTCAGACCACCAGCCCCTTGTTTTTTCTCTGCTCCTTCTCTCCTCCTTCCCCCCGGAGACCGGAGGGGCTTCGGCAACCATCTGCAGTCTCTGCCTGGGACCAGCCGCCTATCAGTGGCGGCTGTAGCTGATTTCCAAACTTCAAAGCCATGTCTCAGGAATGCGCCCCTCCCCTTGCAGACATATTATATAGAATCCAAGAAGAACAGATTATCTTTAAGCCATTATTTCCTTCCAGGCCAAGGTCCAGGCCTATCTCCACGAGCACCTACCTCTTTTTACCTCCAACAGGGCCTTGGCCAGGATGCTGCCGGCCACACTAACAGCCTGACATACATAGTAACCGGCATCCCCGCTCCGCACATCAGTGATGTTGAGCTGGCCTCCGGGAGAGACTGAGAAGCGCCCCTTGGGTTGAAGTGGCTGACTGGGGAAAAGCAGAACCTGGGGACAGAGCAAGGAACGAGAGCAGGGAATGAGCAGGCAGCTGGCAGAGAGAAAGATCCCTATTCCCATCAACCCCAGGATTCAGAGAATTCCTAAGGCTCTAGTTCCTACTCTGTCCCCACCAGCCAGTTATATGACCTTGGGCCAACTAGTTAGATCTACTCACGAAAATGTGGACATTTTATTAGATGATTTGATTTTGGGGTGCACTTCCCAGCTTTGTGACTTACTCATTGGGAAACTCTGAGCAAGCTCTTTAACCTTCCTGAGCCCAGATCTCCCCACATTTGACTCTTAGCGGATAGTTACAAGGATTAAATGAGTAATCATGAAAATCTTTTAATACATTATGTGATACAGGTTAAATGCTTTCCCCTTCTTTCTGGCTCTATGTTATTGGCCATGGAAGGTAGAGAAAGAGGTGTGGGTCCCAGGTAAATGACACCTAGCTGATCCCCTGATGGATCCCCACCCTCTACTACCATCAGCATTTTTATTCATTTAAGAATCTAATTAAAACACACCAATCCCAGATGCTAGAGAAGATGTTGGAAAATTGTGGCTGTGGATTTGGAATGAGGTAGTGGGAGAGCTGGTTTTCCAGGGGGGTGGGATTAGTCAGACTTATTTGATTATACTGACCCTGTTTCTTAGTAGCAAAATTCCCACCATTCCCCTAACGATAGGTACTCATGTTGAAACTTCAGTGAATGTTCATTCCTGCTCTGTAGGGAGGAATTTGTTTGCCCAGGTGAGTGACTGTGAGCTCCCCCTGGTGGAAATCCCTTGTAAGTAGCGAGTCATGCCTTACCCTGAGCCCCTTTGATGGGGTATATATACTTTCCAGAGCAGCTTATTAAAACCCAGGCCCAGGGTGCCTGGGTGGCTCAGGGGGTTAAAGCCTCTGCCTTCAGCTCAGGTCATGATCTCAGGGTCCTGGGATCAAGCCCCGCATCAGGCTCTGCCTGCCTCTCTGCCTACTTGTGATCTCTCTCTCTGTCAAGTAAATAGATAAAATCTTAAAAAACAAAACAAAACCAAACCCAGGCCCCAGGTGTCTGGGAGAGGAGGTTTAGAATGGATTTGCTACATCTTCAGGGTAACCTTGCCTAAAATAGAAGGATTCTACAGGGAACTACCATACAGAACTGTTTCCTCCCACCTAAACGTATTAACATCATTTCTTTTTAAAGTGTTCAATATGCTCCAGGCCCTTTATATTTATCTTATTTAAGCCTCCCAAATAACCTGCAAGGGTTTCTGGGAGGACCAAAGGGAAAACGGGGCCTCCGGGAGAAGTCTGCGGAATGTGGAAGGAGGGAGGCTAAGACCCAGAGGAGGAGCTTGTGGGAAGGCGCACAGATCTGGCCACCTACTTGACTCCCCTCCTTTTGCCAGAAGATGGCAGGCGGGGGGTTTCCTTTGGTCTCGCACTGGAAAGCCACGCTCTCTCCAGGAGCTGCCATCTGGTCCTGGGGCTGGGTCACCAGCTGGGGTGGGACTGGGAAGGGGGAGGGGATAAAGGAACAGGGAGTCAGGGCACTCAGAAGGGAGACTGAGGGAACAGGAGAGAGAGAAGCCCAAGCTTGGCTTAAGTGGGAGCAGTTACCCATCTCTTGTCCAAGCCTGCTCAGCTTTCTCCTCCTGTCTCTCCTCAGAGTCTCAGGTGGCCCACCCATCTCTCCCACTCAGTCCCTTCTCCCTCGTTCTCCTCTTCACCCCGTCCTCCACGTTCCCTCATCTCATCCCTGCCTCTGGCAGTCCCAGGTGGGCCCTCACCGTGAACACTGAGGGAGCCAGATGCTTCGGCGCGGCCCACGCTGTTCTCAGCCACACAGGTGTAGGTCCCCTCGTCGTCGGCGCTCACGCGCCCAATCCGAAGGCTGTGGTCACTCCGGATCTCATACCTGCCCCACTCCCCACCCCCAGGCTGGGTTGGCCACAGCTACAGACCCCTTCTGTCTCCCCCGGGACAGACACCAGAATTGGGGTACATAAAGACAAGGTAGGCCTCAACAGGGACCCATCAAATGAGATGGGGACTAGATAGGGCAGGGGCGCCAGGCTCCGGGAGACAGGTTTCTGTGTGTCAAGTGAGACAGCGTCTGCCTTCCAGTTTTCTAGGACAGGGTATGCTCTTGAGCTGGTTGGATCTCCTTACAGGCAGGACGAGGGGGATTCTCACCTGCCTGTGGGAAGCTCCCCATCCTCCTTGCGCCAGCGTAGACGGGGTGGGGGGTCCCCTTGCGCCTCGCATGGGAAATCCACGGGGGCATCCGCCAGGACCACCTGATTCACTGGTCTACGCAGGAAGGAGGGTCGCTCTATGGAGCGGGAGTGAATGAATGGTCAGGGGGTCTGCACGGCTTCTTACTATCCAGGCTGCACACGTCCGTAACCCCCAAACTCCCTGTGCTTACCCAGGACCACAAGTTCAGCGGCCCCGCTCTCCCGTTCTCCTGCCATGTTGGAGGCCACACACACATACAGCCCTGCATCGCTCTTGAGTGTATGTGACATCATCAGCTTCCCTCCACGAATCTGCAGAGTAATAATGGTAACTTTGGTCTTTTGTAGCCATCAAAGCGTATTTATTTGTTTATTTCATCTTCCCAGTAAGCCAGTGAAGGCCAGTAAAATGGACCCATTTATCAGATAAGGAATCCTTAAGTGGTCTGCCCAAGGGCATAGGGGGAGGGGCCCTCAGGTCTGTGTTTGTTCCCACAGCCCAACCTGTCTCCCACCAGTTCCTGGGGCATATCTTGCTCCCCACCTAATTTATTCCAATTCCATCCTATCCATCCTTAACTTACTCCTCACTTAATAGCTGACTCTCAGCCTCTGGTCCGCTAATGCCCGGACCTTAAATCTCCTGCCTTTTCATCCAAGACATTATTCCCTGGTCCTCCAAAACCCTTAGACTCACTCTTCCCTCCTTGGGGACATGCCCAGCCCCCTGCCCTATGGCCCCGCCCACCATGGCGACCCTGGCCCTGCCCCTCCCCCACCCCGCCCCATCAGGTCTCCAGGCTTGGCACCACTGCCTCACCGTGATCCTTCCCTCCTCCTCCTTGAGTCTTGCACTGTCCTTCTTCCAGGACACCGAGGGCTCCGGGTGGCCACGGGGGGGCACGCATTCCATTACGGCTGGCTCCCCCACTGCCACCTCCACGTTTCCAGGAGACTGCCGGAAATCATCACGGAGGACTGTAGAGAGACAGAGACAGGGACAGAGACAAAGAGAGAATGAGAATGAAAGAGCAGGGGAATAAATGAATAACTGGGTTAGGACACAAGGGAAGTGTTTTGGGGAGGCGTGTAACACCACAGACCCGAACTCTTCCCCAGGTGCCAAAATACCAGGCCCGCTTCCTCCTCTGGCCAGCACGTGGACGTTAGACACCAAAGGTCACGGTCGCCAAAGAAGATGCTGAAGGAGCTGAGACTGGGGCTGGTTCCCGATCAGATTACCCGGTGCCCTCCCGCTTCGGGCGGGAAGCAACCAGACAGTGCGACTCTCACCTGCCACTTCCAGCGAGGCATTCCTACTCGCCGCGGCCCCCAGGTAGTTGCGCGCCACACACGTGTAGACACCCTCGTCGGGGCGCGCGCGGCGCCCGTGCACGATGCGCGGGAAGAAGAGGGCGCCGCTGGGCAGCAGCAGGCGGTGCGCGCGCGGATCCTCGCGCGCCGTGGCCACTCGCGCCCCGTTCTTGTACCACTCTATGTGGGGCCGCGGTCGGCCCTCCGCGCGGCAGGGCAGCGTGGCCGGCTCTCCTCGGGAGACCAGCAGATCTGGCGGCTGCTCCACGATGCGCGGCATCGCGTCCTCCGGCTCGACCCTGGACGCTGGGGGGTGGGGGTGGGGTTGGCACAGAGCATTTCGACCCGGAAATTAGGGGAGAAGTTCCAGAGAGAAAGACAACCCTGTCTGCCCACCCTGTACCCCCTCCCTCCGTAGGGGTCCTCTGGGCAGACACCCCCACGTTCGTAGGCTGGAAAGGATATGCCTACAGAAACGCAGATCAGTAGAAGAATCAGGACACAAACTCCTAGGCTGGCTTTCTAGGCTGCCTAACGACACCAGCCTTCTCTCTCAAGGTCAAGTGGAGAGTGACTGGGCCTTGTCTGGGCAAGCAGACCACCCCTCTAGTCCCCGGGTAGTCAGTCTCCCACACCGACTGGTTCGCAGATTGTCCTCACACCCTGAAGCGGGGCACCAGAGCCAACACGTGGTCCTTGGCCTTCGCATGGTGGTGGGCCAACCTGGAGTCTCTCAGGAAATGTGAGAAGAGAGTGATCTGACTGGAGTCTGGGACTAGGAAAGGTTCTTAACCTGGAGTACGTGAATGGACATAGAGCCCTTCTTTGTCTTTTTTATTTTTTTATTTTTTTATTCAGTAAACTATGTTCAACGTTGGACTCGAACTCATGACCCAGAGATCAAGAGTCGCAGGCTCTGCGGACTGAGCCAGCCAGGTACCCCTCTTACTGACTCCCCAGAAAATCATGCTTGGACGAACCCATAAAATCACAGGAATCGAATGAAAATGGCAGCAAAATGAGAGTAACACTCTTTTTCTAAGAGGTGCAGTTTTCAACAGATGCTTCTACAGGTTGGTGTAGCAGAGAAAGGAAGAATCACTAACTAGGAAGGGGTCTCCTTTCCTTCCTTTGTTTCATCGGATCGGTTCACCTGCATGTTCTGCTCCTGGCTCTCATTTGGCCTACAGACTCCTGCTGGTATCATCTTCTGCAGTTGCTCTGGGATCCAGGACCCTGGAGCGCATTAGGCGCAGACACTCCCAACTTCGTGAGAAGTGGATTTGTAACCGGCGGCTGCCAGTAGGCGCCGCTGCTGCCTCGCATAATTTGGTGTCCTCAAATAAACAGGACTACCCCCGCTTCGGTTCTCTACCTTACCCTTCCCCCGCCCGTGCCTCTCCCACTCCGTTCCAAAATCCGCCGGGACCTTGAGCTCCAGGCCTCAGTGTGGGGTTAGGTTTCATTGCCCCACCCTACTCCTAGAAGTTCCTATGGAGACAAAGCTGGAAGGGGCTGCCCCATGCTGACATTGTCCTGGGGAGAGTTTACCTGGGATAGGACAAGATCAGTTTCCCTCCCACTGAGGGGAGTAGTTTTCTCGATCGCCTTCCAAATGGAAATCTCTGCTGCTCAGCCATCTCTTCTCCAGCATCCCGTCCCAATCGCAGTTTAGGCAGAGCCCCATGCTGAGCCCCGGTAGAACAAGAGCTCAGGGATTGTCCTGGAACCGAGTGGGGCTGGGATCTCAGATCTGACACTTCCTAGCTATACAAACTTGGGCAAATTCTGGAGCTTCTCTGAGTCTCAGTTTGTTTTAAATATGAGAGTAGTGATAGGGTTGTCATAAGACCATAATGAATGTAAAGCGCTTGGGGGAAGGCTCAATAAATATGGTAATTCTCTGATTACTTAGAGGCTCTTCCTCCCTAGCCCACTGTACCTAATCAGATTCTATCAGGCCCCAATATTCCTTTCTCCCCCATCACGTAACCTTAGGCTGTGATGGAAATAGGTTTGTTATCGCTAAGCTTTATGTTGCTTTTGTGACCACTGGAGTACTTTTCATCTTCTCTGAATGTATTTCCTCGGATGCAAAATGTGGCCATCAATAATATCCCTACAGACCTCCTTACATTTTTAAGTGTAAATGAGAGTGTATGTTGACAACACCGTTTGAGTGCTGGGGGTGCAGAAGTGTGTCTATGCCGTCTGTGAGAAGGGCTCTGTCCTTAACCTCCTGGGAACCTGGAGGGGGGGCCAGGAATTCAGAGAATTCCAGTTCACTTCCCACCTTCCTCCGCCCTGCTGCCTCGTACAGACCATACCCTTCTGGTCGGCCCTTTCCCCCTAATTCCTGCAGACACAGCTGCAGGCGCCCTTTCCCTGGAATTTCTTCCCTGTCATTCCCGGTCTCAGGAGATGCTCCGACTGCAGCTAATGAATAGCTAATGATTATGCTAATGAAGCTCTGGGGCTCCTCCCTCAGCACCTGGAGGACCCCCCACACAAACACATGCACATTGCCCAGGTCTCCTTTTTCGTCATCTTCGAGTTTCCAGGACTGTGCTGCCCCTAGGTTCGAGTGGGTGGATGTCAAGGGATGGGGATGAACCAGAGGGGAAAATCCTGGGCAAAGGTGTCCGGGACAGCGGGAATTTCCGACGCGGCCAGCAGGGGGGGCATCGGGCCTCTTCCCCAGACTCCAGGCGATCAACTCTGGCCGCCTCCCCGCAGCGCTAGGGGAGCGCGCGCTGTCTCAGTCATTTATTAATCACCGTAATTAGCGGTAACGACCTCGCCGCCGGCACAGCCCGCCCGCCGCAGTCCTGCCGGGTGGGCCGGCTGCGAGTTCCACCTCCGAGCTGCAAACTTCTAAGTTTCCCTAAACCGCTCTCCACGTTTGTCGCCCTCTGTAGTAAACACATCCAACATTTTAGCTTCCTCACCCGAGTCCTAGGTGAGTTCTTGGAAAACTTTGGGGGCGCGGAGGAAAACCTGCTAGCTGGGTGGGTCACCAAGTGGCCCAGGCCCGCCGGCGACCGCGTGCCCTCTTCTGCGCCCCCCACCCCTGCGGTGGGTGCCGGCCTCTCTTAGCTCCGTATTGCTCACCACCAACCACGGTTCTCCTCCCTCGGGGTGGCCGCGGGGGTCGGTTGCGCAGATGGAGAGCAACGGACTTGACAGCCATCTCCTGCCAAGCCCTGGATCTTCCGCCGATACCCCCACTCAGGTGCTCCAAGCCCTAAATTACCCCTTGGTCCCCACCCCCACCCCCGAGGAGGCGCTTGGGACGCTCCGCTTGGTCCCAGATCTTGAGGCAGGAGCGCTTTTGCCTCCGCCTCCACGCCGCCCTCCCACCTTACCCCATCCCTTGATCCGACGCCCCCACGGGGTAGGGTCTTACCATTGAAAGAAGGATCGCCGGGGGGCAGCAGGCTGTGGTTGAGCGCCGCCACCGAGGAGTTGAAGCCGAAGAGCAGGTCGCTGGAGTTGGAGATGCCCCCCGCCAGGGAGTCCGCGAACAAGTTCATCTGAAGCAGCGTTTTGAGCAGGTAGCGCAGCATGGCGCGACCCAACTGGGACCGGGGCGGGGGGCTCGGGGCCCAGCCCCTGGGTCTGAGACCCGCGGGCGGGGAGCCGTAAGCCCCTCCACAGCCTCTGCGCGCTGCCCCAGCCACGGTGCCGCTCTCCTGCCGGCGCGCCTGGGTACGGTGCGCGCCTCCGCGTGCCCTTCTCCTCCCCTCGTCCTTCTCTCCACCCCCCAGTGCCGGGGTCCCCCGGGAGCTGGGCGGGCGGAAAGCAGGTGCCACGCCGATCACGGCGTAATTAAAGGATTAATCCGCCTCCCTCCACCCTCCCATCCCCACCCCGATGGCCACTAGCGGGACCAGAGACTGAAGTCGCGTAGCGCGCGAGTTGGAGTCCCCGCCCCGCGCCCCGCGTCCCGGGTCCAGGTTCTGGACACCGCCGCAGAGTTTCCCTCCTTTCTCAAAGCAGCCAAGATGAGGGATGAGGCTCTGTCCGACTCTGCCCTTCTGACTGATTTCAGAACAGGAATCCCATCTCTCTTTTACCCGCCCTTAGGCTAAGACCAGGAACGTTCCTCTAGCGCTCAAAACCCGGGTTTCAATTTCCTCCCAAGTCCCAGGGCTTAGCTGGGAAGTGCTGGAGGCTGGGGTGGTTTGGTGCGGGAGTTGGCGGGGGGCAGGGGGGATAATTGCACGGCGCGTCCACCCCTTTACTCCGCGGTAGCCCGTTTTACGGTGGAGAGACCAGGGGACAAGGTGCTGCGTCTTGACCCGGAGTCCTGCTCCAGACGCTCTAATCTAGTAGTACGTGCAGGAGACTCGGCAGCGATAAAACTGGAGGGGGCAGGCCCAAGGAAACCCAGGCACTTAATCTATATGCATACCTCGGGCCATCACTTTGCATACTTTTGCAGTACCGTGTTCAGACGTGGTTTCTTAAATTGTTTTACCTTCTCGAGGAGACTGAAGGCAGATAGTCCAGGACAAAGAGAGCAACACTGGCTCTGTAAAGGCAAGTACAAGAGAAGAGAAAGGTTTGATGCAAAACTCGCGCAAAACCGTTCAAACCCATAAAGGTTGTCCTTCCAACGGGAAGCAATGGGGAGAAAGCATGATCCCTCTTCTCCATCCAGCCTGCTTCTGAGTTTTCTGCAGTTTTTTTTTCCTGAAGATCTCCTAGTCCCCCACCACCCACTCACTCGCTCACTTTCCTAGGCTGGAGATAGCGTTTGGGGTGTCAAGGAGAGAGACCTGGGCCTATCTATCTGGGGCAAAGCCAGGTTGATGGCTGAGTGGTGGGGTTCTAGCCCAGTCTTCAGGCTCTGGATGATGAAACCACCTTGGTGGGGTGCCTGCTTCTGACCCAGGAGCGGCTGGGTGAACAGGTCGAGATCCAGAGATGGATGTTACAGGGTCATAGAGCCCAGAGTAAGCACACTCAGGAATTGGAAGTATCGGGCAGGCAGGGCTCAAGTGAACCAGACACCTTGTCAGGGGGTAGGAGGCTTGTCCCAGAACTCCACCCCTAAACCACCTGAGTCGGCTCTGCGCTGGACTGATTTCTCAAAGTCGGAAGCAAAAGTGATGGGGGAGTTGGGGTGCAGATACCGCCGGCGGGAGGCGGAGCCGGGGGAGCTGTTCTTTCAGCACCTCATCTGCCGGTACTGACCTTGGGGCCTGGCACCCCACAAACAGCTTAAATCCGAGCCGACCTTGAGGCTGAGATGAGTCGGTGTAGACAGGGACTAGCAACACATTTTCTCTAACACAGCAGGATACTAAAAGAAGGGATTTGACGCTGTCCCTTGCTCCAGGGCCAGGCAGCATTCAGGTAAGAGACTGTAAGGGATAGGTTTCCCTCACCAGAAATCAATCAGTTCAGGAATGACACGCCCAGAAGTGTGTTCCAATCCCATATTTGCCAACTGGAAGACATCACCACTCTGGACTTCAATTTCAGCTGATAAGGAGAAATTGTACTACCTTTTCTGCTCTGATGCTTCAGATTTCCGGTTCTGGGACCCTGTCCTTTGCCTCCTGCTGACTGGGGTCACCCAGCTTCCATCACACCAGAGGCTAAGCCCGGACAGAAATCTGGGGTCCTGGCACCTGGCCCTGCTGCAGGGCACGGAGGGCTGCGGCAGACAGGAAACTGCATCCCACCATGTGGCTCCTGCCCCATCCTAATCCCCTGATTTGCTCCCGGTTGGCCTCTCAGCAAACACAGGGCCTGCCAGCGTCTAGGGGCTTGTCACCCTGTTAGCAGATTTGTTCCCAGAGACGGCGCAGTTAATTGGCCCTTTATGTGGGGATCAGGGCATATTTGCTCAGGGTTCCCTGAGCGAGGCTGCAATTCAGCCCATGGGCAAGGCTGCTTCCAAATCCCTGTCATTCTGGTTTGCAGGTTGGACAAATAGTGGGGCCACTCTCCTTTTTGGGACCCTCCTGGCCTTAATCTGCTGTTCCTCCTCTATACCTCCCCGCTTCCTGGGGTGTTCTTTTTCCCTATCCCCACCTTTCTTCCTGTTTCTCTCTGTTCTTTCCTTTTTGGTACTCCTCTGCATCTCCAGAGCACTCTCCCTTTAAACCAACTCAGACTGAATGCCAAAAGAGGGTGAGTACGCAATTGGGGGTGCACTGGAGAATAAGTACCTCCCAAGTTCCCTTCCCCGCCCTGGTGTTCCTAGAGCTCTGGATCTAGGAGACGATGCAGACAGAGAGGAGACAGAGAAGGCCCAGCAGGGGTCACACCTTCCAGTTCTCCCACAGCCCTCTCTTTCCCTTCCTTTCTTAAAGTCAGATGGGCAGCCTGGAATCTGGCCCTGCACCTTTTCAGTCCAGCTTCTCTCTGGACTGTTCCCATAAGCCATTCTAGAAGGAGTCTTCCTCCTATTTGTCTCCTCACTAGCCACACCTCCCCTCCCACAGAATAACAACTCTGGCTTCTCCCTCTTGCATAGACAGAGTAAGTAACTCCCTGAAGCTACCTCCCTTTCCTTACCTGCAGACAGTAGGTTCTCCTGTAGCACCTAAAACACTCCAAGTGTGTGCACTAAAATCAGGGAGCCCTTGTCTGGGGGGGGCATTCAATTGATTTGTAAGTTTCCATGTTGGGCTGAAGAAAGAATCAGAGCTGAGTTCAGGGCCCCTTCCTTCTACTGCCTCAGGAGACAGCTTCATTTCCAGAGTCTCATCAATAATACAGTCTGCACTTTAAAAAGGGTAAGGAAGAGAAGAGGTTTGGAAGTTGGCAGAAAGAAGAGAGAGTAGTGGCAGGCAGGGAGGATGGGGAAAGTTTGTTCTGATAGGGTTATGGCATCTGGGGAGAAGAACGTGTGTGTGTGTGTGTGTGTGTGTGTGTGTGCGCGCGCGCGCGTGCGTGTGCGTGTGCGTGTGTGTGTGTGTGTGTGTGTGTGTGTGTGTGTTGAGGGAGAGAATAGTTACCCCAGGCGAACTTCCTTGGCCAAGAGCCAGCACATAGGCCAGAGAATGTGGCGGGGAATTTTCAGGGACCAAGCTGGGGGCTATACGGGAGGTCTTGGTGGTCCCAAGCCTGCATGCCAGCTGGTAGTGGATGAAGTTACTGGCATGTAATTGCCCAGGAGGGCAGTCTGAGGACAAACCCCCCATCTCACACTGATTACTGCCACTGTCTGTCTCCCCAGTGTGCATGCATGCACACACATACCCCCCAACCCCTCCCCGCCCTGCACACACCACCCAGTCCATTTACATCCCCCTAGAGTCTGCAGCCTCCCATTACTCTCTCTGCCTGGACCCCTTCCCAGGGCACTGGTGCACATTGAGCATATGTGTGTGTTTTGGGGGTGGGGGGGGGCAAGGAACTAACATCTGTCCCCCACCCCCACTAGGCTATGCCTGTGAATGGCCCAGCAGGGTTGCTGGCTTCAGAGTGATGATGCCAGGGGGCAGTGACCCAGCCGGCAGGGGCCAGAGGGCCAAACAGGAGGGGGTATCGAGAGCAAAGAGCAGACACCCAGCTGGAAAGCAGACAGCAGGACCCTGCCCCCGGCAGGAGCCAGGGTTTGTTGGCTCAACCCCTGTGGCTGCTGAGATAATAAGCCAGAGTCCCCTGCCCAAGAGTACCCCTTGCCCCACAGGGTTCCAGTGGAGGGACCTGCAGAGAGACACTTTGCAACACTCCACCAAATCTGGAAATCTGGAGGCAACTGGGTAGAAATATCCAGACCCCAGTACAGATGGAACAGGGGCTGGAGGAGAAACAGATTTCCTGGGTCCTTTTAGGAAGCTTGGTACAGAGCAAGCACTCCATAAAGACTGGTTTCATGAATACATCTGATGAACTAGATAGACCTCACTACTGCCCCCTCAGAGCCGACTAGATTCTCTGCCTCCCCCAACCCTCCTTCTTATATTCGTTTCCTAGGGCTGCTATTATAAAACACCACAACCGAGCTGGCCTCACACAGTAGAAATTTATTCCCTCCCAGATCTGGAGGCTAGAAGTCTGAAGCCAGTGTATCAGCAGGGCCATGCGCTGTCGGAAGGCTTTAGGGGAAATCCTTCCTTGCCTTTTCCAGCCTCTGGTGGGTGCTGGCCATCCTTGGCACTGCTTGGTTTCACATGCATCACTCCAATCCCTGCTTCTGTCCTCACATGGCATTATTCCCTCTGTGTGTGTGTGTGTGTGTGTGTGTGTGTGTCTTATAAGGACAGAGGTCACTGGGTTAGGACCCACACCAATATGGTGTGATCTCTTCTTATCTCTCTCCAAAGATCCTATTTCCTTTTTTTTTTCTTTCAAGATTTTATTTATTCATTTGAGACACAGAGAGCAGAGAAAGCACAAGCAGGGGGAGGGGCAAAGGGAGAGGCAGAGAGAGAATCTCAGACCGACTCTGCATCAAGCATGGAGCCCAATGCCAGGGTCCATCCCACAATCCTGAGGTCATAATCTGAGCCAAAATCAAAAGCTGGATCCTCAACCGAAGCATCCTCTGAAGCCACGCAGGTGCTCCAAAAATACCCACCATTCTTTTTTTTTAATGATTTTTTAAAGATTTTATTTATTTATTTGAGAGAGAGAGAGCACAAGCGAGGGAACAGCAGGCAGAGAGAGAGAAGCAGGCTCTCTACTGAGCAGGGATGCCAATGCAGGGCTCGATCCCAGGACCCGAGGATCACAGGGCCCCAGGATCATGGCCTGAGCTGAAGGCAGAGTTTTAACCAACTGAGCCACTCAGGCACCCCAAAAAATCCCCACCATTCTTAAGTCCTTCATCCTAGAGACCCATTTGCCTAGGGGTAGCTACTGTGTATCCTTCCAGACTCTGAAAAAGCATATATATCTCTATCCTTTTAAAAACACAAATATGATCATACTATGTGTACTGCTTTGCACCTTGTTCTTTTTTTTTAACTAATCAATATTTTTAGGGCATGGTTTCATATCAGTATATGTATCTCCATCTTTTTTACTTTAATGACTGCTTAATATTCCATTGTATGGATTTATCATACATTTGTAATCAGTCCCCTATTTATGGAAATTTGGATTGTATCT
Source organism: Ailurus styani (assembly GCA_002007465.1). NCBI lineage: Eukaryota > Metazoa > Chordata > Mammalia > Carnivora > Ailuridae > Ailurus > Ailurus styani. Next base: position 776,422 of record LNAC01000212.1, read on the forward strand.
TTTTTGAAAATAAACAGTGCTACAAATAAACATACATATATCTTTGTACACCTGCATAACTGCAGGATAAGTTCTTAGAAGTGAAATTGTAGAGGCAAATAATAGCTGAGAACAGCTAATGTTTATTGAGAGGTTCTATTCATTCAACCAGCCAGCAGATGTTCACCAGGCACCGACTCTGTGCCAGACCTAGTTCTGCAGGTCGGGGCTACCTGTGTGAGGAAGACAGACAAGGAATCTGGTCTGAGCACTCTGAAGACATAATCTTGTGTACCTCTCTCAGAAGCCCTATGACGAAGGTACTGTTATCTCCGTTTTTCAGATGAGAAAAGTGGGTGTAAGAAAGGATAGTAAGTGACTTAAGTAAACTCCCCCAAATCACACAGCAAGAATTTTGAGCAGAGAAGTGACATAATCTGACTTATTTTTAATAGGATTTCTCTGGCTGTTGTGATGGGAACAGACGGAAGATAAGGCAAGGGTATAGAAGGGAAAACAGCTGGAAACTTTTTTTTAAGATTTTATTTATTTGGCACAGAGAGAGAGAGAGATCACAAGTAGGCAGAGAGGCAGACAGAGAGAGAGGAGGAAGCAGGCTCCCTGCTGAGCAGAGAGCCCGATGCGGGGCTCGATCCCAGGACCCTGAGATCATGACCTGAGCCGAAGGCAGAGGCTTTAACCCACTGAGCCACCCAGGTGCCCCAACATTTTGCAATAACACAGGCAAGTGATGGTGGTGATAGGATCAGGGTGGTACCAGTAGCGGAGAACCATAGCCAGATTCTGGATATGTTTGGAAATTAGAGCTGACAAGATTTTACTGAGATGGGGAAGCTTAGGTTCAGTGGATATTAGGAAATTAGGTTTGGGGCATGTTAAGTTTGAGATAATTGTTAGAAACCTTGGTGGTGTCATCACATGGACAGTTGGATGAATTAGTCTCAAATGAAGTTCAGAGGTGGAGTCTAGGCTAGGGCTATAAATTTGAGAGTCCTCATCATATAACTGGTATATAAAGCCACAGAAGTAAATGAGATCATCAAGGGAGATAGAATAAAATGGACAGGCCCAAGGACTGGGCCTTTGGGTACTCTAACGTTTAGAATTTAGGAAGCTGAGGATGAAGCAAAAGGAAAATTAAGAAGGGGCCAGAGAGATAAGAGGGAATCTGGGAGAGCCTGATGTCCTGGAACCCAGTTTAAGAAAGGGGAACCCAAGTGACGGAGGAGGGGTCCATAGTCAGTGCAGTGAGATCAACTAGGATGAAGACGAAGATTAAACACTGGATTTAGTAACATAGTTGACGCTGTTGGCTACGTGAAACGCAGTTTCCGTGGCCTGGTGGAGGCAAAATCTGATTGGAGAGGATTCAAGAGTAAACGAAAGGAAAGGAATTGGTTTTGCCAAAATGGGAAGATTTGTAGGGAGACAGTTGAAAAAAGTTGAAAAAATATGTTAATATATACATTTATAAATATATGGGAGAAACAAACTCATGTTAATGTGCTGACTGAAATTACCTAATAGAGAAAGGAAATCCACGATACAAAGAAGAGAGGAGGAGAGGTGCTGGATCAACGTCCTTATACGGGAGACGTGGTGCAGTCTAGTCCGTAAGTGAACAGGTTCACTTAGGAACATGGTTCAACCACAGTAACAGACAAAGCGTAGGGTGTCTGGACACCTACAAATAGGTGATGAGATGTGGCGAGAGCCAGTGGGCGGTCTCTTCTGATAGTTCCTCGATTTCCCGTGAAATAGGAAGCGAAGATATCAGCTAAGAATGAAGATAGGGGAAGAGGTGTTGATAGTTTGAGGAGAGAGGAGAGTGTGTAACAGTCGTGTGGGAGAGCAGAAGACTTGACACCGGAGGAAACACAATGTAATTGCTAGGCAGCACTAGAGGATTACTTGAGGTTAGCAGTCATTAATTAAAAGTGAGACAACTGTGGTGCCAGGGTGGCTCAGTCAGTTAAGCGTCCACCTCTTGATTTCAGCTCAGGTCATGATCTCAGGATCCTGAGATTGAGCCTGGCTGCAGTCTCGTCGCTGGGGGTGGAACCTGCTTGAGATTCTCTCTCTCCCTCTGCCCCTCCCCCACTCTCTCTCTCTGTCTCTCTCTCTCTCTCTCAAAAAAAAAAATAAAAATAAAAGTGAGACACTGTGCGTGGTTTTGCATTTTTTTCCATGTCCGTTCAGCTGCTTGCGTGCAGGTACAAAAGAGGTAGAGTTGGATTTTCCCATTTTTGTGGGTTAGCCAGACAAGCTTAAACAAGTGAGAGGCAGGTAGGGAAGTTGAGAGTGTATGCAAGAAACTGATTCTGATGATTGAATAAAAAGGGAAGTAGAGCCATGAGTTGATAAATTGAAAAAACTGACAGTGAAAAGGAGCTGAGATCGAAAGAAAGAATTGATCAAGGGATCGTCCTGATGGGATCTAAAGTTTGTGGGAATTGGAATATCAGAAGAGGTGAACAGGAAAAAAAAAATAGGAGACGGTGGTTGGAAATGAGAATGATTGAAATTAAGATCATGAAGTGGTTCAGTTAGTAGTTATGACAAGGTCCGCCAGGGTATGACCATAGGAACTAACAGCTACGGTAGAGTGGACAACAAGACTGTGGTTGGAAAGGTGAATGAACTGAACAGCAAGGATATTGAATTGGATCATCTAAGTGGTCATTAAAACCATCCAGAATTAGATCAGGGGAAGGGTGGGCGAGAGACAGCTACCCGGCGGTTAAAACCCTCAAGGAACAAGGTGACACGACCCAGGAGTAGGTAGTGGGTGGTCCTGAGATGGTGGTTAGTAGAGTCTTACAACATCAGACTGAAAGTTGGGGAGTATTTTAGGGAGGAGGCAGGGAGAGTGGTTCAGATCCAACAATAAAGAGGAAGGAGTGTGCTTATCCCCCTTTCGGACCAGTGGTACGGGTTTGTGCAGGAAAATACCTGCCTCGTTTTTTTGTCCTCTCATAATTTTCAAGTTTTCATCATGTAGATCTTGAATCCTCCTTGTTTGTTTATTCCAATGTTTATTAGCATCGTGTTACGAATGTATACAGGATCTTTCTCTTGGATCCCTAACTTCTTCAAATCCCCCTGAAACTCTGAGCTGCGCCTGCCACTCCTGTGAGTTTCTGAGAGGTATAGCCTCAGCTCTGTACCTCCTCTCCAGCTCCAGTGCCACCACCTTACCATCCGCATTCTGACACCTGCAAACTAACTCCCTGCATCCAGTCTTGCACTGAGAATCCATTCTCCACAGTGCTGCTTTGGGGAGTTGTCATACAGTTGTTCAACCCCCATTTAATAAGCACCTACAAAGTACTGAGCTACATGCTCAGCTCTAGTGTTCAAATCCAATCATGTCACTCAGTCACTTAAAAATTCTAATGGCCCCTCAATTCCTAGGATAGATCCCACACGAGTGGCACCCAAGTATGGCCATAGTTCAGATGCTGTCTGCCTTTCCAAGATCGTCTCCATTACCCCACCATTTACCCCCTCCCCACTGGCCATTCATATCCCACCACCAAGTTACTTTATTTCTGTCAAGTGTGGTGTTTCCCATCACCTATTCCTGGAAAGGCCTCTCCCTTCCATTCTCACCTGCTGGGTTCCTTTCATCCAGCTTTAGTCACCGGATTAATGAAGTCTTCCCAACTCTCCCACATAGATTGGGGTGTCCTCCCAAATCACTTGGTTTACTCCCCTACTGTATAACTTAACCTACAGTGTTTTAATTATTTGCTTACATCTACCAACCCCATAAGCTCCAAGTTCCCCTTAGAGAGTAGGGACTCTGTCTTACTTGTTTTTGTATCCCTGGTGTCTAACTTAATGGGCAGCATACAGTCAGTACTCATTTAATGTTAAGGAAGACATGAATTAGAATAGATAGCATTTATTGTAAACTTACTGTTGCCAGGGCTGTTCTAAGTGCTTTACTCCTAATTCTCCTAAAACTCTATGAACAGGTACTGTTCTTACCCTCATTTTACAGATAGGGAGACTTAGGCACAGAGTGATCATGTAACTTGCCCAAAGTTACTTGGCTAGTAGAGGATCCAGTATTTCAACTCAGGCCAGACCTACACCTGTCTGCTTAGTCTATCACATCTCTATAAAAGACCTGCATCTGAGGACAGCAGAAGGAAGACTCCCCCTGCTCCTCCCCAAAACATTCTATGCTTATATATAATTCTAGTAACAGAATACCTTCTACAACCACATCGTTGAGTAGAATCCATTAAGACTTCCAGGTCTTTTTCTCCCATTCTTTTGTTTTGTTTTTTTCAAGATTTTATTTATTTACTTGACACAGAGAGATCAGATCACAAGTAGGCTGAGAGGCAGGCAGAGAGAGAGGAGGAAGCAGGCTCCCTGCTGAGTAGAGAGCCCGATGTGGGCCTCGATCCCAGGACCCTGAGATCATGACCTGAGCCGAAGGCAGAGGCTTTAACCCACTGAGCCACCCAGGCACCCTCTCCCATTCTGTTTTTAGTTCCTAAATTCCTTAGTCCCTGGTACCTACCATTATCAAACCTACCACTCTTTATATTTGCTCATTTCTGTAATTCCTTTTTAAAAAATATTTCATTTATTTACTTGAGAGAGAGAGGGAGAGCACAAAGGGAGGGGGAGAAGCAGACTCCCCGCTGAGCAGAGAGCCTGCCCTGGGGCTCGATCCCAGGACCCTGAGATCATGACCTGAGCTGAAGGCTGACGCTTAACCGCTTAATCGACTGAGTCACACAGGACTTCCTCATTTCTGTAAGTCCTGACACTTTTACAGTTTCAAGGAAGTCAGACATGGACTCTGTTCTTTATCTCTCGATCTATACATGAGCATTAAATTCACAAAGGAAGAGACTAATTAAGATCTTCAAATCCCCTGCATCCAACAGAGGATGTTCCATTTTTCAATTAAAGAGGACTGTTCCCTTGCCTCTAACAATTTACATTCAGAGGGAAATACTTTTGCGTTAAATATGTGTGTGGACGGTTTTCCACCTTGCTTTACCGTGTCTTTATTTTCCATGTTTCTCTGGTTGCCTGTGTGTATTCATAGATCTATGTTTACCTTGAATACTAGACCTATCTCCTTTACTTTCAGGGATCCCTCTGCCCTGGAGTCCTTCCTTCCACTGTTCTACACTGATCCTTGGTTTTCCATACCATAAGGGGAGCCTTTTCATCACATATCCTGGAGCTCAATTCCTTGGAGGGAAGATGACTCCAAGATCTCTTTGGGCTCCCACAAAGAAGCACAGTCTAACCTAGAAAAGTTCAGCCTCATGGTGACCTCATTCCCCATCGAGATGATGAATACAGATTCAACTAGATTGTAGGAGCAGCAGAGAAGTCACTATTCTGACTGGTAATGGGAACCTAGGCTGCCTTTCCTTCCTTCCTTCCTTTCCTGTGCCCCTCTGTCACCTTCCATCTTCCCTACCCCCATTCTACTGCCTGTTTATTTTTAAAGCCTTACCTCCTAGGTCCTGATTGCATAGCTCATAAATATTCAACATTTCCTAGAAGCAACTTCTGAATGATATTTCACTGCTCAGTGTTATTCCTTCACCTAATCAAAAATGGAGCTAGACTTTTCTCAGGGTCACTTGCCTCCACCCCTGAGTCCTGCACTTATCAGCTTGGGGGGTGGCTTATTTTCCTCTCCATGATCTTAATCATAAAGGGATTGCCCACTGTGACTTTGGAGCCCCTCATGGGCTCCAACCTTGACAGGCCCTGATTCCTACCTCTAAATGTGAGAATTCTCGAATATTCCATGATGAGAAGGTTTGCCTATTTAGGGGCAACAGAAGAGGAGAATGGATCTAGAGTTATGACCAGGATAGAAAAATCAGAAGCACTGTGCTTGACACCTAGAAGACCTAGTGTTGAATGATTTCCTATATGCACATGAAAATTGAAAGAAAAATAAGCCAAAATATAAGCAATGTTTGGTTAAATGTGAGGGAGTATATACGATTTTTCCATCTTTTGTCCATTTAAAAATATTTTGTTTATTAACAGTGGAAAATATAAAATTATCATTTCAAAGATGCTAAGTAGAGAAGGAGGCAGGCAGATTCTGGGTCCCGAACTGTCCTCGGGACAAAAAGCTCCCACTTCAGTGGGTACGAAAGAGTAGACCAAGTCCAAGGCAGCAGCCGGTCTCACCTTTCCTCCACTGGGTTGGAAAAAAGGATCAGCAAAGCCACCACTCTTTGCACTGGTGGGAAAGAGGGAACAGGGACCAAGGACTAGGAAATAAAGGCAGAGAGTCAAAGAATGGTAGTTCCCTTTGCACATATCCTCCCCCAAACCTCCCTTGATGGCATCTTAAACAGGTCTCATCCAGTCTTTGCTTGAATCCTTCCAGAGACAGGGGGCTCAAAACCTGGTAGGGAAGCCAAGTCCAAGAGGAGGCAGCTCCAACAAAGAGAAGAGGTCTTGTCTGTGGGTATCTGCCACAGTTCTAGCTCTGCCTCCAGCAAAATAATTGGTTGGGAAGTGGTTCAGAAGACAAGTAGGATCAAGAAACAGAGGGAATCCAAGAATCAAGGAAAAGAAATCTCTTGATAAGGTTCTAATATTAGTTGAGACATTGGAGGCTCAGGGCCAACCTCACCTTTTAACGCTCTGCCCAAAACACACAAGAGGACCTAGGTTGGCAGAAGTTGGGGCTAGCGTGGACAGCAATGGCTTGGGCCAGTGTCCAAAGAAGCAGCTTCATGGCCCCCACTTGGGTCCTATTTTGGCAGAGCTTAGGTTGGAGAGGGAGTGGGAAATATTCTATGGGGCTATTTCAAAAGCTAGGGCTGCTGTCAGTGGAGAGCGGTAAAATAAGTGTGTGTGTGTGAGGGGGGGGAGGGTCGGCGTGGGGACAGGGCCCATGTGTTTTGGGGTCTATTAACTAACTCCCTCCCATCCATCACAGCCTCCCCCCTGGGGGCCGCTGCAGCCCTGGCAGCTGGGTCACCCCGGGGAGGCTGGGCTGGGGGTCCCTAAAGGGAGCCAGGCTTCAGGCAGAGCAGCGGAGACACATGTGTGCCTGGCTGGGTTGGGGCTGGCGCCTCATTGAGAAGGGGGCTCTCCAAGCTGGGCTTCATTAGGGCCGTGGCACTAATAGGGGAGGGGGTACAGGGGGCCGGGCTGACAGCCAATTACTTGCTCGTCTGCATTATGGATTAACCCATCTGGGCCTGGGAGATTGGCTGTGAAAGGGGCACAAAAGGAGGGGCGTGACCACAATCACACACTGAATTATCCCGTCTGAGCGCAATTGTCCACCAACAAACGGGGCCTCAGGATGGGTGACCCCCTTGGGTTCTCTCCATCCCCCACCCCTCGCCCCACAAGAAGAGCCAGAGATAAACCGCTGCCTGGTTAAAAGGCAGGGTCTGGGACAAGGAGAACAGGGATGCCATTCCAGAGAGGCAGGGAATTTAGAGGAGGAGGCTGGGTTTGAGATGAAATCAGAGAAGCCAGGAGCCAAGCAAAAGTTCCCCCAACAGACTTTTGGACTTCCCTCCTCTGCCTCAGAGAGAAAGCCTGACAGAAGAAACTCACCTATCCGAGAAACACCAAGCAGAATCAGAGGACCTCAGCAGAGGCTAGGGGGCAGGAATGAAAGGAAGGACCCTCAGAGTCCAGTGTCTTGCATCTCACCCATCAGCCCTTCTAAGGCTAATTGATTGCAGACATGAATAAGGGGTCCTCAGATGGGGACTTGGAGGACCCCTGCCCTGCTCTGGCATCTCTGATGCTCTCCCGGTGGGAATGCCCGTACCCTCCCCCATGAGTTCTTCCTCCAGGAATCAGCCCTCGTGCTGGGTGATGGAGAGAAGAATGGGAGGGGGTGGCAGGCAGGGGGGCTCTCTCTGGCTAATCCCCTCATTACCATCTCATAATCAGAATCACGCTTTCAATGTAAATGGGGATGTTAAATATTGGTTTCTCTAGACACAAGCTCCTTTGGAGAAAATTACTGATGCTCCCCCTTTTGCCAGTGCTAGCCCGCTCCCACAATGAGGGGGGGTGGTGTGGAGCATGAGCGAGGGCTGGGGGCCGGGGGCTTAAGAGTCCAGTGGTTGGTGGGGAAGGTGGAGGGGTCTGACAAGAGGGAGCAGACTGATTTGTTTTTAGTTGGCCTGGCCAGCCTCAATTTCCCCGATTCCACAGAAGAAACTCATCCAGGGGGAACTGGCTCGTTTCAAACTCACCAAGACTTTGATGGAGCTGACTGGCTTCTGATCTCAAATCACTCTTGACTGGAGATCAGTATGGATCGGAGAGCCCAAAGTCAGATAACTGGGGTAAAGTGGGGTGTATTCATTAGGGAGCTCAGGTGCATGATGTCCATTGCTAGAAACTCCCGCATACCCCTGGGAAGTGACCTGGACTTTCCTTCCGACCATTTCTGGATACACCGCACATCAAGTTACAATGGCTCTTCAAGGCAAAGCTTCGCGCCTGTCCTTTCCCATCAGCCCTATGAAATAGGGATAGCGGTTATCATTCCCAACGGGCAGGCTTGGAGTCCGGAAGCAACCCAGCCAGGTCCACACGGCCGGTCAACGGCAAATCCATGCTGGAACACGGCTCTTCTGAGTCCAGCCTCATCCCTTTGTGCCCTGCTCTACCCTTGACAATGGAGGCTACGACTCCTATGCCATTCGTGGGGACGCGGAGAGCACTTGGTGTGTCTGCAGGCGGACCATAGAAGGATGTGCGTGGAGGGTAGGTGGGGGGGGGTCAGGTACAGGTCACTTTCTGCTATTCTCTACCGGCATACATTAGGACACAAGGCCACAGACTGTTGGGGAGGCCATCCTACTGCCTGTTCTCTCTCTCTGTCCGGGGGCTCCATCCCTCACTGCCTCCTCTCTGCCCTGGGTTCAAAACTGGGAATGAAAAAATTCCTGTCGATGGTAGTGGCTTCTTCTCAGCGTTGCCTAGCATTTTACAGTTTTCAAAGTCCTTCCCGAGTCCGAGGATTAGATCCTTACAACCACCCTGTGAGCTTGCACCATCACTTTGTGCTTAAGGACACAGGTTCCCGCGTCACACTGTAGATGTGCTTGCCAGCCCCCCTGCTTAGTAGCGCGGTGATTGGTGTTGGTGGTGTCACATCTCCTGCCTGGGCGTCCTTATCTGTGGAACGAAGATGATTCTAACAGAGCCTACTTCCTAGAGTTGCTGGGAACCATAAATGGGATTAGACAGGCCAAACGCTTAGACCAGGCTCTGGCGTATACGAAGTTCTCACTCGATGTTAGCTATTTTGAGGGGGCTAAGGAGCATGACCCAACTGGACGGACGCAGCAGCTGAGGCTGAAATGACTAGGAGGGCAGAGCTGCTCCTTCACGCCGGCAGGCACACAGTCTGCAGGTGGCCTGGGACTCCTGCCCGACGCTCCTCAGGGTGAAAAGAAAAGGTCGATCTTCCGCGCTCCTTTGCTGTGTTGTAGACGGCAAGGGCAGGCTCTCTTTCTGTTGAGCCAGGTTAGGCCCACGCGGAGGAAGGAGAAGCGGGCTCCCCAGCGCGGCCAGCATGCGGCGGCGGCGACCCCTCCTCTCGCCCGGCCGGAGGCGGTGACGCGAGCCAGGGCCCCATGTGGCTTGCGCTAAGCCTCTCCTGAAAAGAGAGGGCGGGAGATGCCTTCGGAGGGCCCCCTCCAGGGCCTCCGAGACGGCTTCCGCTGCTCCGCTCCCTCCGTTTAGCTTTCTCCTCATTAACTCCCCGGCCTCATTAATCAGCCCCGATGAAATGCGCCCCCGGGAACGCTGCCCGCCAGCTCCACCGTTTGGCGCTTTAATTATCCTCCCAGCGGGAGGAGGCGGGGTGGGCGACGTGCGCGCGGGGGCACGCGCACACCCGTGTACACACACACCAGCCCGGGATGTGCGCACACCCGTACACACGCACACGCGCGCGCGCGCGCACACACACACACACACACACACACACACGCCCCAGCCCATGGATGGCCAAGCCCAGGCAGGTCCTGGGTCGTGACCCAGTCAGGGCAACAGACACCGGGCTCAGTGCCCAGGATGCCGCATGGGCCTCAGGTAGCGCCAGCGGCTACGGGCGCATCTGTCAAAGGAGTCTTGCATGAAGTCCCCTCCCAACGAGGGAAGGGGGAACTTCTGTCCCCCAAAGTCCACAAACCTTCATCTTTCTAGTTTAACTTCATATACTCATCAAATCCTCGCGGAGCCACCTGCTGTGTGCTGTGGTTTGGGGTGTTGGAGACATAGACACAGTGGCTTCAGGGGGCTCCCTCGCCACTCAGGAGGAGACAAATGAAAAAAATCTAACCCAACTTGAAAAAGCAACACCAAAACCCCACCATGGCAAGGGGAAGTTCTTAAGGGAAGCAGGGGACTCTGTCAGAGCAGAGCCAGGGCCTGCCAGAAAAGGGTTTCCTAAGGATCAAAGCTGGAAGTGGGACCTAAATTCTAAGTGGGAGTTAGCTGGTGAAGGAGTGATGCCTAAAGAAGCAAACAGCAAACACAGAGGACAAAAGCTAGACAGCGCTGTGTGCGCAGAGCCCGGTGTGGGCAATTTGATCTGGCTGAAGGACAGGGTCCAGACCAGGAGACAGCAGGAGGTAAGGAGGCAGATGTGGTAAGACCCCCGTGAAGAGAGGCCTTGTAAGCTGTGCAGAGGTGGTTGATTCGATCTAACCTAAAGGCAATGAGGAGTTGCAGAACAGTTTTTAAAGCCAGATGGGGACATGATTAGACTCATGTTTTGGAAAACCTATTTTCCAGCCAGGAAGATGATTTTGAGGAAAACAGGAAGGGGGGCAATCAGCAAGTGAGGTGACTTGAGTGGGTGTGGGAGGAGAAAGGGGGATGGGGAGTTTCAAATATTCCCCAAGTTTCCTCTGCAAAGTTTTGGGAACTGGGAGGAAGATGATATTGACGTATTCCAAGGTGTCTGACTCATTTCATATTGGACTGAAGTCAGAGTCCAGATACTTCTCTCCTCATGGGAAGCTTATCTTCTAGTCCCAGGTAAATAATTTACTTTATCAGTTCTCTCATCTGTAAGATGACACATGGCTTTGATCAGGTTTACAAACTCACACCTATGGGGTCCAGGAAGATTAAAGAAAAAAAAAAGATCTAAGCAGACCAGGACAAGAATAACTGCCCACTAAAGAGGGCAGTGTCCTTCAACCACAGACTACTCCAGCCATGCTGGAAAAGGGCTCGGGATTGACAGATCATCTACAGGAGAAGCCAGAGTTCAGTATTTTTAATATGTTATCTCCTAATTTAAAAATACCCATGTAATCAAAACATACCTGGTGTGAAACACATCACATGCCTTGAAATCCATGAAATCATAATGATATGTATATTTTTAAATCATTGCTCACCTTTAGAGGATGCTAAGTTATCAACTTTCTTTAGAGAAGTATTCCAGCTAATAAATGAAGATGGAATCACAGAATTAGAATGTCACAATTTGGCAAAAGCTAATGAAATAATGGGTCCAGGCAATGATCACTGCTGGACGTTAATACAAAACAACAACAACAACACAACAGACAAGCAGCCGTCACTCTGGGGACAAATAATATTGCCTGTGAAGAATTCGTGCAAAAAAATCAGACATTAATTGATCCAGCTTCTATATCTAGCAACCAATTTACAGAAAATATAGGGGCAGAAGAACATGGTAAGTGACACCATGGGGATACATTCAACAAAATCCAGACTGTGGGAAATTCTACAGAACAAATGACCCAGTTTTTCAACAAACAAATTGCAAGGGGGAAAAAAGAGATTAAGCAGAGAACGTCAGGTTAAAAGAGTCATTGCCCTGTTCAGATTCATTTGGATTCTAACTTGAAAAACAATATCGATGAAGAAAAATAACTGAGACAATTGGGGAAGTGTGAACATCGATTATATATGATGATATATATAGTAGGTTGATAATGGTATTGTTATTACATTACTAAATGAGTCCTTACTTTTTAGAACTGTATTGAAATATTTACAGAAGAAATATGATTTCCAAGATTTGCTTCCAAATCATGAGTGGAGAGTGAGGGTATAAATGACAGGAGATTGCCTCTGAATGTTAAGTGCTCAGGCTGGGTGATGGATACACAGGGCTTCACTCTATTATTCTCTCTAATTTTGGACATGTTTATTATCCACAATATACTCTTATATATATGTGTGTGTGTGTATACATACATACATACATATACATACATACATATATACGTATATATATACACACATATATATAATAGACTGTTTTAAAAATACTTTCTGGATCAAAAATGTGTCTATTGCCTCTATTGGGCTCATGGGCAGCCCGGTTGTGGTTCTGTTCACCTGTAAATTGCCCATGAACCAAACCATCAGTGGTGAGAACCCTTATGACTAGACCTCATTTTCCCAAACCCTTTCCTGGTCCCCTTCCATCTCCTTCCCCAGAGGTGCCCATTTCCCAGGGAATACATGATGGTGTGTAGAGAGGAGCATTAAAGAAAGCCCTAGACACTAGGACGAGTTCCCTGGGACGGAAGACGTAGGGGATTAGGGTGTGGGGAGCTGGAAGTTCGGAGCTATCACACCCTGGCAGCCTTCCTTAATATCCCTGCCTGCACCCTTCCACCCTTCCCGCTTCCCCCTCTTTCACCTCAGCCTTAAAGGTACGTGCAACTTCTGGCCGGACCTCCCACCTTTTACCTCTGCGCTCCAGAACCCAGACAAAGGCCAGGAAGAGACAAAAACAAGAGGCGGGAATCTCCCCGGAGCAGTTCGGGTTAGAGAAGAGGGTTGTCAATGTGGGGAGCGAGTGCAAGTCCCCTCACCCGCTGACACGCGTGAGGGACGGTGTTGGACCTAGGCTTAGTGCTTTTTGTGTGTGCAGTCTCTTCTGGTTGCATCCCCTCCTGCCTCCACCCCCACTTCTCCCTCCGCAGTGGACGACCCTTCCCCCGGCACGTGTGTGCGGCGCTAACTGCTCATTTAGAGCCGAAGGGGCGGGCTGGGAGAATGAATTACGCGAGCCGGGAGCACCGGGAGGCTGCGGGGCCCGGGACACCGGGCGCCGGGCGGGGGCGGAGGGGAGACGGACAATAGGCAATCAGCGGACCCCGGGGCTGCAGGGGGGTGCGCGGGGGAGGAACGCCGCCCACAGGGAGCGCGCTCCCTGGAAGAGTCCCGGCCCGCCCCAACCCGCAGGCCTCTTATTGTTCCTTGGCTCCTCCTCCCGCCCCGCCCTGGGGGCCCAGCGTGGCACCCGCGGCAGGCGTTCGGCGAGGGTCGCTCCCGGCCGCCGCTGGACCGCTGTCCTCGGTGCAGACCTCGCCCCTCCGCCCTCGCGCGTTTCGGCCCGGGGGAGTGCGCGCAGTGGTCGGGCGGCCGGCCCTCCCTCGCTCCCACCTCCTTCATCAGCCGCTCCCCGGCCGGTCCCGGTAATGAGCTCCTGGCCCCCGCGCCATTGTGTGCACGTTAGGGCGAGGCCGGGTCTCCGCGGCGCGGTGGAGGGTGACCGCGCGCGCGGCTGCGACCCCCGCTTCACACCTGCTCCCCGCCCCCAGCCCGGGGCCGGCTCGGGTGTGTCCTCTCCCTCCCCGCGGGAGGGGTCTCAGCTGGGGCTGCACTTGGTAAAGAGGCCGTGGAGAGGATGGAGGCGGCCGGAGGAGCAGCTATAAATTTGGAGCAGATGTGGCCTGACAGTCACCCAGCCCGGGGAGGTGGGCGGGGGGGCGGGGGGGGGGCTACCGGG
>LNAC01000212.1:790388-821345 GCA_002007465.1 Ailurus styani
TGCCCCTCCCAGGCCCCATCTTCTATTCTGCAGCTGAGTTAGACGCACCCGGCCCGAGGTGACCCGGGACTGCGGACACACGGAGCCCGTCCCCCGACTCACACCCGCGCTTGGGCTCTTTGTGTGCCCACGTGTGGGGAGGAATGGAGGTCAGGGAGATGCCCAAATCAGCTTATTCCTTTCCCCCTTTTAAAAAAAGAGTGGTGGGTTTTTTTGTTTTGTTTTGTTTTTCCAGAAGAGACAAGCAAAGTCTGCGCCCCTGGCTCTGAGCTGCCACTTTTCCGGCAGCGACTTGAGGAAAATATGGAAAAATAGCAGAAGCAGGCTTCAGTTGTTCTTTCTACTCTTTTTAATCAGGTGCCCATTTTGTGCTAGAAATGCCAGGTTGAGAGACACAGGCAGACAGGATGGGGGGGGCAAGGATAGCAACACACACACACACACACACACACACACACACACACACAGAGTTAAGGACTAATGCCTGCCCTGATTACTATATATACAGCAATACTGTACATTTAAATAGTATTTCCTTTAGCAGGTAGTATTCTCTCCATTCAACACAGGGAGCAGCCTGCAGAGTGTAGCCGGGGGTGTGGCGGTTAGTATTCAATGCAGGCATCCCCACACTCGTGCGTTTGCCTGTTGGGGTGGGGGGAGTTGCTGGAGGAAACTTACCACTACACCACACTGCCAAGGACCTACAGTGGGCCTTCCATGGATCTGGGAGAGTGAAGAGAGTTGGAGCTGAGCATGGGTACAGGTGGGCACAGCCCTGGGTTAGCCTATCTGGCCTGGACACTGGGCTCCCTGTCTAAAGCAGGATGAATTGAAGGCAGAGGCCATGTTTCTAGTATGAAAATCATGGTACCATAACCAATCTGACCTAGAGTAAATTTGGGGGTTAGTGTCCACAACACAAATGCCAACCTGAGTTGGCAGAAACCTCTACAATGACTCTGTGGTCCCTCCTGGTAGTTGCCTCTCTACCTCCTCTAACACTGTGGGGCTCACTCTGTGTGGCTTGTAGGATCCATTGCTCCTTCCCTCTCTTCCACTCTCACTGGTCTCCCTGGTCCATGCCCAGATGGTTTACTAGACCAGTGGTTCTCAGACTTTAACTTGCATCAAAATGCCTGGAGGGCTTATTAAAACACTCCCAGCTTCTGATTCAGTGGGTCTGTGGTAGGGTATGAGAATCTGCATTTCTAGAAGCTGCCCGGGTGATGACAACGCTGATGCTTGGGACCATACTTTGAGATCAGAGAAGAAGGAAAGCAAAAGTAGGGGCTGAATACTGAAGTACTCTGTGTGTGGTACTGGAAACGGTTATTGGCAGTTCAAGCTCCCAAGGATACTGGGGTCTCCTCTCTCTGTGAGGGAGAGATAGGCTAAGTTCCCAAGGAATTTTGGGCCTGGTCCAGAATTAGCCCAGTGCCTGTGACTTTCCTGGGGACTTAGCACTCCCCCTAATGGACTTTAACGATTCTGTGCTTTCCTCCACCTTACACATGGAAGCAAGAATGACCCTAATTTATTTCCCCAATCTAATTTGGTCATCCGTTCATCTCTTTGTCATTAGAGGAGCAGGGGTGTTGTCATATACGTTTCTGTTTGCAAACTGATTAGCATAGGTTTTTGGTACTCAGTAGTGAATCAATGAATGTGTATGAATAAATCAATTATGCTGTTTTCCCCCTCTCTTTGGAAGAACCCTAACACAAGTCCCCTCATCTTCACTTTTTGCTCCTCGCAGCTGTTCTGAAACAATTTAAAGGTGATTTAAGATGGTCGAATTCCAGATATTTGCCAAAAAGTTCTCTTTGAGTTGTCAGTATCTTTATCATCAGTTAGAAGACTTTGGCACGTGACAAGCAAGCAAGGCTTAATCCAGAAACTGAGGATGGATTGGCAAAAATTGAATAGAGAGAGAGAGAGGGAGGGAAGGATGGAGGGAGGGAAGGGGGAGGGAAGGAGAGGAAAGGGGAGAAGGAAAGAGGGAGGGAAGGAGGGAGGGAGGTTGATTGGATGAGTGAAGCACATGGCATTTCATTTCTTACCACCAGGTGGCAGACGTTTCCTCAGGAATGTGAATAACCCTACATTTATCTGAAGCCTGGCCTGAACGACTTTTTTCAAATCAGAGGTAGGACAAAAGGGCTGTTCATCTACTTAGAAGACTTGGGAATTAAGGCAGGGAGAGCAGTTGCTTGTAAATACCTTCGTAACTGCTGCCAGGGTACTTGGGCGATTCCCTGAGCTTCCTCATCAGTCAGAAAGGGATCAATGAGACGTTCCAGTTTTTCCTTCTGGAAAAGAGGTACACCCCGCTGTGAGGTGTGAGAAAATAGGTTACTTAACTAAGAAAAATACAAAGACTGTAACTTCAAACCAGAGGTTTCTGGTGCCATACAGACATGTGGCAGCCCTAAACCACTTTATAGGCACATTGTTTGGCTTCTTTCTCCTGGCCATTGTCGGGGTGGTACGCCTCTATTTCCTACTCAAGAATTCTTTGTTCTGTTGCTCATATTGAACTTTTTTCAAACAAACAAAGAAAAAGAAAGAAAGCTTTATTCAAACCCTAGAATCCGCTCATAGGCCTTCTTATGAAATTCTAGCTTGCAATCTAATGGACATTTGCATAGTCTCTATTTTACCCCAAATGATCGTGACCCTCAGATGATACTCAACAGTCAACAAAACCTAAATCCTACAATAACTAAAACAAGAGGTACACACATACAACAAGAAAATATGTATGTGGAGCGCCTGGGTGGTTCAGTCAGTTAAACGTCTACCTTTGAATCAGGTCATAAAACCAGGATCCTGGGATCCAGCCCCAAGCCCCGCATCAGGTTCATGCTCAGTGGGGAGCCTGCTTCTCCCTCTCCCTCTGCCCCTCCCCCTGCTTATGCTCTCTTCCGTGCTGGCTCTCTCTCAATAAATAAATAAAATCTTAAAAAAAAAAGAATATATATATGTGTATCTCTTACAGGAGTGCCCAATGAAAGTTTTGGGAGAAAGGAAGGTGAAGATTTCTGTTCTATATGCTTTTCTCATCTCAAGTGTGGGAACAGCAGATACTGAGAATATAGTATTATCCACCCCAATGCCAAGGTCAGAGCAAATCTACTCCTTCCATAGAAAACAGGAAACTATATATCAGTATCAGATTCTCTGACACAGGTGGCATACTATCCTGTTAGCCTGCAGGGGTCCTTACTTCTCTCAGATGATCAACGTTAGGCCTTCTCCTTCATTTGGGAGTACGCAGATCCCAGGTGCACACTGAGGATCTCAAACTAAGCAAAGCTTCCCCACCCAGAGTCCTTCATTGGTCAATTCTCTGCCACAACATCAGGTCCCTTGTTCACCTTCGACTTTATGAATACAGGTGGTAAAGACAGAGACTATGGGGAAAAAAAGTATTATTTAAATAGTACACATTTGTTGTGTGTGTGTGTGTGTGTGGTTTTTTTCCCTATGTGGGTTAACAGAGTCACTCAAATATATTTATGGAATGCCTTCAGGGCACATTGCATGGTACTTCACCCTTCATTGAAAATCCATTAAAACAATTACCAGGGCATGCTTGGAAACTTTTTTTCACAAAGGAATTTGCTTTAGTTGCTCAGTTAGCAGGAAGTAATTTGAGATGCAAATTTAACAACTCCATTTGTACTAGGATGGCCTTATGTAAACCATCACACAGTGAAGTAATATCTGTGAATTACACCTGTATCTGTATATGGACTTAAAAGCTACAAATGGGATAGTGTTCATGTGAGGGAAGAATAACTTTAGAAGTTAGCGAATCATCTTCTACTAATGCTCCAAAGTTAAATGTTTACCTGGAAGGTTATGCCCTGGTTATACGCTGTCTAAGGGCACCAATAAATGAAAGTGTGTTCACATCTCTAACACTTACGGAATGTCCTATCTTCTTGACTCTCATACCAGGAAACAAGGCTCAAAAAACAAAACAAAACAAAAACCCTACTTTTAACTGAGCTAATGTTGATCAAGGCAAGTACCCAGACTCATTCAAACCAACATTTGGTCTTTGAAATTAATTTATACTTTTTCCCCCCCGCTGCTACCTTTGACAGCCTTTATTAGCATGTGTATGTATACCAAGTTGCTTCTGTCCTCTTTCAATTACTCATTTAAAGGAATTTCGATTGCCTAAATAAGGTACCGAAATGGAGCTTTCCCCCACATCTTGAAAAGCCTGTATCTAGCAGAGAGATGCAGTTTGAAGGAGTTGTGGGGGCTTGTTAACAGTTCCCAGTTGCAGCAGCACCTCCCACCATTCTGTTCCTGTCCCTTGTTTCTCGTCCCAAATCTTCTCTACAACCAGTGTCTCATCCAGAACACTCTATTGTATCCCCTGCCTTTTTAAGGCAAGAGGAGAGACAAAGAGTGGAGGTGGGCAGAGGGTCTTATCTGCCTTAAAAAGATACACTTTCTAGCAAATGGCGGAATTGACATAAGGTAACTGACTTAAGGAAAATAGTACAGGCATTAGCTGGCATCAGACAGTCTCATGTCCAAAGTTGAGATCCACCACTTAGCAGTGATAAGATTTGGGGCAAGGAACTTGTCTGAGCTTAGGCGAACTTCACTGTAAAGCGACGCTTAAATAAGATAATGCACAGGAAATGCTTCATATGCTGTCTACTAGAAAGCATCAGTGAATGAAAGCTCTTCACCCAAAGCTCTGTGACCGTAGAAGCCTACTTCATCCCTGTGGCTTCAGGTGGTTTCTGACAAACTTTCACCTGTGATGGAGAGAGTATGAATGCACCAGCAGAACAGCAGAAAGCCCATTGAGCCATCCGTAAACCGGGGTCCTGCATCATAGGAACTTTCTATTCTGGAAAAAAGCTCTGTTTCAAGTAGGAGTCAAAGATGTTCTAAACTGTTGGTAGGTTAGGTGGGGTCCTTCCAGAGGTAGACACCGAGACAAAGATGAGAGAGCAAGGAGCTTATTTGGGAGATAGAATTACCAGTAGGAAAATAGAAGTGTCCCAAAGAAAGGAAGGAAGGCAGTAAAGGGGGCGTTGTGGGTAACTGGGGTATAATCCCATCAGGGAAGTCTGGGAGATGGCACAGGACACACCTCAGAGTTATAACGTGTGAGGAGCAAGGAAGTCGGGATATTTATTTACCAATTCTCCATCCAGCATTGGTTAAAATCTGCTGCTGGGAACATTAAAAAGAATGGATGTGCAGGAGAACCCTTAAAGGTCTATATGGCAGATTTTCCTAATGGAGCTTGCCAGGGACTGCGTGGCATAGACATCCACAACAAACAAATCCAGCCCCCTGGAATCTTCTAGTCCTGTGACCCAAGGAGCAATGCCACTTAAAATGCAATAGAACCTGTTGCAGCATCTATTCTTTCTCTGGGCCCCCCTCAAAACTTGTTACTTTATACACAGATTGGAGCAGTATTCCTAAATGTGTATCACCAAAGTCTGAAGAGGCTACCAGTACTGGATCTCTGAGTGGTAGGAAAAGCAAGGTACTTGTCCCCAAACTTGGTGTGGATGTCTTAGAATTCTTCAGACAACTGGTCTCCTAAAAACTTCACACATATAGTCAACCTCCCCCGCGCCCCCCTTCCGCCTGAATCATTTTAGGATTTATTTGTTCCTCTCTGTGATCCAATTAACATTAATGCCATCAAAATAGGGGAACTTCATGGTGTTCTGTGTTATATGTATGGTCTTTTGGGCAATGATTTGAGGCTGCTGTGGGAAAATATCCTTAAAATTCTCAGAAGCTCTAGTTGAAACATTCCTTTAGGCATTACCTTAAATCATTCAGGGGTCTGAACAAGGGTCCTTACAGCCATACCCTTGGTTTGATTTTTGACTTTGAGAAATTTTTACTGGCTGGGAGAACTGGGGTTAAGGGTTTTATTTTCCAAACCAGCAAATCCTTGGGCTTCTAGATTCTTCTAGATTCTTCTTCTAAGTTTCATAGTTCTTTCTCTTGCTCATCTCTCTCTTCCTGATCATTGTCATGCAGTTAGAAGAAGCCAAAAATGGCACTTTCAACATTCTGTCTGGAAATCTCCTTAATCATATTTTTAAAAAGGCTATGAGGTACATTTTCTAGCTTTCAAGTTTTCACAGGCGACATTTTGCCAACGATTGCATCACTACATAACACGAGTCGTCCCCCCTCGGTCTCTGATAACAATTTTCTCACTGCATTCCCAGCCTCCAGCAACTGTTTGTCCACCATTCCTCCAGTCTTTGCTAACAGTCTCTTTGGGGTTTTTCCAGCCTCTAACCACCAACTGGTCCAAGGGCAGAATTCCAGGAGCATGAGAGTGGAAGTTACAAGCCTCTTGAGGTTAGGCTCTGGAACAGGATCACTTCTGCTACACTTGATTGCAGCAAGCCACAGGGCCATCCCAGATGTAAGGAGTCCGGGAAAGACTCATCTCTTAATGGAAAGAGTTGTGAAATATTGTGACAGTGCTTTTCAGTCTACAGCACACATCTTCACACTTAACACGTGGATACATCTTTAGAATACATTCCTAAACGTGAACTTGCTGAGTCAGATGCAAATACGTATTTGTGAAATATTGCCAAGTCACCCTTCCCAGAGGTGAGACAAATTTTGAATCTCACCAGCAACCAAATGATGCCAGATGAGTGTTCTCCAGATCATAAAACACAATGTATTTTCCAAATTATTTTCTCTGCCAACCTGACAGGTAAAAGTGACATCTTCTTGTAGTTTTAATTTGATTTTGGCATACGATGAGCAAGATTGGGCATATTTCCCTGAGAGCCAATTGTATTTTCTTTTCTTGAAAGCAGCTAGTCATATGTTTGCCATTTGGTTTGTAGGCATGAGTTATCATCTTTCAAAGCCCTTGAGAACTTGCATATGTTAGTAGTTGGATACTTGGATACCAACTCCGGGACAGGTTCTCTTGAGTCTCTGAACTAAAAGATTCCTTACACACACAATTTGGGTCTTTCTGAGGGTAACAAATTCTCTCCCTTGGGAAGGTACATTAGTAGAAGGAGACCATAATGAGCTCTAAGGAAATATGTCATCATCTAACTGGAGAAGACCCAGGTTTCTAGATACTTTCCCCTAAATCTCACTGCCCCCCAAAGGAGAAAAACGCATAGGTGGGAGAGAATCCTGAGTCCTAAGTCTGGAGGAAGCCAGTTGCCTTCAGTTTCCTACAAGGTGTGAAAGGAGAACTGATCATAAAGATACCCCCCCTGCACATGTGTTCTAACCCACTTCAGCAGTTTGTGGGTCCTGGTGTGAAGAACTCTGAAATGAAGCAAAACACCTGTGTTTGAGTCTAATGAATTTGGATGAGTCTTTTCCCCTTCACTTCAGTTTCTTTACCTGTGAATGGAGGGTGATATTACCTGTTTTGAAGCTCAAATATGAAACCAATTTGCAAAGGTAAGATATAAAAATATATGGTGTTATGATGTTTACCTAGTGGTTCTAGATGCCATCCAGGATCTAAAGTAGGATGTGGAAACTCAGTAAACGAAATAATCATTGCCTATAGGACACCACGATCTTCCTCAAGCCGAGGTACTATATACTCCTGCCTAACCTCTTCTAATGCCACCATGAGTAGCCAAACTTGAGGTTAAGGGTACAGTCTTCCAGGCTGCCAAGTGTGTCCAAGACTCCAGGTACTCAACTGCAGGTTAGGGGACCCCTAGGTCCACCCTTACTTCAGATTGGCTGGCTACAAATTAGGGGGTTCTCACAACCACCATCAGGTTCAATAGTTTGCTAGAATGATTCCCAAAACACAGGACTTATGATTATAGTTTTATTATAATGAAAGGATACAAATTAGAACCAGCCAGAGGAAGAGACGCATATGACAGAATCTAGAAGTGAGAGGGTTCCAAATACAACCTTTAGGGTGTTCAAGAATGTGTTTTCCTCCTGGCATTAGTGTGTGGTAATAGGCAGGGTATTGCCAATCCAAGACACTCACCCACATGCTTTGCATATTCTAGAAACAGCAAGGAAGCCAGTGCGACTGGAGCTTGGAGGCAGCAATAAGAGATGAAGTCAGAAAGGTAATAGAATGGAAGCAGGAAGACCACTCAAACAGTTCTTGAAATCATCTAGGCAAGAGAAACTAGTGGCTCGGAATGGCGGTGGAAGCTGTAAGAAGTCATATTTTGAATAATTTTGAAGGTATACCTAACAAGACTGGCTGATAGCTTGGAGAACAGAGTGAGAAAGAGTCATGACAGTACCATGCTTTTTGGCCTTAGCAACTGGAATGATGAGGAAGACTGGAAGGAACAGATTTGGAGGAGAAGATCAGGAGCTGTTTTGTACACACAGTTTGAGAAGCCCATTAGGTGACCGCATGGCAATGTCAGGTAGGCAGTGTATTATATGAATGTGCAGTTTGGAAGAGAGGCCTGGCCTGGAGATGTTACGTTTGAAAGCCATCAGCCTAAGGAGAATTACTGAAAACGGAAGGAGATAAGACTGAAGGAGATCATGAAGGAAATGAGTGCAGATAAAAAGGACAAGAGGTCTGAGGACTGGTTCTGAGACACGAGCAAAGGAGACTGAGGACGAACAGTAAAGGTGGTGGGAGGAAAACCAGGAAGCAGGAGAGTGTAGTGTTCTGAACGCAAAGTGATGAAAACATTTGAAGGCAGGAGATGAGACCGATTGTGTCAAATACTGCTGGCAGGTCAAGTAGGATGAAAATGCAACTCCACCTACAGGATATCGCAACGAGGAAGGCAACAGTGACTTCGACAAGAGCAGTTTCATTGAGTTTCTGGGGCATCAGAGCCTGCTTGGAGTTGATTCAAGAAAGAGGTTGGCAGGGAGCAGGAGGAAGGAGACAGGAATTCAACATGAAGTGTTGACAACACTTTTGAGAAGTTCTGTGTGATATGGAAGGAGAGAGAGGATGGCTTCTGGAATGGTAGTGTGAGGAGCTCTGTGGATCCTCTCTACCATGAAACAGCCATAACTGGTGAAAATTATTTCTGAAAAAAAAAATCTTTCAGTTTCTGGAAATTGTCCTAAGGGCAAATAGCAAATGAAGAAATATTTATTCAAGAACAGTTTATTAGCTCTGTTTCAACGATAGAGTCTGTGGCATCTCAGCCACAACCCACTGCCTCTCTTGACCACTCTCCCACCTCAGCTTGATAGAAACTCAGCATGGCAGCAGTGGCCTTGAAGACAGGGCTTCCTTCCCCCCCACCCCCCAACCCCAGCTCCCCGTCACAGACTGTGGTATCTCCCTGTGCAGCCACCAGCATCTTCCATACCTCCAGACTCTGTGTTGTAGACATTAAATACCAGGGACATGTTGTCAAGAGGTTGGAGTCTGTCTTCTTTCCCTGAGCCCCCATTTGTAGGTCAGAGACTTTACCCGGGCATGGCAGGCCTAGAATACTGGGAACCCAATTTCTCTCAGCCCAATTCACTCATAGAACAGAGGCTCCACATGGCCAGAGGCAACCCAAGAAGACCAGATGGTTATGACCCTGTGCCCTGCAGAGACAGATCATTCTGAGACACTTGGACCTCTGTCCCTGCCACCAGCTCTAATGCAGAAGTGCAAAGATGTTGCCCAGGGAGAGAGGTAAGCCATAAAAGTGCCAAGGCCTTCACCAAGAGAACTGACTTTATGTGGAACAGAGTGTGGGGGAGTTCGAGCCTAAAGGCACTCTTGAAAACAATAGAGGTTTCGGTGGTAAGCAATTAAAAAGCTGGTAGCTCCATGAGGACAAGAAGCTAAACTAAAGATTAATAAGTTCACAGGAGAATGGGGAAAGAGTCAGCTAAGAACACCACTCCTGGGGTGAGGACAAACCTCAAAAGCTTACCTCGGAAACTACCCCTGCAGGGGTCCCAGGCTGTAGAGGTGCCTGGCTAGAGATTACTCAATAAAATCTTAAAAAACAAACCAAACAAACAAATAAAAAACCAACTACCCCTGCAAAGAGGACCAGACTTAACTGGTTTCCACTTTGGGGCAATTTGCGCCCCACTTCATAATAGAAAACAGGAGAGAGCAATCAGCTGGTAGTTAGTGAAGCCTAGCTGTCCAGTGTGAATATAGATAGTATAGTAAAAATCATTACAAAAAACTTATAAACTTAATCCAGAAACATATAGAAGGAATTACAACTCATAACCAAGTAGGATTTATCCACCAAATGCAAAGTTGTTCAAACATCTGAAAGTCAATTAACATAATTCACTATACCAATAGAGAATAGACAAAAATCACATACACGATCATTTCAATAGAGGCTGAAAAAGTACTTTGACAATATTCAACACTCTAATATCCTTTCATGATAAAAATACTCAACAAACTAGGAATAGTACAGAATGTCCTTAACTTGATAAAGGACATCTACCAAAAACTCACAGCTAACATCACTATTAACGATGAGAGACTGGATGCTTTTCTCCTTATGATCACAAATCAGACAAGGATTAGCTACTCTTGTCACTTCAACACTGAACTGGAGGTTCTAGCCAAGGTAATTCAGTGAGAAAATGAAGTAAAAGACATTCAGAGTGGAAAGGAAGAAGTAAAAACATCTCTATTTTTTTAAGGTTTTTAAAAAAATGTTTAAGTAATCTCCATCTCCAACGTGGAACTTGAACCCACAAACTCGAGATCAAGAGTTGCGTGCTCCACTAACTGAGCCAGCCAGGTGCCCCCAAATGTCTCTATTTTTAGATGACATGATCTTGTATGCTGAAAACTATAAAGAATTCACTAAAGAATTATCAGAATAAATAAGTTCAACAAGGTCACAGACTACAAAATCAATTACATACATCAACAGAATTTCTAGACACTAGAAATGAACAATTTGAAAATGAAATTAAGAAAACAACTCCATTTGGAGTAGCATCAAAAAGAATAAACTACAAGGGATATATTTAACCAAAAAAAATGTATAAAACTTATACTATGAAGGGGTGCGTGGGTGGCTCAGTGGGTTAAGCCTCTGCTTTCGGCTCAGGTCATGATCTCAGGGTTCTGGGATCGAACCCTGCATCGGGCTCACTGCTCAGCAGGGAGCCTGCTTCCTCCCCTCTCTCTGCCTGCCTCTCTGCCTACTTGTGATCTCTCTCTCTCTCTAATAAATAAATAAAATCTTAAAAAAAAAACTTATACTCTGAAGACCACAAAAATTGTTGAAAGGAATTTAAGAAGACTTCAATAAATGGAAATATATTCTTTATTCACTGGTTGGAAGATTTAATATTGTTAAGGTGGCAAATTGATGTACAGATACAATGCAATCCCTATCAAATCTTTGTTTGCTTTTTTTGTGGGGGGAGAGGAGGGAGCACAAATTAACAAGCTGATGTTAAGATTCATATGGACACAAGAGGCCAAAACAATCTTAAATGAGAATAAAACAGGAGGACTCATTCTGTACAATTTCAAAACTTATTATAAAGCTACAGTAATGGGATGCCTGGGTGGCTCAGTTGGTTAAGCAGCTGCCTTCAGCTCAGATCATGATCCTAGGGTCCTGGGATCGAGTCCCACATCAGGTTTCTTGCTCAGTGGGGAGCCTGCTTCTCCCTCTGCCTGCTCTGTCTGCTGTTGCCCCTGCTTGTGTTCTCTCTCCCTCTCTCCGATAAATGAATGAATAAAATCTTTAAAAAATAAAAAAATTAAAAAAATAAAGATACAGTAATGAAGACAGAGTGATTATGTCAAAGTGACAGACACATACATCAGTGGAATAGAATTGAGTCTAGAAATAAATCTCACATTTAGTCAATTGATATTCAAAAGGGGGGTGGGCAGGACAATTCAATAGGGAGAGAATAGTCTTTCCCACAAACAGTGCTGAGACAACTGGATATCCAGATGCAAGAAAATGTGAGGGGGGATTGGATCCCTTCCTCACAAATATTTAATATGAGACAAACAAAGGCATTGAATAACGTAGTCATACAGGAGAGTGAGAGAATGAATGAGAGAAATGAAATGATTGCTCAAGAGTATCAAGGGGCCACTTGAGGTCAGCAATCAGCATTTGATTGAGAAGCAAACCAATCAGCCTGATTGGTGTACTTCTCCAACCACTAGCAGTTACATGGTGCAAGGTGCATAGGCAGACAGTTGGATTTAAACAGGATTGTGATTTTGCCAATGAGTGCTATAAAGACAGAAAGGAACAAGTGAATTAAAGGGAACACCCCTCACTTAAAGGGCTGAAGTAGGAAGCTATGGACAGCCAAGGTTGAGTAACAGCAAGAAGGTACAGAGAAGGGTCAGAAAAGAAACTGAGGACACAGGGAGTTTTTCTTACCACTGATCACAAACATCAGAGGACACAGGAGTTTGAAGGGGTGGGTAACAAAATCAGAAAAGAGAATTTACAGAATCCTAGCGTTATTAATTTTGAATGCATTTAAGCTGTCCTGTATTCCTGGGCTTCCCATGGGGAGTGACTTAAACAGGGAAAAGGGCATGATGAGGTCAGTCCTGATAGTCTCGAGTCAGAGATGGCAAGGGTGTCACTGTTGGGCTGGGTCAGGGCTGGGGAATGGGAGATCTTCCTTAGCAGCGATCTTTTATTAAGGACACTTCATCATTGTCTCACCTATAGCTTCAGACTTTGCTAAGAGGTAGGCCTTATGCTCCCATTTGGGAACAGATTGACACAGTCCACCTGCAGTGTTACAGTGTCTCACAGGTGCTATAGCAGTGGGAGAGAGGGAAAATTGTTGTATTACTTCTTCCAACACTTCTTTTTAAAATAGCTGGGCCTTAAAAAATAATAATAAAATAAAATAATATAACTGGGTCTTAAAAAGCAGAATCAGACCTGTAAACACAAAGAACAGACGGATCATTGCCAGAGGGGAGGAAGGGTGGAAGGATGGGCAAAATGAAGGAAGGGGAGTGGGAAATACAGGCTTCCAGGTATGGAATGAGTAAGTGATGGGAATAAAAGGCACAGCATAAGGAACATAGTCAATGGTATCATAACAGTGTTGTATGGCAACAGATGGTAGCTATACTCGTGGTGAGCAGAGCATGTTTAAGCTTGTGGAATCACTCCACTGTACTTCTGAAACTAATGTAACGTTGTGTGTCAACCACACTCAAAAAAACAAATTAATTAAAAAATAATAAAGATAAAATAACTGAATTTTGTTTTCTCAAATATCACAAAACCATCATTTCTTTGTGAGAAGACAAAGATCAACAACAAAATGAAAACCAGAATTAGGTATAACCAGTATTAAAACCTGACGCATATTATTTCAACCCTTTTAAAAACTAATAAATTGCAATGGAAGCCTATTTTTCAATAAATTAAGAAACCTTTTTTCTTAGAGCAGCTTTAGGTTCATAGAAAAAGTGAACAGAAAGTGTGGAGAATCCTTCCCATCCTTAAGCTTCTCTTATTACTAAAATCTAATTTTCCTGTGGTATATTTGTTATAACTGAGGAACTCCTATTGATACAGTATTATATTTAAGATTTTACTTATTTACTTGAAAGAGGGAGAGTTAGAAGCAGACAGCACCCCCCCCCCCACGGAGCAGGAAGCCTGAGTGGGGCTTGATCCCAGGAACCTGAGATCATGACCTGAGCCGAAGGCAGACGCTTAATGGACTGAGCCACCTGGGCACCCTAGATACATTATTATTAATTAGAGGTCATAGTTCACATTAGCATCCTCTCTTTTTGTTGTAGAGTTGTACGTGTTTTGACAAATGAGTAAGGTCAGTATCTATGTGTATGTCAGTATCATATAGAGTATTTTCATGGCTCTAAAACCTGTGTTCCACCTCTCCCTTCCTCCCTCCCTCCCTCCTTCCTGCCCAACCTCTGGCAACTACTGTTCTTTCTGTATCGTCTCCATATGCCTGCATCATATAGTTGGAATCATGTAGCTTTTCAGACTGGCTTCTCTCACTTAGCAACACACATTCCTCTGTGTCTTTTCGTGGCTTGATAGCTCATTTCCTTTATTCATTGTGTGGATGTACCACAGTTTGCTCTTCCATTCACCCATTGAAGGACTTCTTGGTTGCTTCCTGCTTTGGGCATTTATGAATAAAGCTGTTATAAGCATTCATATGCCAATTTTTATTAGATTTGCAAGTGGTTGGACCATTGTCTTGAAATCCAATGTTTCATATATTTTGTCTAGTTTTCTAGTTATTTAAGATACGAGGGAATGGGCGCCTGGGTGGCTCAGTGGGTTAAAGCCGCTGCCTTCGGCTCAGGTCATGATCCCAGGGTCCTGGGATCGAGGCCCACATCGGGCTCTCTGCTCAGCAGGGAGCCTGCTTCCTCCTCTCTCCTCTCTCTCTGCCTGCCTCTCTGCTTACTTGTAATCTCTCTCTCTGTGTCAAATGAATAAATAAAATCTTTAAAAAAAAAACCCCTCTCTTCTCTAACTTTTTACTATAGAGAAAATTACAATAAACTCTATGCACCTGTCACATAGCTTCAACANTCCATCTTCGTTGATGGTGAAAGCCTGCCTGACACCATTCTTGGTGCTGGATCTATTAGAAGCAAACGAAATGGACAATCCTTGCATTCAAACAGCTTACATTCTGGGGAGGAGGAGGGCAGAATATAAATACATGAAAGAAAAATATGCACAAATAAATGATTTTGGAAAATGTGTATTGACAAAATAAGATGGTAATGCTACAGAGAGGCACTAATGGCTTCTCTGGGGAGGTGACATCTGAGGAGATGGATTACAAGAAGGAGGCTGTCACCTGAAGAGTTAAAATTGTTCTAAGACAAGGATCTATGATAACTCCAAAGATCCCCAAATAGAAATAAGCTTGACTTGTTTGAGAGCATACATACAAGGCCAGTGTGGCTGGAATGTTTCTGAGGTGGGAGATGAGGTTGGTGCGGAAGGTAGGCTGAGCTTCGAGTAAAAAGGGCCTTGAAAACCATTGTTCTAATTACCTATCACTGCTTAACAAAACACCCTAAAAATCAATGGCACAGACCAACAATAATCACGAATTTTGCCCATGAATCTGGGCATGCTGGGGCCAGTGGAGCAGCTCTTGCTAAGGCTCTCCATGTGCACACAGTCAGATGGTGGCTGAGACAAGGATTATTTCAAAGCTTCTTCATTCACATGTCTGGCTTCGTAGACAATCAACTGGAGGTTGGAACATTTCTGGCTCCTTGGCTTTCTCTCTCTATATATATGGTCTCTCTACGTGGATGTAGGGTAGCCAATTTCTTACATGATGGTTAAAGGTTTTCAGAGCAAGTATATCCAGAGAAACTGGCAGAAGCTTCAGGGTATTTCGAAACCTTGGAAGGCCTTGAAAAATCACACAGTATCACTTCCACCACGTTTGGTTCATTGAGGTAGTCACAAAGATTCACTTAAGTCTAAGAGAGGGAACAGACTCAACTAATTGTTGGAAGATGCCAAATAATGTGTGAATATGTTTTAAAATCACCATGGTCACTTCAATGAGTTTGGATTGTATTTTTACAACAGGAAGCCATTGGTGAGTTTTTAGCAAAGATATAATGTGCAGTCGTTTACAATTTTAAAAGACTGTTCCATCAAGATTACTACATACAAAATAAACATGCAAGAATCAGTTGTATTTTTTATATTAGCAAAAGCAATTAGAAAATAAAATGTATGAGATGATACCATTTACAAGAATGTAAAAAAATGGGCGCCTGGGTGGCTCAGTGGGTTAAAGCCTCTGCTTTCGGCCCAGGTCATGATCCCAGGGTCCTGGGATCGAGGCCCACATCGGGCTCTCTGCTCAGCAGGGAGCCTGCTTCCTCCTCTCTCCTCTCTCTCTGCCTGCCTCTCTGCCTACTTGTAATCTCTCTCTCTGTGTCAAATGAATAAATAAAATCTTTAAAAAAANAAAATCTTAAAAAAAAAAAAAAAAAAGAATGTAAAAAAATATACCAACTACCTATGGATAAGTCCAACAAAATGTGTAAGATCTTTTTGTAGAAATCTATAGAACCTTTGAGAGAAACTAAAGACTAACAAAGGGGTAACATTCCAAGGAAATATTCTAAGAGATATCATTTCCAAGGACTCTAAGACTGATTATTATAAAGATGTCAGTTTTTCTCATGGTGGCCCATAGATTCAGTGCAATACCAATCAAAGTACCCACAGCTTTTTCTGTAGAACCTTACAAGCTAATTCCAAAATATATATGGAAATATTAAGGATCAAGAATAGCAAGTCACTCTTGAAAAAGGAGGAGGAGGAAAGGATGAGGAGGAAGAAGGACTTTCTCTATTTGACTTAAGACTTATTATAAAGCCAGTGTGACTCATTATTGTGCTGCAAGGAACACTGAAAAATAGACAAATAGACCAATGTAACTAAAGAGCCCAGAAACAGACCCATGCACATATGGACACTTGCTTTATGTCAAAGATAGCATTGCAAGAGAAGAAGGGAAAGGATCGTCTTTTCAGAAAATGGAGTTGGAATAATTGGGTATCCACATGGAAAGAAGGAAGACAAGAAGGGAAGGAGGGAGGGAAAAAGGGTGAGGGAGGAAGGCATATACTCTTGCACATATGCGCTGGGAGACATGTACAAGAATGTTTGTAGCAGCATTATTCATAATATCCTAAATTAGAGACAGCCCAAAAATTCAACAGTAGGATGGATAAATAAAATGTGACATAGTCATAAAATAAGAGTATTTTACAGCAACAAAAATGAATAAACTGTAGCTTCATATGGAATAGATGAATCTTAATTAAAAACATAATATTGAATGAAAGAAGGGAGATACAGAATACATGTGATTTCACTTACCAAAAAAAATCAAAACCAGGGAAAACTTTCAGCAATGCATGATACTGTCATAAAACTATAAAGACAAGTCAGTATAGCGGTTATCTTTATTTTTTTATTTTTTAAGATTTTATTTATTTATTTATTTATTTATTTATTTATTTATTTATTTGATAGAGAGAGAGAGATTACAAGTAGTCAGAGAGGCAGGCATAGAGAGGAGGAAGCAGGCTCCCTGCTCAGCAGGCAGCCTGACTCGGGCCTTGATCCCAGGACACTGAGATCATGACCTGAGCTGAAGGCAAAGGCTTTAATCCACTGAGCCACCCACGCGCCCCAGTGGTTATCTTTATAAGGAGATAGGGGTTAACATTCGGCAGGAATTATGGGGCAGATGTTGTAGAGTGCTACTATTTCTCATACCTGGGGGGTGGCTATGTAGTATTTGCTTTCTATATAAACCATATAATAATAAACCATATAACAATTGTACATTATAATAAACTATATAATAGTTGTACACATATGTTTCATGCACTCCTCTATATTCATGTTACATTTCACATGAAAAAGGTTGTATAAAACCAAATTCACTGGGCGCCTGGGTGGTTCAGTGGGTTAAGCCTCTGCCTTCGGCTCAGGTCATGATTTCAGGGTCCTGGGATCGAGCCCCACATTGGGCTCCTTGCTTAGTGGAGCGCCTGCTTCCCCCTCTCTCTCTGCCTGCCTATCTGCCTACTTGTGATCTCTCTGTCAAATAAGTAAATAAATAAAAATCTTTAAAAAAACAAAACAAAATTCACCTTGGCTACTGTGTCAGCAGGTAAGTATGTTAGCAGGAAGTCCAGTTGTCCAGTAAAGACACAATGGAGGCTTGGACTAGAGCTGAGAAGTAGTCAGATTTAGGAAATATTTTGGAGGGGGAGGTAACACAACTTGACGTGGAATGTGAAGTGGAAAAAAAGCTGAAGCAACAAACCCACCGACAGTCATAAAACACAGCAAGAGAGTGTACAACAGTATTAGCAAAGCTTTGGAAACAGAACACATTAAAGTGGAGTGCTAAACTGTAGGAGTGGGTATCAGACAGAGGACTTCTGTCCAGCTGGTTAGGAGATGCTTCCCAGAAAAGCTGGGAATACAAGCACTGGACACAGAAGAATATGCACAGTCTCTTCAACAAATGGTGCTGGGAAAACTGGACAGCCACATGGCAAAAGACAGAAGCTGGACCACTTTCTTTCACTGTACACAAAAATAAACTCAAAATGGATGAAGGACCTAAATTTGAGACCTGAAACCATCTAACTCCTAGTATAGAACACAGGCAGTAATCTCTCTGACATCAGTCATAAGAACATTTTCTAGATACAACTCCGAAGGCAAACAAAAGCAAAAATAAACTACTGGGACTACATCAAAATAAAAGCTTTTGCACAGTGAAGGAAAGCATAGTAAAATAAAAAGGCAATCTACCCAGTGGGAGAAGATATTTGCAAATGATATATCCGATAAAGAGTTAATATCCAGACCATATAAAGAACTTATACAACTCAACACCAAAAAACCCCACAAATAACTCCATTAAAAAGTGGGCAGAGGAGGGGAGCCTGTGTGGCTCAGTCAGTTGAGTTTCAGACTATTGATTTCGGCTCAGGTCATGATCTCAGGGTCATGATCTCTGGGTCGTGAGATCGAGACCTGTACAGGCTCTGTGTTCAGCAAGTGGTCTGCTTGGGATTCTCTCTCCTGCTCCCTCTGCCCCTACCCCTGCTCTTGCATGCTCTCTCTCTCTCCCTCAAATAAATAAATTTTTAAAAATTGGGCAGAGAACCTTAACAGATATTTTTCCAAAGAAGACATACAGATTGCCAACGGACACATGAAAGGATGCTTAACATCACTCACCATCAGGGAAATGGAAATCAAAACCACAATGAGATATCACCTTACACCTGTTTGAATGGCTAGAATAAAAAAGACAAGAAATAAGTGTTGGTGAGGATGTGGAGAAAAGGAATCCTCATACACTATTGGTGGAACATAAATTGGTATAACCACCACTGTGAAAAACAGTGTGGAGTTTCCTCAAATAATTAAAAATAGAAATACCATATAATCCAGTAATTCTACAATAGGATGCTTACCCAAAGAAAAAAGAAAACAGTAATTTCGAGGATATATACACCTTTATGTTTATTGAAGCATTATTTACAATAGCCAAGATATGGAAGCAACCTAAGTGTCCATCGACAGATGACTGGATAAAGATGTGGTAAATATATATAAAATGGACATTACTCAGCCAAAAAATTAAAAAAAGATGAGATCTTGCCCTTTGTGACAACATGGATGGACCTAGACACTCTTATGCTAAGGGAAATAAGTCCGACAGAAATGGCATATGATTTCATATACATGTGGAATCCAAAAAACAAGCAAGCAAACAAACAAAAAGCAGAAACAGACTTGTAAATACAGAAAACAAAGTGATGGTTGCTGGAGGGGAGGGAGGGAGGGAAATGTGGGAGGTGAAGGGGAGGGGAAGATACAGGCTTCCAGTTATGGGATGAATAAGTCATGGGAATAAAAGATATAGCATGGGAAGATAATCAATGAAGAAAAAAAAAAAAGAAAGAAAAGCTGAGGAAAAAATCCTGGGCGCAGACTGTGAAGGAAGTGGAAAAGGGGAGGGATACAATTAAAGAGAGGAATTGAAGTTTATAGGTTGATTACCACGTGTTGTTCTGTATTCATTTGCACATTATTTTGAGACATTGTGTACATTATCTCTCAAATAGGTTTTTATCTACTTATGCTATCATTTCAATCCACAATAAAAGGGTACAGTACATTACTTCAAATACATTCCATACATTCTGATTGAACTATGAAGCCTTGAACAAGCCCATCACACAGCCCCTGGAAGCCAGGATCAGCCGTGGTAAGCCAACATGACAAGCACGTGATCCAGGTTGCCTATATAGCAATGCCTCCACACTGTGTAGTACATATTAATAGTTTTTATGTTATTGAATTAATTTTAACCTCAGGATGTTACTGGAAATTTTATTTTTGATACTTTTTCTCATTCGATAGACTGATGAGTGTGGGAATAAAGGGGGGGTATAGAGAAATAATGTCTAGAAACAGAAGTTTGTGGGAAGGGAGACTTCCCAGTCAACCCACTTTATCTAGGAAGGCTTCCTGCATGAGTCAGAGTTGATCTGAGAATCATCCAGAATTAACAATAGAAGGAGGGAGGATCTTTTTTAGGCTTGTGGGAAAATGAGAGCAGGATAAGCAGTGATCTTAAAACTCTTCAGAGTCTCTGATCTT
Source organism: Ailurus styani (assembly GCA_002007465.1). Taxonomy (NCBI): domain Eukaryota; kingdom Metazoa; phylum Chordata; class Mammalia; order Carnivora; family Ailuridae; genus Ailurus; species Ailurus styani. Next base: position 810,560 of record LNAC01000212.1, read on the forward strand.
ATAAAAAACTTACTGTTGGGGTGAATGAAAGTGAATTGTGCTTTGACAGGTGTTTGAGATGCCAGCAGGGCCCTTAAAAGAATTGACACTGTGAAGAATTGAATTTCCAGTGAAGACACTGGAAACTAGTGATGGAGAGAAAGCAACAAAGGAGAGACTCTATTAACTACAGTACAGTAGTCCACCTGATCCACAGGGGATTGTTCCAAAACCCCCTGATGACTGAAAGTGCACACAGTCCCCAACTCTATAGGTACTATGCTCTTTTCTATGCATACATAGGTATGATAGAGCTTAATTTATAAATTAGGCATTTTTGGAGATCAATGACAGTAATAATAGACCACTTACAACAATGTGTTGTGATAAAAGTTATGTGAATGTGGTTCCCCTCTATCAGAATATCTTATTGTACTGTACTCACCCTTCTTGGGATGATGTGAGATGATAAATTGCCTACATGATGAGATGATGAGAGGCGAATGACAGAGGCATGGGGAATAGTAGCCTTAGGACCTATTGACCTTCTGGACCGTAGATCAGGAGGATGATTTCCTTTCCTGATTGTCTTTGGCACTGGTCAGTGAAACCCTGAAAGTGAAACCACATAGAAGATGGGACTATTGCAAAGCGAGGTAATAGCTCATACAGTGTTTACTATGAACCGGGCACCATTCTAAGAGCATTACCTGTATTAACCCATTTACTCACAACAATGCTGGGAGGTCATCCTCATTTTATAAACGAAAAAACCAAGGTACTGAGAGATTGCTTAAGTAAATTGGCTGAGGTTGCAGATCTGGAATTTGAAGCCAACCATTGACTCTAGAAACCATACTTTTTTTTTTTTTCGTTTTTTTTTTTTTTTTTTTTTTTTTGGTTTTTTTTTTTTNGTTTTATTTATTTGAGAGGGAGCGAGAGAGCAAAAGAGGCAGGGAGGGGCAGAGGAAGAAGGAGAAGCAGACCCCCACTGAGCAGGGAGCCAGATGTGGGATTCCATCCCAGGACTCCATCCAGGGCTCTGGGGCCATGAGTTGAATGGAAGGCAGTGGAGTAACCCCACTGAGCCACCCAGGCAACCCTAGAGTCCATACTCTTAACCAAAGTGCTTGATTATATCTTTTTCTTAGAAAAAGAGGAAAAGATGGCATAAATTCTGGAACTTCTTTATGATTCCTCATACTGGTAACTTAAAACTATGGTGGCATTGTAATGTGAAATACACAGAATCCTCTACTTCATCTCTATTGCTTATTATTTTGGCTTTCTAACCGTATCACTCTCTCTCAGGTGATTCTGAGTTTCAATGTAGCGGACCGGGGCGCCTGGGTGGCTCAGTGGGTTAAAGCCTCTGCCTTCCGCTCAGGTCATGATCTCAGGGTCCTGGAATCGAGCCCCGAATCGGGCTCTCTGCTTAGCGGGAAGCCTGCTTCCTCCTCTCTTTCTGTCTGCCTCTCTGCCTACCTGTAATCTCTCTCTCTCTGTCAAATAAATAAATAAAATCTTTAAAAAAATAAATGTAGCGGACCTCAGCTCTATTTAAAAAACAACAACTAATGGATATTTGCTTTAAAATATCGCATGGCTTACTCATATTTGAAAAGAGGTCCGCTGAGGCTTCTAAGTTAAGGATCCAAGATAAACAATTAGGTTTTTGGCTTTGAAGAGTATTGAAATACCTTTCAGCTATGTATTGGCTTCGGCGTGCTAATGTTGATTAAATTGCAGCACTTTGAGGAGTATTCAGGAACGGTTAATACACTAATTACTAGAGGTCACAAGAGTTGCCATAGACAGTCTTTTTTTCAATCTCCTTACACTCCAGAGTGTGAAGGATAGTAGGAAAATGATGCAACTTCCAAATTAGGAGGATGGGGAACGGTACTGGAAAGTAACTTTTCTGCCCGGCTCAGAGTTCGTGACATATTTAAGCTACGAACTACAAACGCGATAAAGACATCTTATTTTTCTACAAACGGTCAGTTACCCAGGCTAACTGGAAAACAGATCTTAACTGGAGTCAGAATTGCTGTCCCTCAAATAATGAGCCCGGGTTTCTTGAAAAGCCACAGCGTACCAACTCCAACCCTGGCCCACAACTGCTTTTTTAAAGCCTCCCCCAGAAATGCACTCCTTCCGCCTTGGCGCTTCCTGGATATAACCCTCCGCAGGTTTCCCCAGTCTCCGCCCTGGACGTCAGCCTCTGCATCCCCGAGGCCAGCTTTGGGGGGAGGAGACGCAGGGAGGAGGGTGAGAGGAGAGCGAGTGAGCGAAATGGTCAAGTCCTCCTTAACTCCGGGCCCCCTCGCGGGCCTCACCCCTCCTCCCGGGGGCTGAGATTGGAGAGGAAGTGGGAAGGCTCCAATCTGTTCCTCACACCAGCGCCCTCATGCCCCCACCCTTCAGCTCAGCTCGGGGCTTCGGCGCGCCTCACCCCCGCCCCTCGCCCCGGGAGAGGAGCGCGCGGCGCGGTAGGGCCCGCGGAGAGAGGCCGGGGGCAGCCGACAGCCTCCGCTCGGCACCAGGAGCCCGGAGCCGCCCGCCCACGGGCGAGCCAGGCCCGAGGGCAGCCCCGGAGACCGCGGCGGCCGGATGCGCGGGCGCGTCACTTCCGGGCGGTGCAGCGGCGGCCGCTTGGAAGATGGCTGCGCCCTGTGGCTCGGAGCTGCCCGCCAACTCGCCGCTAAAAATCCCGAAGATGGAGGTGCTCTCCCCGGCTTCTCCTGGGGGCCTGAGCGACGGAAATCCATCGCTGTCCGACCCTTCCACGCCTCGGGGTGCCTCCCCGCTCGGGCCGGGCAGTGCGGCGGGCTCGGGGGCAGCGGCGTCCGGGGGTCTCGGGCTGGGGCTGGGGGGCCGCAGCGCCGCCTCGTCCTCGGTCTCCTTCTCCCCTGGTGGCGGCGGTGGCGGGGCTGCGGCAGCCGCCGCCGCCGCCTGCCGGGGCATGTCGTGGACGCCGGCCGAGACGAACGCGCTCATCGCAGTGTGGGGCAACGAGCGGCTGGTGGAGGCGCGGTACCAGCAGCTGGAGGGAGCCGGCACGGTGTTCGGCAGCAAGGCCCCTGGGCCAGCCATGTACGAGCGCGTGTCCCGGGCCCTGGCCGAGCTGGGCTACGAGCGGACCCCGTCTCAGTGCCGGGAGCGCATCAAGGTAACCGGCCGCCCGGCCTGGGGCAGCGAACCAGAGGCAGAGAGAAGGCGGGGAAGCGGGCCTCGGGGGCGGGGGCCGGTCTGAGCGCAGGGCTCCCCTCCGGGGCCCGGTGGGTGATTCGCATCTCCTCCGCCTTTTTCTTCTCTCCCTGGGAAGGGGGCTTTTTTCCAGATGGCCGCCAGCCCGTAGGTTTCCTGAGTTTGAAGTTGGGCGTGCCTGCCGCCGCCCCTCTTTCTTGCCAATTGAGGATGTTCCTGCGCTCTGAAGTTGGTAGTTGCTCATTGTGCGCTGTGCGGCAGTCCCCGTGTCGCTGGCGCCTCTCGCCCCCACCGCCGGGGCCCCTCGCTTTGTTCCAGGCCGAGGGGCTCCCAGGCAGAGGCTTACCAGCCGGGGCGGGATTGAGGAAGGGTAGAAGAGGGGGGCCGGTGAGCCCCCAGTTTAGGAATTTTCAAATGAGTGGCAGTGCAGAGCCATGCAAAAAGCGCCTTTGGACGACTGGCCTTTGTGTCAGTCGCCTTGCTTCTAACTTGAGCTTCGAAGGACGATTAAGACTTGAGATGCTTTGGAGAATTGGAAAGGCTTGATTGCAGTCAGATAGTGTATTGTTATCGTGGAGTTAGGGGTGCAATTATAGTTAGCCTGGCTGAGAGTTGGTCTGGAATTTGTGGAGTGTGGATGCCTCCAGAGTTAGATTGGCTTGAGGCCCTGCTATGTTTCTGACTAAGCTCCTTCATGAAAGCCAGTTTTTCCCTGCTTTAGTTATTGTGCCGGATGTGGTGACAAGTAAAGCTCTCAGTGTGCATCTGGCTATCTTTGTGTATCTGACTGTTTAACTACAGAGGCTTAATTTGGGCTAGAAATTTTTAATCAACAGCCAGGTTATCTTTTCGCTGTTTCTACTGACTTTTAATCTAGGCTTTCAGATTTGTATTATTGGCAGCTAGGGAGTTGTTTTATAGGTAAGCTAGTGACCTCATCGTAGTGTCTGCTAAAACATTCTGTTAGGATTCTTTCTCCTAGTTTTCAATGAACTACTTCTTGTTAAAAGTCAAAGTTATGTGTGTACTTCTTTTCTGATAGGGATGACACTTTTTCAGAGCTCTTTGGGGGTAAAAATCCAGTGAGAACAATCGCAATCACACTAAAGTCAGAGATTGCTCCAAAGTGGGGGAGATTTTGGCTCAAGTAGTGTTCATCCTGGGACAATGTTCCTTAGAAAATTTGGGTCAGAAACAGATATTTCAAACTTACTGACTATTGTTCAAGGAATTTGGAACCCATTTCTCAATTACAAAATTGAATTGGTTTACTTGATTACATGTACCTTTAGGTCTTATTATGCCCCCTCTTCCCTGCCCCCCCCAGCTTAATAAGATGTCATTAAAATAATTCTTTATAGATGGGACTGAAATAGTACCTAATAGTAGCCATTGTTTCCTGAATCTCATTCATTTTTCTATTAAAGGATAGAGTTATAAATTCAATTTCAAGGTCATCAAGGTTAAATTTCTGGGAGAGTTTTTGCATTGTGCTGGTTACCATCCACCCATCAACTTTTCTTGACTTTAGAAGTGTACTCAGGCACTTGTAACTGTTTTAGCTTGATAGATTTTTGTCCATAGAAGTTTCCCAAACGGAAAAGGGGTTGTGCTATCAAAACCTCACTGAATATAAATCTCTCCATAAAATTGTTTCTCAGATAACCAGGAAATATCCAGTTGGGTTGCATCTTTGTCTGGTTATGAGAAGCATAACCTAAAGCAAGAAAAGGAGGTTAGGCTTCTCTGAAGAATTTTTAAAAGACGATCAGTTTACCTGTTTTCAAACAGATAAGACCAAATTGACATCAAGCTCTTAGAATATTTTGAATATATGTTGATGAGAATGGATTCTCTGATCAACAGTTGTAGTTGACAAGGAGGACAGATAACTGTGTGTGTGTGTGTGTGTGTGTGTGTGTGTTTTCTCTACTTGTTAAGTGATTTCAACCAAGGAACCAGATTACTTCATTAAGAATGTTGGTCTTTCCTGCCAGAATTATAAGGCAAGTTCTGGTTTCTCTTATTCATTACTGTATCTCCAGGGCCTAGCACATAATAGGCACTGGATACATAATTATTAAATTTACCACATAAAGTCTAGAAGGGGAATTTTGGAATGTATAGAAATCTAGATTAGTGTTACTCAAACTTTAATCCAAATACCCCATTTGAAAAATTTTGCATTGAAAACTAAGCTCTGTCCCTCCAGAAGACTTAGTATGAATATAATGTTAAGCATAGAAGCAATGTCACTGAAATCATAGTCTTACACAGTTATGAGGTGGATGGATGTCCAAGTAATCCAGAATATGTTTATGAAGATAACACAACCTTAAAAATATTGTCAGAGAATCTCAAATCCCTGAAAACAAATCTTTAGATCCCAGTTTCAGAAATGCCTTTTTAGAATGCGTGGTTTAGAAATCTCTTCTTTAACTTTATTGTCTTGATGAGAACTGCAAAAAGAAATTCAACCATCTTATTTGCTTTAGATTTTATAAAATAGAAAAGAAGTAGTACAGGAAGATACAGACCACGAGGAACTTAGTAAACAGACTAATGCGGTCACTTAAATGTGAACTCATCTCAGAGTCTCACAGGGAAGGAGCGTCATTTGTGTCAATTAAATTTCTGGCTGAATGTATCTGGAATGTTTATTAAAATTCAATTATGAAAACTCCAAAAATAATTTCTTCTAAGTTTGAAAGGAAGGAAGAGATATACAGTAACTTTGGTTTTCCCATTGAAACTTTGCTTTAATCCTAGTTTCAGTATGTTGACGTAGCAGTCTTCCATCTCATCACAAGAAGGCCTCAGAAAGCTGAGGGGTAGCCCAGCCTCTTCCCTAGCCATCTTCCTGAATAAACTGAAAACACATCGCATCCCTTTTCTGGACTTAGTTTTAGATTTCCTGTCTATTAAAATTGTAAATTTTGAAATCAATAACTCTTGGATTTTGCTACCAGAGTACTATTTTTGAATACTATCCAAGTGAGAATGTATATTTCTAAGTGCACAGGATTTTAGCTTAAAGTCACATAGAAACATTTGTTTATTGCCATAAAGGGCTTCCTTTTGAAGTCTGACATGTCCAGTTACTGGTATTTGTTCAGTCCTTTAGATGAAATGGATGTGTTTGAGACTGCCTTACTCCACAGATTGTTTGGTTCTGAAGTTTTGTTGCTTTTTTTGTTTGCCAGAAGAAAATTTGTCCACTGACAATTCCAGCCTAATTTTAGAGTCAGATAAACACATAATAAGGTGGCTTTCTGTCTGGTCATTGCATGATTTTTCTCTTCCTCTATAGTCCTTTTCTCCCTGTCTCCATCCAACAAATACTTGAGTGCTTACTATGTGCAGGGCTGTATGCTAGATGTTAGGATAAATTTTAAAAATTATAATATGCAGTCCAAGAGCTTACAGTGCAGCTGAAGTCTGTATACACACATCAAAGAGTTAAAAAGCTCTACAACACAAAGGATGGTATGTGATGCAGTATTTGATTAAGTGTTATATGACTAAAGCAGACAATAAATGTGATGACTTCAAAGGAGGGAGAGATCTCATCACAGTCCATACTGTAGTAGTTGAAAGATCTATCTAGACTTGGCATTCATGAAAGCATTCACTTCGGGGCCAGATGCTGTATTCACACTTCAGTCAGTTAATCTGATGCACTGCAAAACTCATTCTCAAGTCCCATATTTTTGGGTGTTCTCCAGAAATTTGCCTCTTGAGAGTTGGCTTTATGTCTTTGAAACAGATGTGTACTTCTAGCTCTGCCTCAAGATGAAATGCAAGGTGTTGTATGACCTAAAAAGCTTGTCTTTGCTGGATCAGTATGGGTTGCTCATAAGACAGATTTAAAAGTGATCGGGAGTCTTCTGCCTAGCAAACAAAATGATCAGGTTTTTTAGGGATATATCTTAGATTTATTCATCAGTAATTGTTATAAGCTTTAGAACAAATTCCGTACTTTAACAGACAAATGACATATAGTACAATGTATGGTCTTTCATTTTAGCTCTCAACCCTTGTCATTGTTTGTGAGAACCAATAGAATAAAGATGACATGGAGCCAGCACATATCTTTGTCCCTGTATAAGCTTTTTAATAGACTCCACCCATCTCTGAGGACTTTCCTCTGGTGTTGCAGCCAAGATGGTCCCTCCATACTATCATTGAAAGATTTCCAAGAAATGCAGTATACTGCTCAAATAGTTTGTAAGAAGGATTTAGTCAGATTTGTTTGCTTCCATTTTTGACGTACTCCTTTTTTGTTGTTCCCATGCCACTGTCATCCAGAAGCTTGTGTGTTCCAGAATGCTTGTCTGCTTGTGAATCTGATACCGGCTTGATATGTATCTTAAGAGAGTAGACCATCTTAGACTACTGACCGTACACTCTACAGTCTTTCAGTTTAGGAGGTAAGGGTCTAACAAGCACATGTTAAAACTTTGGAAGAGTAGGCTTTCAAGTTTATTTCTTGGCATTTTGGAAAATCTATTGAAGAGTGGAGTGAGATTATTATGGATCCTTCATTAAGAGGATGTGTAAAAGGAAAAAAGAACTTAGAAAGCACATAGTACAGTGCTGTTTAATAAAACTTTCTGTGATGATGGAAATGTTCTGTGTCTGACACAGTTCACTGTGATAGCCACCAGTTACTTGTGGCCGTTGAGACATTGGAATGTGGTTAGTGTGCCTGAGGAACGGAATTTTAAATTATATTTTGTTTTAAATAATTTAATAATTTATTTTAGAGATTGAGTGTGTGGGAGAGGAACAGAGGGAGAGGGATAAACAGGCTGCACACTGAGCACAGAGCTTGACACGGGCCTCGATCTCACGACCCTGAGATGATGACCTGAGTCGAAATCAAGTTGGACACTTAACCGACTGAGCCACCCAGGCGCCCCTTTAATTATTTTAATTTTAAATTATAAATGCCACATGTGGTTAGTGGCTACCATATTGAACAGTGTAGGTAAAAAGTTGTTATTTGGACTACTAAAGAAGGCTATTTTATCGAACAGTTTCCTTAGCTACATACTCAAACTTTTAGGGGAAGCTCAAAGTTCCTTTTTCTTGCCCTTCCTGTCACTTTACTTCTGAGCGGAAAGAACCTTGATAGAAGTCAAGAAAAATTCCTCTCTGTACTAGAGAGGAAGAGCTTTTAGTGCAAGGAATAATATGTTATAACCTCAGTTGGCTTAGGCAAAGTTTGTCCTATTCTTGGTTCTCTAGGTCGATGCCGTCTGATAGAACTTTCTGTGATATGAGTGTCTTACGGTCTGTACTGTCCATCAGTCACTGTGCAGTAGCCACTAGCCACAGCTGGTTATTGAACACTTGAAATGTGGCTAGTGTGACTGAATTTTAAATTTTATTTAATTTTAATTAAATAGCCGTATGTATGTAGCCACTGGCTATTGTATTGGCCAGAACAGCTTTGGAATAATGGTATTTAAACTTTTTTGTTTATGTACTCCCAAGAATTTAAAAGCAGACATTAACATTTTTTCATCATAGATGAAAATTTACAGAAGTTAATAGGATATAGAAAATAGTAAATCTAGTATGAGATGAATAAGGCGAGGATTGGCTATAAATTTACTCAGTAATGTACTCTGAATCAGAAAAATCCACACAAAATTCATATCTAGATTTTTATCAAACGCATCTTGAAAATGTTGATGATCAGACAATATTCCACTTACATTTAAAAGATACAATATCACTAACCTATTTTGCTTTGGTTATTCTAAATTAAGGGGCCAAGCTTTATACCTAAGAAATATGGACCAGACTGGGAATGCCAGGAATCCCTAAGGTTTTAAGGTGCCTTGATTAATCATTAAAGAAAGATTAGGGATACCCCAGTGAGAGGCCACTGCTTTAGAACTCTGAGCATCTTTCTGATATCTTTCTTGGCAGATATAGTGGGACTGGGCCCTTGGAGTCCACTGCCTTTAGGAAACAGGAGAAACGTGTGGAACTTAACTCTTGGCTAAAGTGCAAGAATCTGTGGGAAGATTTGGAGATCTTGCCCATTCCCTTTCAGCAGACTCAACTGACAGATTGATCACAGGGTTTCTCCAAATACTAAAGTCTGAACTAGGCACTTGGTTTTTCTTATTATTCACCCACAAATATTTGAGTGCCTTGCATGGTAGGCCCTAGACTTGCAGCAGGGTACCATCCACTATCAAGAGTCCACCTTCCAGTGAAGGGGTCAGACCACGAAAGCAGCGGTGACGGTATCGTGCGTAAGGTCTGTGCAGCATGTTGACATTACGTTCACGGTGCTTCGGGCGCACACAGGAAAGGCATGTCTTCATAGACCTTCAGGAGTTGGCTCTTGAAGGTAAAGTGGGACCAGAGCAGAAGAACGTAAAGAGAGATGAGCAGTTGGGGTAAAAGGCTAGAAATAACAGAACCTAGAACAGTGCAAACTGCAAATACAGTAAAATTCGTTTTGTTCAAGAATCCTAAACTGGAAACATCTAAATGCTGTAGTTGTTCCGGAAAATTTATAAGTTATAAGTTGTTTAAAAAGGATGCCTTTCAGGTGCCTCGTTAGCGCAGTAGGTAGTGTATCAGTCTCATAAAAAGTCATGCCGTTTTGTTGAGGAACAGTTTGCCATAGTGCATGGCATTGGTGAAGGTAGGACTTTGAATGTACAAATGACTGGTTGGTGGTATCCTAAAGAACCAAGAAAAGGGCAGAGCAGGTAGTTTTGGAATAACAGTAGAACGCACATACCAATTCTAGACGATTTTATGTTTTGATAAATAACCTTTTTATAATGTTGGATTGTAGTTGTGCAAATGTCTATTATGATATCTCATTCTTACGTACTGGAAAGAAAAACCAAAGCAGTCTATCTTTTGAACATACAGTAAGAAGACAAATATTTTACCCTGTGGCCTAATACTCCCATGATATATATGGGTACCTGAAACACTTTCACAAAATTATAATCATTATCGCTAAGACTTACATAACATTTGCCATGTGCCATTCACTCTTGGAAGTGTTTCACAGATACTCATTTATTTGATCCACAGAATGACTGTCTAGTTAACTATGTGCAGTACACTCTGGTATGTTCTGTTAAATGGGAGTGCAGGTAGCTCCCAAACCACTAGGCCATATGTCCTCTTGAGTATCACAAGTATACGGTATCTGAAAGCACCCAACACATTGCCTATCTGGTAGACTCCCTTTCTCCAGTCCCCTCCCGGTGTCCTCCTCCACAACCACCACCACCACCACCAACTCCACCCCAGGACTTTGCTGCAAGGCCTCCCCTTTTCACCCCAGTCCCTCTAGGGCCTCTCATCTTTCCCTCCCCCAGACACAGTCTCAAGTTCCTACACCTAAAACTGGTGCAAAGAAAACCTGGATGGATGGGGGTGCCCGCTCCCACTGGTACTTGGCAGTTGGCTTACTCCTCGGGGACTGGCAGCTCAGGGTCACATTGGTCCCCACACGGGGCATGCCCAGGAGACCACAGGATGGAGGAGCTGGAGGAACTGGAGCAGGGAGACAGGTCAAAAACTCAACCCCAAGGGACTGACAGATCCCTCC
>LNAC01000212.1:821374-966872 GCA_002007465.1 Ailurus styani
CCCACCCACCCCCAAACCCGCTCCCCCCGCTTCTGTCACTCGGTCTGCCTTCTTCTAACCTTTACACTCAGCCCTTTGGGAGAGAGACCTGCCTGGCCTCCCGTGGGGCTGGGGAAGGTATTGCCAAGAGTGTGCTTCTCACTTACCCAGCACACTGAGTTCTAAAGTTTTGCTGCTGTGGCTCCTTTGGATGCCTTGGTGGTCTTGCACATTCACCGAGCAGCGGTAGGACCCAGAGTCCTTCTCCTGGAGGTCCTGCAGCCGCAGTGACACGTTCTGGGAAGGCATGGAGTAGACCAGGGATATCCCACTTTTGCTTGACGTGGTCCCACTGATGTATGCCAACACCTGGTGTGGGACACAATGCCTCCCCGTTATTACACGTGTGCCCTGTGCCCACAGCTTCAGCTAATCCCCCTCCCCCAAGCTGGCAGTCTTTAAGTGCTCCTCCTCTGTACTCACCCCCTCTAACCTGTCCCAGCTCCCCATTCACCCCCGTCTCCCTAGCCTCCTTCTCATGCCCCTGGGTCTTCTTCCCCATGACAGTTCTTGATCCCCTATGCTTTGTCTCTTCATCTCCCACTTGGGGTGTTTAGAAAGGTGATCAGAACCTACTAAAATTGATTTCCCAACCCAGCCCACTAATGGGCTATAACCTGCAGTTAAATAAAAGATTAGAAGATATTGAGGTGAGATCAAGGTATTTTCAGTCATTGTGCTCTTTTAGATTAAGGTATCAGAACTTGAGAAACATCATAATTTGGAACAGGTCATGTCCCGGATATTCTGGTGAAATGTTTTATGCTGTGTAGTTCTTTTTTTTTTTTTTTTTTTTTTTAATGCTGTGTAGTTCTTGATAACTGGAGCCTAGGGGTAGTGGGAAGAGGGTAGAAGGAGATGGGAAGTGATAAGAAATGAGACGGGAGACATAAACAAGAGGTGAGGTGATGTACTAAGGGGTCTCAGCTTTACCCTTATCATCAAGGAGCTGTAAGCTGGGGAGTGGACACAGTCTTAGGTCCTAGGACTGACTGGCTGTGATGTGAAGAATGAGTTGGAAAGGGTGAGACAGGAAGCACAGAGATCATTCAGAGGCTTTTTGCAGTAAGCTTAACAAGAAGTGCAATAAAACAGTGGTTATGGAAACAGAGAAGACAGTAGATTTCAGATACACCCAAGTCAGTGGGGCTTGTTTGGGAAATCTGAAAATTCTAACCTCTAGGGTTTGATAGATCTTAACCCCGAACACAACTTCTCCCAGCTTACACAGGATCTTTGTTGTAGTCCTCAGAGATCATCACAGTGCTTCATAACCCAAGTTTTTAGAGTTGGTTCTAGAACCAATGAGATACAACTAAAACACCATTTTAGCATAGCCCTGTCTATGTTACCTCGAGGATATATTCTAGACGCTTTGGGATTCTGATCTCCCTGAGCTTTAGAAGTGATGATCCTGCCTCTCTCTCTCTCTCTCTCTCTCTCTCTCTCTCTCTCTCTCTCTCTCTTTTTCTAACATTACCAGAGGGCAACAACTAAAAGTCACCTCTCCAATTACAGATGTTAATTGTCATACAGGCCCTCTGAAGTATGCTCATTATCAGGTAGAATAGCAGCTCTAACCCCCTTTTCAAAGGTTATATCTATGTGATGTTTAAAGAAGATTTAAATATGGGAGGAAAATGTCTTGAGTTTCAAAAACAAAGACCAGTACCACAAAGATGTAGATTTTAAACAATTGATTGTTAGGATTGCTTTGAGTATTAGGTACTCTTTAATCTTATTTCTGTGGTGGGGTTCATCCAGCGTGGGCACCTGCCTGCTATTGACCACTGCGAAAACTTCATTCAGTGTTCAGAATGAATGCTTAACGAATCTGTGCCTCGTATGCATATGTTACAAATTATCTGGAGTTTGTAATCTATGCGGAGTCTTCCCCCTGCTGTTCTGAATCACTGGAAAATGCGTATTGGAAAAAGGCATGTATTTAAATGTTTTAATGCTTACCTATTGTAGCTGAGAGAGTCCTTGAGAGCCAATGGAATTTCTTTTTTTTTTTTTTCTTGGCACTAATCAAGCGAGTGTTATCTTGTCACTTAGTGGGATGTATTGTTATACCTTAGTAAAATACAAATCTGTATTTATTCTGAGACATTTTAGGACTAACAGCCATTATTTTATTTTCATATATGTGTTCTTGGCTGTATTCATAAATTACGTATTTTGAGCTACCAAGTAATACTTCATTCAATATAAATTGATACAATAGAATGGAAGTTATTTACTTAGATATGTTTTCTAGTTGCATTTTCTCAGCCTGTGTAAGACTATTTTGTTGTAATAGCCTGAATTTTTGAAACTCACAATATTGTTTCTCTAATATCTACCTTCAGATTTCTTCATTTATTCGAATAAGTCAATTATGTTTGTAATTGATATTAATAAAACCAGAATAAAGTTCATATCTATCAAAAACTGCTTTTATTATTATTATTTTAAATTTACAGATACTTTCTCTATATGGAAGGAGCTGGTTTATGATTTAGAAAGAAGAGTGTGATAGGTCAAAAAGAACCTCAGCCTTATATTCGATCTCTCCATTGCCATATAAAATCTTAAGGAATTTTTATTCATTCATTCATTCATTCATTTAGCAAAAAATCTTCTGATCTGCTTCTGCATGCCAGGCATTGATTTAGGTGCTGGAAATATATCAGCAAACAAAATCGAAGAAAACCCCTTTCAAAGAGCTTACATTCTGGTAGAATCCACTATGATATTTAAAATAATGCAATTCAAAACAGCACAATAGAAAGAAGGTCACTCAAATATGATATTACTAGATATCAGCCTTATTGACCTTATAATGTTTGAGCTCTTTTTTTTTTTTTTTTTTTAAAGTAGGCTCGATTCCCTACTGGGGCTTGAACTCACTGAGATACAGAGTCGCATGCTTTACTAACCGAGCCAGCCAGGTGCCTTGGAATGTTTGACTCTTAACTTTCATTGTATGTTAGTCATAGAGGTTCAGTTTGCCTTTTCTTTATTAAGAATGAGTTATATGGTTTTATATTAGACCTTTTTATTGTGGTATGTCCAGTTGTCACTGAGGTTTGCCCCCATGAAGCAGCAAACTGCAACATTATTCATATTCATTCAGTCATTAGATAATAAGCACCGCTACTCAGTCTTTTGCATAACCAGGTATTGTCCCTTCTCTTTTGCAAATTAGGAGACATTTGAGGGATCAGAATTGTGTCTGTTTCTGAACAGTATAAAAGAGTAATCTTCCTTTGTATAAGTAATATACAACCACATTATAAAATTAAGAAAAATCAGTGGAGCTACTTTAACTTTGTGGTAGCATAATTCCATATCTGTGAAATGTTATTTTGCCAGAAGTGGTGAATCTAATTAAAAAAAAAAAAAGATTTACTTATTTGGGGGAGAGAGGCACAAAGGGAGAGAATATCCAAGCAGACTCCCACTGAGCACAGAGCTTGAAGCCTGAAGCAGGGCTCCATCTCACAAGCCATGCATCGGGACCTAGCCAAATCCAAGAGTCGGATGCTTAACTGACTGAGCCACCCAGGTGCTCCATGATTCTAATTCCAGGAAGTTTTCATGCACCAAAAAACGAATGCGAGATCCACATGCTTTTTGTTCCATTGAACTCCAAGAAAATATATGGGTCATTCATACTTATTATTTGACTCATGCTGTTCTGCCTACTGCTTCTCGTAAGCAGGTTGCCTGATGAGTAAGGCCTATTCCTGTAGTTAGGATTCCTTTTCTCCCCTTTTCTTTATATGTCAGTGTTAGTCACCATATTCTTGCCAAGACTACAGACCTTTGAAAATAGTGAAATGATTGATTTTTATATATAAAGAAGAAAGACAAGCAAAAAGTTAAAGAAGCTATGCTAGTATAGCCTGGTGTTTCTGAAACTTGAATAATCTAAAGTGTTTATACAACAATGTTACTTAATATGTAACAAACCTAAATCTAGGTATAACACTTATAGATCTCACATTATCAAACAAAAATAACTTTAAAGTACTTCTACATACCAGTAAAACTAAAAATCAGAAAATCAAGCTAGCGTTCCTTTAACATTGGGTGATGTGGTTTAGCTGAAACTTGCTTTCCCGACAAGATACTGACTGCTGCAGTTTGTTCTTACCATGTGCTTTGGGATAAAACTTTGGGGCTGTCTTCTACTTGAACTAACCTTTATTTGTAAGTGGTCTGCACGTGGTGTGACATTTTTGTTATAATGGCTAACATTTATTGAATACAAGCTATTAAGCGGACACTGTTTTAAGTGCTCTGTATTTTTTCATTGAACACTCACAACAAATCTTTTTTTTTAAAGATTTTATTTATTTGACACAGAGAGAGAGAGAGATCACAAGTAGGCGGAGAGGCAGGCAGGGAGAGAGGGAAGCAGGCTCCCTGCTGAACAGGGAGCCTGCGAGGCTCGATCCCAGAACCCTGAGATCATGACCTGAGCCGAAGGCAGAGGCTTAGCCCACTGAACCACCCAGGCACCCCCACTCACAACAAATCTATGATGGAGGTACTGTTATTAGCCCCACCTAACAGACGGAGAAATTGAGGCACAGTGAGATTAATTCATCTCAAGTCACAAAGCTAGCAGGTGGTGATGTTAGCCTGAGCAGTCTGTCTTCATGCTTTTAACCACTTGTTTATATTAACCCCTTTATGAATCATCAACCCACCTTTTAAAAATGTTGACAGTGGAAGTAAGTTTTTGGCAACAGTGTGATCATAAATGCAATAGCAAAGACACATAGCAACACAGATGTTATGTCATATATGTTACTTAACATAGAAGGAAAACAAAAGTTTTAAAAATTTTTGCAGGTAATTCATGGTGTCCTGAGATAATAAGCACAATGAAAAACATTTGATCTGGAAGTCCCAAGGAAGAGTTTACAACAGGTGTGGAAACAGTCTTATTGTCAAAGACTCAGTTCACTCAGAACTTTACATAAATGATGGTATTTATTGAACTACCATCTCCTCTTAAAGGAAGTTAAGCTTGAACTGCAGAAGGAATTTACAAAGTAGAATTACTTTTTGGCAGTGAAAGCAGGTAAGGATGTGGTTTACCAAAAGGAGGCCATGGGGTGTCCATTACCTAAGCCTTCCATCACTGACCTAATGTGTAAATGGTTTAGGTACTCTTCTTAGAGATGATGAGGATGAGATGGGCTGTTTGTAATATATAATGTAAATGTGTCAAAGAAAGTATATATGCATAGGAAGAAAGCTAAAAATAGAAAATAAGAAATCAATGCAGGAAGTAACCCAGGTAAATATGGTTACTTCCATAAAATATTAAATATTTAAATATTAAAATGAGCTCTGTTATAAACTTCCTGGCAACCATGGCAAAAACATAAATACAGTGATTTTTCTATACTTTCCAGTGTCTACTGAAGAGAGGAATACCAGGTCCTAGTTTTGAAACCTGAATTTGCGTGAAAGAGGCTCTGATAGAGACCTTGGATAAGCTCTTACCTTGTCCTTAGTTCTCTATTTAGTTAAATAGGGATGTATCACATGTCTTTCATATACATGTGATACGTTCCCCAGACCCCTCTTCCATGAGTGAGACACTAGTCAGTCGACCCCCCCCCCCCAACCAAGCTGCTTGGAGCAATGATTGGCCACGGCTTCCAGGTGAATTCCTGGAAGGAAGTTCCCTTTGCTCAAGGGAGCTGTCTCTCCCAAGGTTAGGCTCCCTCTCTAAGCGCAGCCTGAATCCAGTGGCAGGCCAGTGCTGAAATACAAAGGTACAGCCTTCTTAGTTCAGGACAGTTCAGGGCAACTCTGAAGGTTCATCCCAGTCCATCCATCATTTCACTTTCAGTTAGCTGAGGCCTCTGTTGCAACTTCTTTGTCTCCCCAGCCCTGTTCCGGTCAGTGTCTCACAGGTGTTCTCAAGAGTAAGCCTCAGTAAGCCTGCTGCCCTGGCTCAGACTGTTTCCTGGGACCCTCTCTCTTCGCATTAAAGTAAACATTAGGAATAACAAATACAAACTGCTTAGCCCAAATCTCAGCATACAGTAGGCACTGAGAAAAATGGTAGTTAACGGTTTTTACCTTCATTGCACGGGACATTGAGCCACATATGGAAAATGTTTGATTTTTGCAGGCTACATTTTTCATACGGCTATTGCTTTTAGCAAGCCTCATAAAGGTAAGAGTAAAATATAAAAATGCTACCAAATGAACTATAAAAAGTGTTATGATTGCTTGAATTTCTTTCTAACGACTTCCTAAATAAGTTCAGGTGCCCGAGGACAGATGCATAAACTTAAAACATGCTTATTTTCAGGCCTTTCATTGAAAAGGTTTTTGTCAGCATACGAAGATGTGTTCTTTTCATGTGTTTATGATCTGTAGTTTACACCATGGAAATGCAAAAAAAAACCCAAAACCCACTTTTTGAAGTACAGTTGACTCTTGAACAACATGGGGGTTAGGGACACCAACCCCCTGTGCGTCAAAAGTCTGGGTGTAACTTTTTGACTCCCCAAAAACTTAACTACTAATAACCTGTTGACCAGAAGACTTGCTGATAATGAACAGTCGATTGACATATTTTGTATGTTATATGTATTATGTACTGTATTCTTACAATAAGCTAGAGAAAAATATTAAAACAATCATAAGAAAGAGAAAATACATTTATAGTAAAAAAATTCATGTGTAAGTGGACCCTTATAGTTCAAATCCGTGTTGCTTGAGGGTTAACTTTAATTCAGTATTTACCCTTTTTAAAACAATTGTCTGAACCTTGTCCCAGATTCAGTCAAGACTAATGCTTATATGCAGATACCATGATGGAGGATTTCTAATAACCTTACTTTTTAGATGGTTTTGTCTAGATGTCACAACCAAATACGCAAAATTTACTAAGGGAAAGAATTTGTATTATAGATTAACTTTGCATAATAGATGGTAGTTTCTAGTAACAAAATAAGTAAAAAACTCTGATGGTTCACGTGAAAAGAATAAGGTGGCTTACTGTTTTTGGGGGGGGATTGCTGCACAATTTTCCTTTTAAACACTGGTCTCATTACTAGCAGAAGGTACCCTGTGTTTGGGAAGAAGTACAACATTGTAATGGGAAAGCTGTGTGAGGTGCTTTTGTAATGGGTGTGTGCACATGTGTGTAAGCGTGTGTAGTTCTTAATTACAGACCAATTAGTGTGCAATGCAGGATGTTTGTGTGGGAGGTCTTTACGGATGGAATGATTCTCCCCTGCTATCCTAGAAATATTTTAGATAACTCTCTTGAATATTTTTTTTTTTTTAGTTCTCACCTATCAATGAAAGTTAACATTTTAAATATCATCTGACTACCCCTTGGAGGTGCTGCCCCAGGGTGTGAAGCACTGAGAAAAAGATTTAACAGAGATGCTAATACAGCAGCTTCAGAAGTAATGCAGGAGGGCAGGTGAAAAAACCTAATCCAGATTAATTCTTTACCAAACAACTGATTTTCCCCCATTTAGATGGGGAGGAAGTTCTAGACAAAGAGTGGTATGTGACTATATTTCATGACCGTAACTATCCGTTGCTGCTTAGGTCTGAAGAGTTCAGTAGTTCAGGAAGCCCTAATTTTTTGACCTGTCTTGTTCTCAGTAGAGCAGCGTGTGAGGATTTCATGCCTAGAAGGATCCTCGTAACCCAAAGAAGCCCTTAAACCTGACCACTCTTACTAGGTCGTGCTTGTCTGGTGTTGCTGCCGATATGAGATACCGTATAAACACCCATGCGACTTACCTGCAGTATAGGATTAAAAACGTGTGGTCCTATGGCTATAGTTCCTTGGGCAATGGAAGATGTTTGTTTCCGGCACTTCGTATTGCCCTCCTTGAGGGTTTTTCTCCTTCATAATCTGAATGGACAAGACCCTCACCTGCTAGCACGGAGGAACCTAGGAAACTTAGAGGAGCAGATGCTCACTGAGGATCAAAATCTGAAGAACCTCTCCCTCCTGAAGACAGTACTGACCAGCTATAGACACAAAAGTGAGTCATTCATAGCCAGATTTGGAATGCGGTGCAAGCTGAAAAAATTCAATCCTGGCCAGTTCCCCCCAGAGACTGGGGCTCCAGAGAGGTAAGATCTCTTGGTTTCTGGTGGTCCTCCTTCAGTTTGGCCCTATCAGAAATCCAAGAAACAATCGAGTCTTTTTTCCTTTTCTATCTTTGACAGAATTCTACTTTATTTGAGTATTTGATTTATTTAATTTGTAAGGCATAAGAAATAATCAAATTTGGACGGAGCGACAGAGCCCTATTTGGTGGGTGACCCCTCCCCCACCCAAAGAAAACTATAACAACAAGAATGGTAGATATTTTTAAAATAGCCCTTGGCTTGCCCTCTGTAGTTCCCTCTTCCCTTTGTAACAAAGGGAATTTGCTCTGCTAATTATAGCTGTATCTATGTGTCATACCCTTTTCTGCTCCTGCTTTTGTCAAGTGGGAGCCTCACCTACCTTGGATTTATTGATTCTATAAATATAATATACCACTGTGGTTATACAATGAGTTTCCTGATTTTCCCCGCTAAGGAAAAAATTGATCTTCTTGTGAGAGATTTACAATGTTAAAATTACCTTAATTCATTTACTTAATAAATATATGTTGAACCTGTATGTGATAGGCACTGTTCTGGGCTCAGGGAAACCATGAACAAGGCAGATAGAATTCCTACCTCCCAGAGTTTATGATCTAAGGGAATAGTTCTCTTCGGAAACATTCACATTTACATTTGGTACTCCCACCCCACCCCCCCCGCCAAACACCTTTTGAAGGAATATTTACTTGTCTTGGGTCCTTGTCTCCTCATTTGTTAAGTGAGGAAGGTGGACTACATGATCTTTGAGGTTTCTCCATTCAAAACATCCATAATATTTTGGAAGCTGGAAACTGGTTTGGTCTTAGAGCCTTGGACAGCTCCACCCACCCACTGTCAATCAGTGTATGATGGAAAATTTTAACAAAAGAGAGTATCTGGTAAGGATAGTGACGTAGATAGGTGATGCATAGTATCAAGTGCTCAAAGGACTTAAGGACAAAGTTTGATGGTCATTTTTCTTAGTAATTAAGATACTGCTGACCATGATATGAACAATTTCAGCAGAATAATAGATCAGACGTAGTCCCATTGGGTTAAGGGTTAAGGGTTAATTCGTGCAGACACTGCCTATTTCTTTGAGACCCTTTGGTCTTTAGGCAGTATTAAAGGAGGATGCTAAAGCTTAGCCATTGTGATTACTAAGGAAAGTAGTCAAGACTTCCTTTCCTATACTTGTTTCTAGATGTGTGAATTTCCTTGTAAGTTGTTACCTTGGGTAATTTATCTAGCATCCGTGTTGATAAGTGAATCAGACAATGAATAATCACGTATTATGATTCAACTGGAACAGATAATTGATATGATTTATGAATCATTTAATATTGCTTACTTGCCACTTCGGAAAAAGATTTCTTCCCTAGGAGGTGGGGAAACAGTGCTGTATTTTTGTGATGAGTAAATTGATATCCTTGTATGTTTTTACTGCTAGGAATTGTTTCTTTCAAAAAGCAGGGGTATTTGGCTAATTTACCTCTTAAAGGAAATATTAATGCTGCTTTATCTAAAGGAGCAGGATACGGAGCAAACTGGTTAAATTGTACTTAAACTGGTTGTCCCAATCTTTAGACTTTCTTGTAAAACCTAATACACAAATTAAGCCTACCTTATTTTAGGGCTTCTGACTAATACCTGTTCTGTTCCTGTGGTATAGAGCAGCTTTTTAACCTGAGATTCTTGGATGGGCTTTCAGAGTCTATGTTCCCCTTGAAATTGTATGGAACAATTTCATATGTGTGTTTTTCTGGGGAGGGGATCCATGACCCAAAAAAGTTAAGAACCTCTGTTCTGGAGAGGAAAAGGAAAAGGGAAATTTAAGAATAGAAAGATCTTTCACTTGCCAAAAACTCCTCTGTAGCGCTAAGAAGTGGGAGAGTGTGAAACAGTGTTGTATTTTTGGTCTTGGTTTTGATTTGTTGGGGTTTGGGGTTGGTTGATTTTAAAGGAGTTAGGTGATTGGCAAATGCACTTGCCAGATTTTGATGGAAAACCTAAGAAAATAGGTAGTAAAACTTCTGCAGGCCCCAGATGGATTTTGCCTTGAGCGACTTCCTAATCATTAATTACAGCTCTGTGTAATAGACATACATTTGTAGTGATGTATGCTGTATTCATAATATCCCTCTTACTGTGTGCAGAGATGTGTTTATTTGCTTCTATCTCCTGTTTCAGGTTTTTTTTTCACTTTTTGTGCTCACAGTAAGAAACTAAAACTAAAAAAATTTTGAGTCTCTCTAAAAGATACTGAAACTCAGTGGTTTTGTTGTTGCCTCATTAACTAAGAGCAACTTGCTGTAACAGTTACGCTAAAGCAATAACTTTTCTATTAAAGATAGTATTTATTAGAGAGAGAGGGTGAGCACAAACGGGGGCGGGGGTGGGGAGGAGGCACAGAGGGACAAGCAGACTCCCCACTGAGCAGGGAGCCCAATGTGGGCTAGATCCCAGGACTCCGAGATCATGACCTGAGCCGAAGGCAGACGCTTAACCCACTGGCCACCCAGGCGCCCTAAAGCAGTAACTTTAAAGGAAGAAGATAGATGTATTTCACAAAGACCTTTTTGCTTCAAAACACACATCTGCTTAGACTGGGGTATTGTTTTTAACACTTTTATAAACTATTAGTCACTGGCGATTTGCCCCTAGGATAATTTCCCCTATCTCTTGTGGAATAGAACATGTGATTTTTAAGACTCTGACTGCAAATAAGTATATTCTTTATGTAACCATTTGGGTTTAAAAAATCTCAAATTTATCATATTTGGTTTGCCAGAGGATCAAGATCAACTATGTAATCCATTTCTGGTGTGGCCAGTTTGACAACTACGTTTGAAAATCTGTTTCACTGCTTGTTTTTTCTTATAACATTGTTTCCTGCTATTATAACTAAGCTGTCCTGCCTTGCAGTTTGACTTCGTTTTTCATCTGACATCTTAGACTGATCATGCCAGTGTTTCCCAAACAACACATTTATGTAGCTATTATGCCTTATTTCTGTTCCTTATTACAGACCCTGTCCCACCTGTAGTCAGTTCGGTTAGAACAGTGGTTTTGTCATGGTGATTCTTTTATGATTGCATGAAATGGGGCAAATTTTGAGAAAATGATTGAGCCAGTAGCAGAATTGGTTGGCATATGCCCATGTGATTTATTTAGTTTGTTTCCTGCTTTGCCATAGCAGGGAAGAATTCAATTCCTCCCGCTTCCTGAAAGTCAAAGGAGGGAATGGGGGACACAGAAGCAAAGACACCTTATTTTTTACCCCCAAAGTAGCTCATATAATGTCAGGAAGGGCTTTGATGAAACCACTGGCCCTACTTATAGATCTTATTTTCCAAGCCTTTCATTATTTTATTTGCCCTTTTCTGAACTCTGCAATTTCCCTCTCTTGTAGCTGGTTCGATGCCCAGAACTGAATGCTGTGCTCCAGCTGTGGCCTCACCGGTGCTGAATAGAGAGGAAGAGCCACCTTCATAGCTTACATGTGATTCCTCTGCTTATACAACCCAATACTGGATTTACTTACTTTGGCAAGATAGCTGCATTGTGCACTGTATTTAATGTTACGTGTACTGTGACCCTGGGTCTTTCTCTGCATTGCTGCTGTTAAACCCCCAATCCTGCCAATCTAGAACTCCTGCCTTTGTTTACCCGCCCCCCTCCCCCATAGACCCCCCTTACATTCATCCACAATGAATGTCATCTTTATTCTCTCATTTCCTTTCACTTCAGTCTTAAACTTTGGCAAAACGTTCCCTCTGTCTATAACCTATCGGTTGTCAGCCATCTTACTCTCCTCCCTGCTTCGGTAATGGGACAATCTTTTAAGCCTTTCCTCTGGTTCTTTTCCTGTTGGAGTCATTAAACACTTGGCATTTCTTCTAAACCGAATACCTCCAAACTTTTCTGGTTTGACTACCTGATCGAGTTGTTACCTATGCTAGAGTTCTTCTTTCCAGATTTTCTTGACTCCTCCTGACCTCTGTCCCTCTGACTTCATTCAAGATACAGTATTATCTCACTCCTCTTCCCCAGGGAGGAGACTGGATGTTGATTTCCCATGGAAATTTCTAGCAATGAGGACAGTGTTACTCTTCTCAGTTGTGAATAGACTGGTCTTTAATAATTTTAAGCAAATCCTTTCCTGCCCCCCACCCCCGAGTTCTTAATTTAAAAAAAAAAATGCTAGAGGATAAATTACCATACATGTCTAAGACTGGTGAGGTAGAGAAAGAAGGAAGGGCAGTGAGGTATTTGTGTTGGGTAGGAAGTGGCCTTCCGAGAAAGCTAAACTGAGATTCTTGTTGGGTTTGGCATGGCTGTCTGAAATGGGAGGTGAGACTTTGTTTTTCCTAGATTCTGGAGCATTCTCTTAATCTCAGATTTAGAGTAGGTTTTTAAGTTGGCTTATTTAGGACTGTTGACACAGACACACAGTCATTTAATTGCCTGCTTTGGTTCATCATTTAGAGTGTGGGAAGTGTAACTTTTTTCTGATTGGAAGGTCTCCATATGCTCCTTTTATCCATTTCTAAAGTCCCTGCAGTTCCACTGAATTCCAGTGTCTCCTGTAGTGGTGGTCAAGTTCATGTTTGAGTTCTCACCTTTTTTTTTCTTTCCTTAGTTGATGTGTCCCTATTCAAACAGCCTCTCCTTGGATCTGTGGATCTTTTACTGAACCCAGAAGGTACCTCTTATGTGTACTTATGTCTTGAGAGAGTTAAAGTCAATCTGGAAATCTTTTTAACATTTATTTCAACATATCAAATTCCTATCATATGGATTTAGGAATTACCAGACATTTTTCCTGCAGGCCCCTGATGGATATTTTACATATCAGCACATTACACTATTCAAGTGTATTACAGAAGTACACTACGAAGAAAGAGGTGGCAATCTCTCTTAGCCTTTTTTGATGAAATATAGACTGTATCCTCTGACTATTATTCTTCTATATCTAAAGCCATTAGATATCGTTGGTTTCCTTATTCACAGTTACATAAGCCCAGTAAAATTTTAAGCTCAATTTGGTGGTTTCAAAGAAAGTAAATCTTTTTTGTGGTTTCCCACCATGTCTGTAGTCAACGATTGGTGGCTTTGCTTTATGCCCATTTCACATCCTGTTAAGGGTGGCGCCTTTCTTCAAAGGAACATGAGTTTTATTCCTTGACTTCTGAAATAACCCTCAGTGACAGATCCGACTGGGCTCTTTTGTGTGCTGCATGCTTTTCTCTAGGCAGCCAGTAAGGAGTGAGCGGTGGCTTCTCCATTTATGGCCTTGGAAGGGTGAAAGGGACACGGCCGGGACTCTCCATGTACGGTCCTTGGAGGAGTTGAAAAGGGTGGTTGGGGTGTTCTTGGAGGCAGAAACTAGACATTGTGAGATAAAAATAAATTGGCAGGAGATGTTTGCAATTCAAATTCCAATCCCTGCAAGGAGGGCAGAGGGCACTGGGAAAGGGGAGTATATAGCAAGTCAAATGAGATCTGCTGCAGGCATTTGTCTCCTTCCATTGGAAGGGTTGCCCTGTGACACATTTCCCAAATTCACACCCGACTTTTTTTCTAGAAAGTTTTGTGTTATGTAGTTGTGACTATCTTTTACAAAGAGAAAGAGAGGGAACACTTTTTTTAAAGAGTGTACTAGTCAGAAACCTTAGTTCTTTAAGGCATCATTGGAGGCACCAGAAGAGATCTCTAGGAAGGGGGAAAGGCAGGTGCTGATGCAGGGGGTAGGCTGGCTGGTTATCAGACGGGGAGACCAATCACTGCTCTGTTTATGTCTGAGGAAGATCATCCCGTGTGTCACGCTTTTATTATTCCTTTCGCCCATCGGGATTTCTGGTCTCAAGGGACAGATCTGCAAAGTATTTGACAGTGTCTTGTCATTTGTCAACTGTGATTTAAAGATACAGAACTTTCATGGAGGCTCTGTAAGGATTATTAAGAGTTGTTTTAGTTTGGTGAGAGTATGTGATATATTGGCTTGTGAAAAGTAACCTCACATTTAGGAGAAACCTACAGTCTGGCTAATGTGTATAAATTAAGTCTGAGGTGAACCAGTTTTGCAGAGTTGAGTCAGAAAGTATTTGGGAGCTGTCAGGGAAAAACGGTCTTGTCTCTCTCAAGAAAATTGAGTGAAATCCAGTCAAGGAGAAGGGAGTTTCGAAGGAACAAAAGGAGCAGAGATGGGACAGCCACTGGATAGCACTCGAGTAAATGTGGATGCTGGGACTAAGTCCTTGATTTATCCTTTAAAATATTCTGTAAGACAGAGTTAAGGAAACTGGGCTAATGATCAGAAGTCTGCATTAGAAGACCATGAAGAAAATGGGAGGGTGAGCAAGATAATAAAATCATCCGGGTTTTCCCTGTGGACTCACATAGTGATTGTTATTTCCTCTGTGGCACAAGGCAGAGAAAGAAATGAAATGATACCCTGTCCACCTCACCTTCCCCCTCCCCCGCAAAAGAAAGGAAATTATTGGCTGCCTCTGTTGGTTTTAGCTGGCAGTTTGAGTTGGTCGAATAGATGAGTCCTGGCTAATCTCTCGATGTAGGCACGAGTGTATTGTTTCTGGATGGTTGATGTTTGAGACTGGGGATGTGTAGCATAATCGATTTGACCTCTTTCAAATTTTAGCAACTTCCCTAAAAATAGAGTAAGTTAGTAAGGACTATGGACTTTGTAAGTAATATGTTTTACTAGCTGATTCGTTTAGGCAATTGTTTTGACTCTGTTTTCCTTCTTAGGAGTAAGGAAGGTTATACTCTTTGCTTTGGGAAATTCTTCTTTCTGTCCTCCCTTCCCTCACTTTTTCCAAATTCTGGGCACAATAGCAGCTCTTTTCTCTTCTGTGGCAGGTGTGCATCCTATTGGCTGGCTGGTATTTCTTGTTTTCTTTTTTTTTTTTTTTCTTATTCTTTTTAAAGGGGGGGTGGGGGTATAAAAATATGTGTATGGGGTACATGCAATAATGTTGTAATGTTTCTTGTTGTTTAATGGATGATTAATTGCAAAATAATTGTTTGAATTATAACATGTTTGAGTAAATGCTAAATTAGTTTTTTTTCTAATATAATAATGAATTTGAAATCTAGCATTTCTGTAACAATGTGTCTATGTTTGTCTGTCTGTGTCTGTCTAATAGTAATTAATATCTGTGGTCCGTACCTGGAAGAGGAAGTACAGCTTTAAAGGAATAACAAAAGACTTTGTGTCTTAGACCCTTCGCAGGTGTTACAGTCGGGTGAAAGAACATGGTGTTGGGAAAAGAAAGAGCAGTTACACATTTGAACAGTTGGAACAGGTGTTTGGTCAGGGAGGATGGGATGCTCAGCCCTGCCAGCCTGTACTTATTAACAGTAGTGGCTTGTACCAGGAGCTGGAGTCAGATGGCAGCACTATGGAGGACTATTCACAGGAGGACTGGGGAAACCACAGTCAGGATCTCCATGGCTATCCAACAGATCAGGAATTGGGTAAGAAAGCCAATATGTATGATACTTAATGTGTGTGTGTGTGTGTGTGTGTGTGTGTGTGTGTGTGTGTGTGTGTGTACCTTCATATGTGCACCTGTCCTTAATAGCTGTCCTAGCCTCTGGTGCTGCTCCCCCTGTCCTCACGAGGCACATGGCCAGCCTCCTTGGGGCAACTTGGGCATCGTTGCTTTAGCCCTAAATTGTCAGCAGTGCTTGGTGTGAGTCATTTGGATGTGGCTACGAGCAAAATTCCTAAAGATGCAGAATTCCTAATCAGTGACAGGTGAAATCCTGTGCAATTTAAAATATCCTGCACCTCCGAGTTCTAAGACAGCTGCCAGCCATGTTAATTCTTGGTGCAACTGCTCTGGACATGACTATCTTTTCTTTGCTTTATCCCAAATACTTTTCTGTTTATGAATTGGAAAAGGTCCCCAGCCAGACTTTAGCTGGAACAAAAAAAAAAAATAAGTTGAAAAGAGAAGCTTCAGTTTATGTTGAAAAGAGCTGATGTTTGAATTTTATCAGTGATCATACTCTTTCAAAATTCACTAAGGAACCCATCCAAGCAGTAGCTGGAATGATTTAGACTTAGCATTAAAAAATGGAAAACAAAACTCCTGGGCGTCGATTCCAGACTGGGGTGGCCTAATTAAAAAGGGGTACACGTAGTTGTTTTTTGTTTCTTTTTGCAACAAATGCTCCAGTTTGGGTTTTCATAATTTCGAAGTCTGAATCCAGTTTCTGGTGCAGGCACTGTGCTTCGGTAACAAGTTATGTGATGAATGTTCGCTTCTAAGTAAATGTTCTGACTCCCCAGTGAGCTACTCAGGCAACTTCCAAGGAAGTATATAAGTAGGATTGGCACTATAAATGTGCTTCCCCAGCTTACAATAAAAGTCCACAGGCATGCTTTTACAGAATTCCTGACGATAGAGAAATGCTAATTCAAAAGAAAAAGGATTAAATGCTAATATCTCTTACAAATGCTATTTTTTTTTTAAATCTCTCAAATATTGGAAGGGAAAAGGAGAGAAGTAAGAGGCTATAGAACTCTAAGACTAATGCAATGTAAGAGACTTAAAGATTGGGAGAATAAAAAGGGCCAATGCCAAGTGATCACTACCTTTTAATTTCTAAAGGGTAGTCAGGTCTAAATGGCTTCGGCATCCCAATACTCGGGTTTTGCCCTAGAGAGTTAAGTTCCACCCAAACCTTTGGAAAAAAATAACATGCAGAGTATATTGATCGTGATATTGGGGGAATAATTGCTTTGTAAAACCTACGTAGAAAATCTAAGTAGAAGAGAATCACTTTTCATTCTCGTTCCTTTAAAAATCATGTTTGCAGTGAAATTAAGCTTTAAGCTCCTAGCTAGAAATCCACTGGTGACCTTGAAGAATTTTATACTTGTAGAGCTGGTTTCTGATCTTGCATATAAATGTATGCATCTCATTATATAAGAGTTATATTTATAAATCTGGCATTGGACAGTGTTTGACACTAGAATTACAGCCTTGAATTGGAAAGTATGGAATGAACAGTAAACACAGTTACTTCTCTACCTAAATGTATGCTACTTAGAAAAATATAATTTGTTTCAAAAACCTTGCTTTTCAGATGAAATACCTGTCACAAAGAGAACATTAAAAATAAAACAAGAGTCTTCTGAAGAAGCACAGTAAGTAAATGCTTTTTTCTACAAAGCGCATTTACCTAAATTTAATGACCATCGGGAAGACCCAGAAAGTCACTGCTGTCATTAGACGTGTATGAAAAATACAGCCATACCATTGGGGGAGCAGGTGTCCTCATGGTGTCTCACCTGCTTAGCTTATGTTTGCGAGTAGTTAATCTACGTTGAGAATTTTGTATACGACATGAAGAAATAAACGTGTTAACACAAAAACGAGTGTGTTGATGGTGTTTGCCTGTACTTGAATGTGGCTCTGTAGGTGTTTCATTACAGTGCAAAGATGACTTGCAGGGCCCTGGGTTTATCCGGGGTTGGCCAGGGGATGCCAGGAGAGCCAGAGACCCACGTGCATTCCTTAAGATATTGCACTTTGGGGGTGAAGAAGCAAGCTCTTAGGTGGCCTTTTTATCCATTTGGAAAAGAAAGGCATTGACAGACGAAAGATGGCGTCCCGGGCTGGGATCTTTCTGCAGGCTACATCACCTGAGTTCACTTCTCTCTTTTGTAAGGAAACCACAGGTCTCTGAGTTTCAGTGATGCTATGTTTGTAGTTCCTTTATTTATTTATTTGTAAAGACTTTATATATTTATTTGACAGAGAGAGAGACAGCGAGAGAGGGAACACAAGCAAGAGGAGTGGGAGAGGGGAAATCAGGCTCCCCACTGAGCAGGGAGCCCAATGCGGGGCTCCATCCCAGGACCCTGGGATCATGACCTGAGCCAGAGGCAGACGCTTAACAGCTGAGCCACCCAGACACCCCAGTGGTTCTTCTAAATAACTTTAAGGAAGTCCCTGACTAAATCTATGAAACAAATATTAAAAGATAAGTTGGGGGGGAAAGTAGAGGAACGCCATTTTTTTGCAACCTGGTTATCGTGAAGCATTATAGCACCCATTTTTTTTTCCTTCTGTATTTTATTCTGCGTGTGTGATCTTGATGTTTGAGCGGATGGTGGACAAAGGGGAATGGGTAAGATGGAAGGAGCTGTGATAAGCAACAAGCAATATAAAAAAGAAACTGTTGTTTTCACTGAGCGAACCACCAGCACCACCCACTTTGCAAATGTTCCTGTCTTTTTCAGAGTATCTGTAGAACTAAAGAATTCCCAGTATCAGCTGTTCCCATGTCGGGGAAGAGGGTGAAAGTTTAGGGATCAAGAATTATTTCTTAAAATTGTAACCACTCCCCAATCCTCAAAAAAGAAGTTTATGACTCAAGTCAGTAAGCTTGAGAGCATCTCTTGTTGGGAAGTAGGTCTGTTTCCCAGTTGTGACATCAGAATATCCCAAAGGAAGGGAAACCTTGATGATGAATATTTTAAAAAATGCATTATTACTAGTCCATCCCGTCAGACCTCAAGTCTCCAAAAAGTCCATTGTCTCTCCTTCACTAAAATGTCCTGTCTCTCCCTTTCACCACTTGGGACCTGGAGGGGAGGCCCAGTTGACCTAACTGGAGATGAACTCAAACTTCACAGAATTGGTGTCCCTACCCTCTAACCATCTGCACTTTTCCCATGGTTGGGACTTTAGCAATTAGGAACTAAAATAGACCCTTCTCTGGAGCCATTGAAATAACCGGGTCTCATTTTTACTGTGCTCCCTAGTTTTGAAAATGTGATGAGTCTTAGACCCAGGGATCTCCAGGCTGACGTCAGATCAGCAGATTCTATAGAAATGGACAGCTTTGCTGCCTCTTCTCCAGGTTTTAGCTCACACAGTGAGAAATTTTAAAGTGGTTCCTTATAGGTCATTTATATTCCAGTGCATATTTCCTCAGAACTCTCCCTTATGGATGATTTAGGGCTAAGACAGTGCTGAATAAAATAACTTCATCTGGGCATTGGATTTTTTTTTCCCCTCTAATTATAGGTGGGGTGAGCCTAAACTAGCGGACATAGCCTGTAGTTGAAACAGACCACCCTCCTGGGCACCTGCGTGGCTCAGTTGGTTAAGCAACTAACTGCCTTTGGTTCAGGTCATGATCCTGGGGTCCTGGGATCGACCCCCTCATCGGGCTCCCTGCTCCTTGGGGAGCCTGCTTCTCCCTCTCCGTCTGCTGCTCCCCTTGCTTGTGCTCTCTCTGTCTCTCTCTGTCAAACAAATAAATAAAAAATCTAAAAAAAGAAAAAAACCTCTTTTAAAAAAATGTATACCATCCTTAATCCATAAAGAAGAGTCATATAACCTGTTCATTTAGTTGACAGTTAATTGCCAAGTGCCTACTTTATGTCAGGCATTGGGATATATCAGTGAGCAGAATCGATGAAAATCTCTGCCCTCCATCCCAACTCTTCAGCCTGGTCCTTGAGATCAGTGTAGCATTTCCAAAGAGGGCGAGGAAGGATGGTGGCTATGAAAGAGAGCTTTTCTTTAAGCACTCATGCAGAAACATGGTCCTATATCTTCCTCTCCCGAGCACCAAGCTAAATATGAATGATCCTTGAGTGCTTTTGTGTACTCTGAGAAGAAACAGCTCTCCGGCAATGCAGTGATTTCATCGAGATGGCCACTCTGATACTTGAGAACTTCCGTGACAAACTAAAGAGTGGAAGATAAGTCTAGGGCAGTCTTTGGCACTGAGGAGCAGCAGGCGACAAAATCTTAGCATTTTGTCATCTGCAGAGAAAGCCAAAGAGAGTAAGGGGACAGACTGAGAATGAGTACGTGGAAGGTTCCCCAGTTTGTTCCCCACACTCTTGCCCTAGAAGATACAAAGATTTAATAGGAAACTTTCAAGTATTGTCTCCTTCCAAGAAGCTGTTAGCAACCACGTATACCCTCTTCTCTTTGCTTACATTTGATCGTACATAAGGGCGGTTGTTGAGCATTTTTGTACCTTAAACCTATGACCAGTGTAGACTGTAATAGATTGTTGCTAAGTTAATATTTAGCAGACTTCAGTCCTTCAATATGGAAGTCATGCCATACCTGAGAAACAAACTTATAATTACATATGCTCATATATTGTGCATGAATTACCATGAATGTCATGGTACCATGAATGTCAGTTACAATTATGAGTTAAGCAGCATTTGAAACAAAAACTTCCCAACACATTCAGCCTTACTCTGTTAACTCTAAATCCAAATCAAAATAATTTCTATACTTTTGCTCCCCTTTAGAAAATGTTTTCTAGAATAGTCTCCATTCATTCATTTTCCCCTCTAACCTTAATGTAGACCTTTTCCATCTGAATTCTCAGATCTTAATTCTGTACTTTTTTTTAAGATTGTATTTATTTATTTGACAGAGAAAGGGAGATTACAAGTAGGTAGAAAGGCAGGCAGAGAGAGAGGAGGAAGCAGGCTCCCCATTGAGCAAGGAGCCCGATGTGGGGCTCGATCCCAGGACCCTGAGATCATGACCTGAGCCGAATGCAGAGGCTTTAACCCACTGAGCCACCCAGGTGCCCTTAATTCTGTACTTAACTGACAATTCTTCTACATTTGGGAGTAGTAATGGGTTTCAGACAAACGGAAGAAAATATCATTTTGTTTCTGCATCAGGCCATTAGACATAATCAGTTGTACATTTCCTACAGCAAGCATGTATGGGCCCAAATTACTGAACTCTAAGAATTTCCAGGTTAGAAATTAAGCTCTTCATTATTTTAAGTGATACAGAATGCCATTTTGAATACAAGATCCTTCGCCCGCCTTTGGTACTTAGGTTGGAAGGCCATCGTATGCATTATAATAGCCACTTTATAAGTCAGTCAGAGAAAGACATACCATATGATTTCACTTGTGTGTGGAATTTAAGAAACAAAACAAGCAAAGGGAAAAGAGAGACAAACCAAGGAAGAGACTCTTTAACTATAGAGAACAAACTGGTGATTCCCAGAGGGGAAAACTGGGGATGGGGATTAAGGAGTGCACCTGTCGTGAGGAGCACTGGGTGTTGTATGGAAGTGTTGAATCCCTAGATTGTACACCTGAAACTAATACAACACTGTGTGTTAACTATACTTGAATTAATAATAATAAATTTAAAAAATTTTAATTCTTGATCCTTGGGTTTCTGAAACCCAGTAGTTACTAAGTTTAATACAGCCAGACTAGAAGTAATGGAAAGCAGTTTATCATTAATTGCTAGAAATTTCCTACAAAAGAGTGTTTCTCAGATTTTAATACTATGTTTATCTCAACTTGCACTGTCTAATACGGTAGCCACTAGTCACATGTGGCTATTTATTTATTTACTTACTTTTAAGATTTTATTTATTTATTTGACAGAGAAAGAGACAGAGAGAGGGAACACAAGCAGGGGGAGTGGGAGAGGGAGAAGCAGACTTCCCACTGAACAGGGAGCCCAGCACGGGGCTCGATCCCAGAACTCTGGGATCGTGACCAGAGCCGAAGGCAGATGCTTAATGCCTAAGCCACCCAGGCGCCCTAACATGTGGCTGTCTAAACATAATTTCATGTGTCACTCACACTGATCACATTTTAAGGGCTAATGGCTACCGTATTGGACAGCACAGATATGGAACATTTGCATCATTGCAGACAGTTCTGTTGCACCATGCTGAGCTAGACACCTGAGGAATTTGACTTTGTATTTCTCTTTCTAGGAAGAGAGACATCATGCAAAATATCGTACAGATTTTGGAATCAGTACAATTGAAATGGGAACTGTTTCAGAGCTGGACAGACTTTTCAAGGCTTCATCTTTCTAACAAACTGGCCATTTTTGGAATTGGTTATAACACCCGTTGGAAAGAGGATATTCGTTACCATTATGCTGAGATCAGCTCCCAGGTGCCCCTTGGCAAGCGACTGCGGGAATACTTCAACTCCGAGAAGCCTGAGGGACGGATCATTATGACCCGCGTGCAGAAAATGAACTGGAAAAATGTTTACTACAAGTTTTTAGAGATCACCATTAGTGAAGCTAGGTGCCTGGAGCTGCACATGGAAATTGACTGGATACCCATTGCCCATTCCAAACCAACTGGTGGGAATGTGGTTCAGTATTTATTACCAGGAGGCATTCCCAAAAGTCCAGGCCTTTATGCCATTGGCTACGAAGAATGTATGGAGAGGCCCCCCTCGCCACACCTGGAGCGACGTTCTCTGGACCCAGGAAAGGAGGGCCGGGTTGACTTGGAGACCCTGTCGGCACAAGCCTCGTTACAGGTGGAAATCGAACCCGCTCGAATAATCTACTGCTACCTCGGGATTGCTGAGGTCAGGACTCTCCAGCAATGCTTGTTTTTACATTTCCAGGCAAATACCAAAACCTTCAGCAAAGATTGGGTTGGTATTAATGGGTTTTTGTCTCAGAACTGTATCGTGGATCCCGGAGTTTCCCCCAAATCCATCTATATCAAATTCGTTGAAGTAGAGAGGGATTTTCTTTCCGCTGGCTCTTTAGTTGAGTGCCTGGAAAAAGCCATTGGATACCCCTTAAAATTTAACAACTGAACGTCATCCTTCATAAGGATTTGGGCTCTTACCTCCCTCTTCTCTCCTCACTCTGCATTCCTGACACACTGCCCTTCATCCAGATGCTGCCATCAGACTCTTCACAGAAATTCTTTCCACAGTCGGGCCAGTACAACTTCAACCGAATCATACCAGACTTTGGGCAGAAAAAACAGACCTCACCTGAAAATGCTCATTTTGAGCAAGCAAGATATACAGCGAACTTGCATGGTGGGTCAGCTGTTCTTTTTTTAAAAACAAAAAGACAATTTTTAAACGGATTTTAGAGCCCTGATATAAACAAATGTAGGTACATTCCATATTGGACAAAACTTATACTTTGAGTTTCATATGAAATCGAAAAATTGTATTTTTTTCACAATGTTTCATTTTTACACATCTCTATGTCTCTATATAAGTATTATTTACAACCCTGAATAAATGAGCAATAGATAATGGCAAGTTAAATCCTGAGTCACAGTAAATAAGACTGTTTTTCAATATCGCCCTTAGCTACTATTGTATATAATTTAGAGTTTCATTTTTTTCACCAGCCAAGTGTTTTGCTATTCCCAATCAGTGTTGCCTGCAAAGACCTTCGTTTCTGTGATGTACCAACTTTACAGTTGTGTTGCCATTTAAACTTTTTAAAAAAAAATTATTAAAGTAATTCTTGGCCTCTTGGAGTACTGTTTGAGCTTTTTTGGAGCAGGGTGTAGGCACACCGGTAGTGTGACCTGTGCTGACTTCACTGCTCAGAACGTACAGAACAAAGGGAGCAGGATGTCTTCACTCTATTCACTCTCTGCACCCCGCCGACCACTGTCATTATTTCTCATCAGAGCACCAGTGTCACTGGACACTGCATTTTGTATTTCTTTTTGAAAAATGACTGGGATATTCCTTCTGACCCTGCGTACATGAATTAGCAGGAGATTCTCATTCCTCATCTTTATACTCAGTGGGCAGGGCCCATTCTCTCAAAGAGTTTAAGTGGGACTTGTTGTCATCATGCTGTTTATAAAAAAAGAGATGTAACAGAAACATCCAGAAACTTTTTTTTAAGTGACCCGCAGGAAAGGAAGTTGTAAGGTGTCAGCCATTAGGAAAGTAGCTATCACATTTACACCTTTCGGGGATTTCTTTGCATCAGCTAACTAGCACTCCACTTAGAGATTAGTGCTCTTGGGTAACAATAGTTTACTGGAAGGGCAGGCAAGGATCACTTTGGTCTCATGGCCAGGACTTATTAGCTTGATGGTTTATCTTCAGTGATTCCCCCAGCATGTCTCAGGGGCTCTCCTTTAGATGGACTGCAAATCCAGGTAAGAGCTATAATTTCTCCCACTTTTTTATGCTATTGAAGATAAAATTATATATTGATAAAAAAAATATTCTTCTCCTTCCTACCACCTGAATGGCCTCAAATCAGTGATTTTCTCATCCTGATGACTTTTGGTTGGTTGATGCTTATTTTTTGATGGCTAGAGAGCTTATAATCAGTGGGATGACTTTTATTAATGTCTTTTATTTAATGTATTTTAGTCTAGGTTTAAGGAGTTGGCTGTTTTCTGATATGAGCTGCTAAAAATGGTTGCTGGTTGGGGCCCCTGGCTGGCTCAGTTGGTAGAGCATGTGACTCTTGATCTCGGGGTTGTGAGTTCACACCCCATATTGGGTGTAGAGCTTACTTAATAAAACAAACAAAAAATAAGTGAATGCTAGTTCAGGGAGAGTATAAATATTCTTGGAATTTGAGTGTAGCACCTCTTCTGTCTGGGCACCAAGTTGATAGGTATGGGCCGTAGGAAATTCTCATGACTTTGCTTTTCTTTGGAACTTGGATTACAGCCCTAAAGGCCGAGGCTCCACTGACCATCTTTTAGCAGTAATTTTTTAATATTCAGTGCTAAGTGCTGCAGGAAAAAGCATTACCAGGAGTACCACATGGCATCCCCCAAACTTTGCCACCGACCAACCCCAAAACCAACATGCTTCGTGCATTTTTTTTTTCCCTATCCCACTTTCTGTTGCCTTTGAGTTACTTAAGCTGGGGCAGATCATTTTGGGAACATTTAATGAGGGTGTTTCACATCTACCTAACATTACTGAGAATGGGGCATTACTAGAGCGCCATGAGCAGCATGGAGAAGAGGACCAAGGCTGGCTGGATCCAGGAACCAATATGTTTTTTTTACCATTTGACTTGGGATGAGTGAGCGGTAGGGACAAGAGGATGAAACAGCACTGGAAAATGGAAGCTTGGAAAGAAGGCAGCTTGCTGCTAACTGAATATCCAGTTTCTTTGGCCAGAACAATCTAGAAGAGAGGATAGCAGGGTATCATGTAACTAATTTGAGCATTACTAAAGACAAAACATGGACCTTAATGAAGCCTTAGAAGTGAGTCGACGGGGGATGGAGACACTATGTTCAAATATAAGAATTAGCGTGAGAAGATGCTTTGAGAAATGAGATGAAGTCAGATTGGAAGAAACGCTAGTGACCTGCATGTCTCTTAACATACGAAACTATGAACTTAGCTCTTGCATGCAACACGTTTATGGAAGCAGTCTCCAGGTCACTCACGGGCTATCTGCCGACACTCTTATTTTACACAAGGGTAGAGAGCAGTGTTCATCCTAAAAGGCATCCTGGCAAAAACTTTTAGAAAGGAATGGAGCTGCTCTGCTAACTTCTGTCACTTTGACTGACTCGGAGTCAGCAGAAAAAAGTTCTCCTATTTTGGAATAGGAGTTAGAATGGGAGATCTTTTGGTTGGGGCGAGGGCAGTGACAGAGTCCTAACAGGATGGCCCCTGTGTTACAAGGAGAGATTCACCACCTACAAATCTTTGGTTGCAAGCTTTACTTCCGATGTTGCAAATTATTTGGGATCTACTTTCCAAAGAAGTTAGTTACAGAGAGTGAAAAAATATATACGTGTGTGTGTGTACAGAGAGTGAATATATAGCACTTGATAGGAATGAGCACAGCCCGAGTAATTAGATGCTTTGGCGTTCCTGGGACACAACCAAGAGACTTTGTACTACCTTTCTTGGAAGGAGTTACCAATCTGGGGTAACATAACCCTAGTCTGGAAATGAAGGAGGAATGTTTACAGGAGGTGGTTTGCAGTGTGATCTAAAGGCAAATCTGAGTGTGATCGAATAGAAAAACTAAACCAACAGCCCCCAAGTACTCTCTCTCTCTCTCTCTCTCTCTCCTTGACAATCCAAGTTTGCAGGTCCTTGCATAAGGGTATGAGACTAGCAGTTACATGTTTCTGTTGCCTTTGCTGCCTCTCAGCTGCCAAGTATTGGATTCCAGGGGTTGCATGAGCGGTCTCGTGTTTGCATAGGCATTTCTCAAAGCCACTGCATGGCAGGTATTTGAAGAGCAATCAGGCAAGACACACTAGGCAGAGGCATCCCAGAGGGTCTGTGGGGTACTGTGTAGAAAAAAGACCCTGTTCCATGCAGGCACCAGGACCACACTCGGTGTTAGAGCAGAACTGTGTGGAATAAATGGAATCGGAGGCCTAGCTGCTTTTCTTTGCAGTCAACTGCCACCCAGAGCAGGCAACGCCAAGAATTCGTTGTTATGCTTTCTGCCCCCGGTGACCTTTGCTCGGTGGTTAAGCTGTGCCCGCATGTTTGAAGCATCTGTGTTTGGGCTGTTGGACTGAATCAGGAACAGGTGCGAGCCCGGCTGTGGGGCAGCTGCGGCCGCCAGAGGGCGCAGAGGTGCCTTTGGACCAACTGGAGGTTGGGGGGCGGGGTGGGGAGGGGACGGTTAAATTAAATTCACAGCGAACGAGAGCTGGTCCCGGGAATTAAAGGATCAGAGCTGGCCTGACGACGGATGGGGGGCAGCGAAGATGCGAGGATAAGAAAACGGGGGGCTTTGTCCGGCCTACCTTCCCACAGCTGCCCCCTCCTCCCCAGTCAGCATAAGGCCCATAAACCATTCTTGTCAGTGGCGAGGAGCTGGGAGCCGGGCTACTGTTGCCTCAGTTTCCCGCACAGCTCCTGGGGCTTCCTTGCCCTGTTCGGGGGGTAAAGCGCAAGACCCAGTGACCTGGGGCCTGGGTTTTAGGGAGTTTCCGAGGACGGGCCGAGAGCCCCTCTCCCCGCCGCCCGCAGGTGCAGACGGTCCCCCGAGCCCCGGCCGGCTCGGCTCTGGGCCTTCCCGGGAGCCGCCGCTGGGGGCCCCTGCGGGGTTGGGCGGAGGCGGGCTGGGCCGCCTCTCTGCCCCGTCCGCACCCCCCGTCCCGCTCCGGAGAACCGGGCCCCCGCCCGCCGCTCCGCCCCACACCCCGCGGAAGCCCAGTGGCTCCGGGACAACGCAGCCCCCCTCTTCCTCCTTCAGGAAGGCCGCCCCGCTTAAGCGGAGGACGCGGTACCCCCAGGCTCGGAGCGGTGGTCAGGCCAGAGTCTCGGCCGGCTCAGGTGTCAGGCGTGCGGGCGGCTCCTGGACGTCGGAGAGTCCCCCAAACCTCCCTGGGTTCCCCGTCTTCCTTCCCACCCCCCAGCCGCGGAGGGGGAAGGGTATGGCCCCGGTGTGAGAGTTCAGGTCCCTTCCCTTTTCCCTTGGCCCCCCGGCCGGCGCGTGGGGGCACCGCGACTTACCCGACCCCACCCTGCGTCCTGCCCGGGTGGAGGCCGCGAGATCCGGCCGTCGGAGCGCGGGAGCCGCCGTCCCCCCTCCCCCCGGTGGCCGGTCACCCGCACGCCCCGCCCGGGAAGACCGCGACCTCTCCGCCCCCTCGAACGCCCCGCCCTCCTGTCGCCGGCGGTCCCCACCCCGCCGGCGGGACACACGCGCGCAGATTCTGGCCAGAGCCGCCCTCGGTGTCAGTGGCCCGGCTCCTGCGTCCGCCCCAGCTACCGACCGGCCTCAGCACCTGTCGCTCGGCGTGTCCCGGAGCCGGCACCCCTTACTCCGTCGGGGCCAGGGAGTGCCATGGTTTCCCTGCCCAGGCCCCCTGTGACCAGCCTGCTGCGGGTTTTGTTCCTGGGGCTGAGTACCCTCGGTGAGTGAAACGTGGACCGGGAGGGCACTTGAGATGGGTAATGGGATGAATCCGACCCTGAGGGAGGTGGTCTTGGGCACTGACGGAGGACCTGGATGGACGGGGCCTCCCCCCTCTGACTCTTGCCCTCCTCCCCCCACACTCCCTCCCCCTTCTAGCCACCCAGGGCATCACTGGCTGGGGTTGACTTCTGTCTCCGCTCTGTCCCGACAGCTACCACTTTGGGTGTGGACCGTGTGTGGCAGGAGAGAGGGTCAGGGCATCCGTCTGGGTAGACC
Organism: Ailurus styani; assembly: GCA_002007465.1. Classification (NCBI taxonomy): domain Eukaryota; kingdom Metazoa; phylum Chordata; class Mammalia; order Carnivora; family Ailuridae; genus Ailurus; species Ailurus styani. Next base: position 849,469 of record LNAC01000212.1, read on the forward strand.
TCTACGTGAGTGGTGCGAACCATTCCTCAACCAGCACCCCCACCTCCACCCAGCAGAGCCAGATGAGCTGAGCGGCTAGATGAGACACCGGCTAAAGAGCTTAAGGACTTAACTCCAGCCCCCCTCATGTCCCCCACCCCACACACGAGCTGATATGCAAGAACCCCAGGAATTCCCTGGATCCCAGGCTTGGCAAACACACTTCACGTCAATTCCCCGGCCCAGATCCTCCCTCTAGCCCCCTCCTGCTTCCTGCCCTGGGAATAAAGGGAGGTGCCCCAAAAGCTTGACCGTGAGGTCACTTGGGACACAGGAAGTGGGGGAGGGGTTTGAATGCCTAAAGAAGCAGAGTTGTGACCCCCCCCCATGAGGTCCACCACCCCCATTGGTTCCCAGAGCCAAAGGGACGAAGGAAATAGAAGTTTCCTCAAAGAGAGAGGAAGGGCGCTTCCTTGGAGCAAGTGCTTAAGGAGTGTTGAAGGCTTCCAGGAGCTCCCAGGAGCTGGGGATGGTCCATTATGACATCTGGACAGTAAAGGCCCAGCAAGAACTAAGCCCATTATAAGCGTGTTTCACTTTCTCTGGGGCCGTCTTGCCATCTCTTTTCAAGGATCCCCAGTAGGGTGAAGGGTGCGTTTGTCAAGGTCAAATTTAACTCATTTCACTCAGGTTGGAAGTCACCAGATACAGAGAGACAGAGTGAAATTCAGCCACAGTGATGGCGACTGAGATGGGCACCAGCTAACTCTCACCTATGCCCCCTTTGGCCTGCTCTGTGTCATGAGGGTGTTAGGGCATGAAGTAATTAGGGTCCCCAGAGCAGCCCACCTGCCGCACCAAAGCCTGGACAGATTTCTGTCCCTCTAGGCTTGGTGGGCCTGCTCCAGGATCCTTTAACTTCTCAGAGGCCTCCTCCCAAGGGCAACCTCAGCGCCCCTTTCCCTTCTGCATTCTATCCCAACTCCCCCATCTCTCTGCTGGCTCATTTGTCAAGCGAGAAAGAAAAGTCCCAGTTCGGTGCTTGGGTGGCATCTGCACCTCTCCTGCAACTTCTTTTTCTATCCTAAATCTGGCCCTCAGTTTTTACAAGGACAGCCCAGGCTCAACGTCCCTACCAGGCTGCCCCAGGGGGTTGCTGATCTCCCGCTGGCACTCGAGAGTTAACTGGCACGGGGGTGGGGGGCGGCCAGGGCGCTGGGGGCCCGCACCGGCTCTGCTGGGCTCGGCAGCACTGGGCCCGTCTACTCCTTGCTCGCTCCTCGGTGGCTCTGCTGCTGCCCCTGGGGCGTGAGAAGCCCGCGGGGGGAGTTTCTCAGAGAAAGGGAGACTAAAAATAGTAGCTTCGGGGAGCGGGCCCATTTCTGTGCTCCTTCGGCCCTTGCCGGCTCCGCCATGGGCCAGAAGGGTCCCTTTCTTGGGCTGCTCCTGTGTCCTCCACTCGGACCCAACCACTCGGTGGGCCTCTCCCGATGGTATTACAGACCCTGGGAGCGAAAAGGGGCTTCTGCTGCCGCGGACACCCAGTCCCGAGGGCCGGGAAGCCTCGGGCCCCCTTCAGCTCCTGGTTTCCGACTGGGGCCTGGGACAGGGAGCATTGGCCCAGACCCGGGTGTGTCCATCACTAGCTCTTTTTCCGCCGCCCCCTTTCGCGGTGAAAAGGGTCAGTGCAGGACCTGGGCGAGGTCGCCGGGGGCGCCTGCGGCGGAGGAAGCTCGCGCGTGTCCCGGGCCCAGGCAGGTTTCCCGACGGGAACTGTTCGTGGCCTCTCGGGGGTGCGCTGCAGAAAGGCCAGGAGAGATCCGGCACCGCCCGCAGGCCTCCGGTCCCCACGGCCTCCCGAGACCCGCGCGCGGGCCGGGTCCGCCCGGGGGTCCCCAGGGGGGCGTCGGGCTCCTTGAGGCAGAGTTTGTTTTCGCCTGTAGAGCCTCCGGTCCAGCGTCGCCCCGGTCATTGTCTTCTGGCTTATCACCGGGCACAAGTTTCCTGCCCGGCCCGCAGGGACCCGCCAGGAAATGGATAGGGGGGTGCCGCGAAGGCCAAGGAATAGGGGTGGGGGTTCTGGAAAGACGCGCAGGCGGAAAGCCGTGGGGGCGGCGCGCATCCTGGCCGGATCCACGCCGGGGCCCTTCGGGGCCTGCAGCCCGGCTCCAGGAGGGCGGAAAGCCCGGCCTCTGTCCGCGCCTTGGCCTCCTGGTCACCACGCGGAGACGGCGTCTCAGACTCCAGAGTGCGGAGGCCAGGGACTCCGGTGGCCAGCCTCCTCGGGTCACCCTCGGCGGGTCCAAGCCCAAGGTTATTCCTCCCAAGGGCTTGGGATTCGGCTGCTCCATTGCCTCTCTGAAGGGCAAAAAGTGAATGTTTCGGACGTCAACAGCAAGCATTGGTTCCTCCGTCCTCTCCTTGAAACCGACACCCCAGTCCACCTCCTGAAGGCCAAACACGCAGGCAGAGGATTTGTACTTGATTGTCAAGGGCCCTTCGTTCGCGTTCCAGCTCTGCCGTGATTTCTTGCGACCTCACAGGACCCGCCCAGTTCGCCTGGACCCCCAAAGGGCCCCTTCCTGGGCCTCCGCTCCCCGCTTTCCCGGGGAAGGCCTGGGTCGGGACCGAGCGGGAGGCGGGAGAGCACGGCCGTCAGTCGGGCAGCTGGAGCGCTGGACGGCTCCGGTCCCTCGCTCGGAGCTGTTAGTTCAGAAGGAGCCGCGGGTTAATCGCTAAGCCGGGGGCCTCCCAACCCCCTCCGCCCGTCGGGTTGAGAAGCAGGAGCGGGGAACGCTGGCGATCCTGACCGGCGTCGCTACCCGCTCCTGGCTCTCGCCCGGGGGGGATTCGGGGAGCAAGTGGGCTACGGAGAGTGCAGCTTAAAAGTATTCAACCCGCCCTTCCTCTTAGAGAGGCCTTCCTCTCCCCCGCCCTGGAAATCTGCCCCCTTTTTCTAGGTGCTCCGGAATCTGCCCGTCTGGATACAAATAAATGCACAGAAATGGGCCCCCGCCCCTGTTGGGAACACACGGGCTGAGGTTACGGGGAATAAGTTCTGATGAAAGCACGACACTAGGTCGGCAGTCCCTGGGCAGTGGGACCCTGCGAGGGTCGTCCTCTCCTCCCGCCACGCTGGGCAGGGTCCGCAGGCGGAGGAGCGGGGAGCCAATCCTCCGCGCTCAGGCCTCCTTGCTCTCGTCCTCAGCGTCCCCCTCGCGGGCCCAGCTGGAGCTCCACGTGCCCGCTGGCCTCACCAGGCTGAAGGCAGTAGAAGGAGCGGAAGTAGTGCTCCCGGCGTGGTACTCCCTGCACGGGCAGGTATCTTCGTCCCAGCCGTGGGAGTTGCTCACCGTGATGTGGTTCTTGGAGCAGGAAGGGAAGGATCTGAACCAGGTGAGGGAGGGAAGCATCTCAGCAGGGGCTACACGCTGTGGCTGAGCGTGGGGGGAACTGGGGAGGGCGGGAGGGCGGGCCAGGGAGTGGGGGAGCGGGAAGGGGTTTCAGGAAAAAGTAAGGTCCTCCTCGCCGGCTCAATTTTTGTTCTGATCTTGGAGGCTGCCCCAAAGAATTTCCTTTTCCCCAACTTGTCCTAGAAATCCAGTACACAAAACACAGGAAAGTGGAAAGGAATTGTGCTTTGCTTTAGGGGAGAGGCAGTGAGGATTAGGGTTTGAGGACCACGGAAGGGTTAAAGGCAAATTTCACCCAACTTGAAAAAGCTGAGCATCTTCCTATTTTCGCCTTCTCTGTGCTTTGGACGCTGTCACAGGCCACTTCTCTTCCTGAATCTGTCCCACTGCCCCTTTACACACAACTTTGGGAGACAAGGGGCAGTCTCCTTTCTCGACCTTATACCTGTCCTCTTTTCATATCAGACTTCTTCTCAGAGGCATTTTATCCAGAAGCCAATGAAACTGCACTTTCAGAGCCCCTTGTTTGCTTGGGCTCCTCCCAAAGCACTGGAAAGTCACTTGATATGACTAGAGGTCATTTGATAAATAGGGGTTTGTATGAGAGAAATCTGAACTGCAGGGGTAATTCCAGGTTTCACAGAGCCTGAATTTATACATGGGGAAGGGGCCACCTTCAAGAAAAAGATCATAAAAATGTTTTTTTAAAAAATCTTTGATCTGCCCCTGCGATCTAAGTTTCTTTCATAAATACCCCTTGTTTACATTATCCTTCCCCATTATACCACCTTTCTAAACACTCCAAGTGGGAGATGAAGAGACAAAGCATAGGGAATCAAGAACTGTTGTGGGGAAGAGGACCCAGGGGCATGAGAAGGAGGCTAGGGAGACCTGGGGGTGGGGTGGGGGGGTGAATGGGGAGCTGGGACAGGTTAGAGGGGGTGAGTACAGAGGAGGAGCACTTGAAGACTGTCAGCTTGGGGGAGGGGGGTTAGCTGAACCTGTGGGCACAGGGCACACGTGTAATAACGGGGAGGCATTGTGTCCCACACCAGGTGTTGGCGTACATCAGTGGGACCACGTCAAGCAAAAGTGGGGTATCCCTGGTCTACTCCATGCCTTCCCAGAACGTGTCACTGCGGCTGCAGGACCTCCAGGAGAAGGACTCTGGGTCCTACCGCTGCTCGGTGAATGTGCAAGACCACCAAGGCATCCAAAGGAGCCACAGCAGCAAAACTTTAGAACTCAGTGTGCTGGGTAAGTGAGAAGCACACTCTTGGCAATACCTTCCCCAGCCCCACGGGAGGCCAGGCAGGTCTCTCTCCCAAAGGGCTGAGTGTAAAGGTTAGAAGAAGGCAGACCGAGTAACAGAAGGGGGGGAGCGGGTTTGGGGGTGTGGAGGGATCTGTCGGTCCCTTGGGGTTGAGTTTTTGACCTGTCTCCCTGCTCCAGTTCCTCCAGCTCCTCCATCCTGTGGTCTCCTGGGCGTGCCCCGTGTGGGGACCAATGTGACCCTGAGCTGCCAGTCCCCGAGGAGTAAGCCAACTGCCAAGTACCAGTGGGAGCGGGCACCCCCATCCACCCAGGTTTTCTTTGCACCAGTTTTAGGTGAGAGAACTTGAGACTGTGTCTGGGGGAGGGAAAGATGAGAGGCCCTAGAGGGTCTGGGGTGAAAAGGGGAGGCCTTGTGGCAAAGTCCTGGGGTGAAGGAGGGAGTGGGGAGAAGGGGCAGAAAAAGTGGGCCCAGCAGGTGCAGGCTCTGTGTTGGGGGCTTTCCCATGCTGTATATTTAAGGTTATCACAGGGGCTCTAGACCTAGATAATCTGCATTCAAATTCCAGCTCTGCCATTTACTAGCTGTACTTGGCTCTGTGCTTCCATTTGTAAAAACGGGGCTGTCATAGCCCTGATTTGAACCCTCTAGTTACAAAAGATGTTTTGGGACAACTGGGACATTTTCAGTATGGATAATTAGATAATTATTATTAGGCATTAGATACTTCCATTAAAGGATTATTAACTTAGCAGATGTGGCAGTGGCATTACAGTTATGTGGTCGATGTCCTTATTTTTTGGAGACTCATGATGAGCACTTATTTTCAAGTGTCTCACAAAAAGAGAGAAATGAAGTAAGTATAGTAAAATGTTAGCAAACAATCTGGGTATGTGGATTTTCATTTTGTCCCTCTTTCTACTTTTCATTTGACCATTTTTATAATAAAAAGTATTTGTATTTTTAAAGATTTTATTTATTTATTTGACAGAGAGATAGAGAGCACAAGTGGGCAGAGTGGCAGGCAGAGGGAGAGGGAGTAGCAGACTCCCCGCCGAGCAGGGAGCCCGTTGCGGGGCTCGATCCCAGGACCCTGAGATCATGACCTGAGCCGAAGGCAGCCGCTTAACCGACTGAGCCACCGAAGCACCCCAAAAATTATTTGTATTTTTTGAATAGTGCTCAGCTCATAGGTTTGTTGTGAAATTTTCATTAAGTTAGTACGGGTGAGGGGCTTAGTCTCTGGCATAGAGTAAGTGGCCAATAAACTTTAACTGTTAATCATGATTATTTCATATAATCCTTTCAACACCATCAAGGAGGTCATATTACCCCTTTTACAGATCAAAAAGCCGGCACTCAGGGATAGCAAGTAACTTGTGTAAAGTCACATGGCCTACTCTGGACGTCAGGTTTTCTGATTCCCAGCTGCCTATGTTCTTTCTCACCACACGATGTTTGGGTTTTTCTGGGCATCAGTTGTTTGTTCTCATTCTCAGAATCTTTTTAGATATCAATCAGGGATGCTGAGCAGTGGGAGCAGGGAGGGGCATCGAGTTAGCAGCATGCTGGCTGTCACAACTTTTCCCGCCATGAGGGAACAGAGAGATGAGTCTCCCAGAGAGTCAAAGAGCACATTCCAGAAGGGACAGAATTTTTTTCAGTGGGAAAGAGGGTCCCTGGACTGATGGCCCAATTGTGTCCACAGATGCCGTCCGAGGATCCTTAAGCCTCACAAACCTTTCTAGTTCCATGTCCGGAGTCTATATCTGCAGGGCCCACAATGAAGTGGGCAGTGCCCAGTGCAATGTGACCTTGGAAGTGAGCACAGGTCAGTGAGGGGTAAGTGTGGTTAAAGAGAAGATTGGACACTGGTGGGGGTGGGGTTGCAAGCGGACAGGAGGCCTGCCTGCTGAGGCCTCTCACTGTTAACAGGACAAGGAGCGTTGTCCTGGTCAAATATTTGTACAAATGTCTGGTCACTGCATTTTCTGCTTGACAGGAGGAAGACAAAAATGTTTATGGTGGCAGTGGGGTAAAGGGATCAGAGGGGGTGGGGACCAGTGTCTCCCCTGGGTGTCTCCCCCTGACACCAAGGCTTTTCTAGGGCCAGGGCCTGCGGTGGTTGCTGGAGCTGTTGTGGGCACTCTGGTCGGACTGGGGCTGCTGGCTGGGCTGGTCCTCTTGTACCAGCGCCGAAGCAAGGCCCTAGAGGAGCCGGCCAATGATATCAAGTAAGTGTGTCTGGTCTCTGCCCCAGTGGGGTTCTCCTAGCTTCCCTTGGCGGGGAGTTCAGGCAGCTGTCATCTAAGGGAAAGGTGGGCAGTGACTGAAACATCCTTCCATTGGGTGGATTTCAAGGGAGGGGAGAGTGAAAGGGTGTCTGAGCAGAGACAAAGCATGTAGAAATTCTCCCTGTGTTCCCCTCCAGCTTCTGACCTCCTATTACTTCTTTGATCACTAGGGAGGATGCCACTGCTCCCCGGACCCTGCCTTGGCCCAAGGGCTCAGACACAATCTCCAAGAATGGGACCCTTTCCTCTGTTACCTCAGCACGAGCCCTCCGGCATCCCCAAGGTCCTCCAAGACCTGGTGCACTGACCCCCACGCTCAGCCTCTCCAGTCAGGTCCTGCCCTCACCCAGGTTGCCCAGGACAGATGGGGCCCAACCTCAGCCAATATCCCCCGGCCCTGGTGGGGTCTCTTCCTCCGCTCTAAGCCGCATGGGTGCTGTCCCAGTAATGGTGCCCGCCCAGAGTCAGGCTGGGTCTCTGGTGTGATGGTCCAGCCACTTATGACCTAAGCCATCTGGTTTCTCTTCTTCCTATAAGGGTCAGCCCTGGCTCAGAGGCCTGAGTCTTGGGGACCACCTTCCAGACCTCCAGTCCTCTGCCCACACCTTTCTTTACTATGGGAAAACTGAGTCTCAGTTAAGATCCAAACATTCAGGAGGTAGAAGAAGGGGAAGCGGACCTCAGATTCGGAAGAGCTCGAGTCCCTATGACTGCAGGGAACACTGCTGAGATAGGGTCCAGTAAGGACTGCCGGTCAATGAGTCCTCCAGACCCCCTTGATCTGTACGCCACCCCATCTAACAGCATCCTTCACTCCCACTCCAGCTCCCGGCATTCAAATAACCTGTCCTGCTGGCTTGGTTGGGTTTTGTTGGGGCAGGGGATAGGGAAGGTATTTTTAAAACTAACTTGAAATGTGTGTTTTTGTTTTTATTTTGCAAATTTCAATAAAGATGCGTTGTGTTTGTATGGAAAGTATGAGTCAATTTGCCTTTTCAAACCCTGGAGGGCTTTTCCACACAGATTCCTGGAACAACTCTTCTAGAATCATTAAAAGGGTCATTTGTGAGGGTGCCTGGATGGTGCCGTCGGATGGACATCTGACTCGTGGTTTTGGCACAGATCGTGGTCTCAGGGTTGTGATCTCAGGGTCCTGAGATCGAGCTCCACAGAGCGTGCTTGGGATTCTCTCTTCCTCTCCCTCTGCCCCTCCAGCTCGTTCTCTCTCTAAAATAAATAAATCTTAAAATAAATAAATAAATAAAAGGGTCATTAGCTCTCAGGTAGCATGGGGAAGGCCCAAAAAGTCTGAGTCCAGGAAGACCCTAACCCACTCTGAGCAGCAAAGGGATGAAACCCGGTGGTGCCCTTTCTGCTAATGCTCGAGTGCTCACAGACTTGGGGTGTGGGCATTCTTAATCTCCTGCTTCCTCTTAAGGGCTGGAGGGAGAAACCTGACTTGTTCTTCCCTCTCCCAGACCACTGAGTCCTTAACAAACACATCTTCTTGTCCTCCAGTGTAGTGAGGGAAAGCTGGGCCTAGGACAGGGTGCAGGCGTGTGCCCCAGTTCTGCCACACCCTTTCCTGTCATCGGTGGGGTCTCCTCCAAGACTCAGTTTCTCGGCGGCCGAGGATTGGAGTGGTTCTGGGAGTGGGGAGGTGGCTCTAGTTTCCATGGAGACTCCTACCTCAGCAAGCCTGATAAAGGTGCCAAAGAAGGGATCTCAGACAAAAGAAGGGCGAGGAAGGAATAAGAATCTCCGAAGGGGTCAGAAAGGGTCATCAGCCCGGGCTCACGCTCCGGGACCCCAAAGTGGTGATGTCCGTGTGCCAACCAGGTTATTAAAATGCCTCCCTCTTCTTCCGGGGCCCCTCTTTGCCTGCAGGGAGCTCCAGATCTGATCCCTTCCCCCTGGGGTGCCCACCCAAGCCCAGCTCTTCCCCCCCAGGGGGGCCTGACAGCTTCAGACACTGGGGGGAAGAGGTAGGAAGAAGGGAGCGAGGCTGGAATGATTCCAGTATTGGGGCTGGAGGAGGGAGGAGCATTTCCTTACCTGAGGGCAGCGGCCTCTCCCCTTGTTTGCGCCGAGATAGCCAGTCTCTCGCCTGCCCTGCACCAGAAGGCTGCCCCGTGGGCGCTGCCTTGCCTCCCCCAGACCCAGACGCCCAGACGGACCCCCAGACGGCTGGACGCGGCCATGGCCCGGCTTCCGGGGCCCTTCCTCTGCGGGGCCCTGCTGGGCTTCGTCTGCCTGGACGGTGAGGAGGCGGCGGGCGGGACCGCGCTCGGAGCTGGGGGGCCGAGGCCCGGCCTCGGCGCTGCTGGGCCGGCTCAGTCCCGCGGGGCCGCCGGGGTGCTGCGGGCCGCGGGGGTCCGGGGAGCGAGCGGCGGGGTCGGGGCGGGATCGGGATCGGGATCCGGGCGAGGGCGTCGAAGGCCGGGCGGGGGAAGGACACGGTCACGCAAGGCGGCGGGCAAGCTGGGCCTCCCCGGGAGGGTTTAACCACCACCGGACCATTGTTTTCCTTTCGCTGACGAACACACCCTCATACCTGGCCAGTCTCGGTCCTTTTACCCACACAAACCCGGCCCAGATGTGCGCTCCTCCCTCCCGGAAACCTCAGGTTTCGAGAAGGGAGGGAGCTGAACTCCGGAGGAGGGAAGGAGGTCCCCCCACCCCCGAATCTGAGCCCTGGGTGCCGCGTGTTGGGCCGGACCCCCAGGCCGCCACCGGGATTTGGGGCCGGGCCTCCGCTCCACCCGAACCCCGGGCCTGGCGCCGTCCGAGCGCTTCTCCCGCCGGCCTCACCTCCCTCTGTGTGCCCCAGGCCCCGGGCTGGCCGTGGAGGTGAAGGTACCCGCCGAACCGCTGAGCACCCCCGCGGGCAAGACCGCAGAGCTGACCTGCAGCTACAGCACGTCGGTGGGAGACAACTTCGCCCTGGAGTGGAGCTTTGTGCCGCCTGGGAGGCCCATCTCTGAGTCCCATCCCGTGAGCTGAGAGCTGTTGCCCTGAAGCGGGGCGGCCCTCCGGCCTCTTGGTGGGGTTGGCTGGGAGAGGCAGGAACAGAGGGCCCACCCAGGATGAGGCTGCGGGTCAGAGAGGCCGGGTTTGGGGATCCGCATGTTTGGATGAAAAACTGAGTGGTCCCTTTCTAGATCTCCCTAGGACCACAGTCTGCATGACTCCGTATCCCATATATGGCTCTGTGTATCCAACCTCTCTCCCCGCTAACTCCCACAAGCAACTCTCCCAACCTAGTGCAGTCCCAGTTTCGGTTAATAAACCCACTGATGCTAAGCTCTGCTAGCTCTGCTGATTGTTAGTAAGATCAAATGATGCCCCTTCCAGGAATATTTGCATTAATCTCCCCCCTCCCAATTGAGAGCCATGCTTAGCTGAAAGCAATAAAACTAGTTCATTTAGTACTTGGGAAGGGATGGTATTTTTGGGGGGCAGACAGACCTTGCTCGTTCTGGCTTCAGAGCATTAGCTTCCCTGTCTGGTATAAAAGGAGGGGCTTCTAATACCTTCTTTTTTTTTTTTTCTTTTTTCTAATACCTTCTTATACCTGCTTTCAAAAAACGACTATCGAGTCGACACCAGGCGGAAAAAGACACCTATGTGTGTCTTCTGCTTCTCCCCAGATCCTGTACTTCACCAATGGCCATCTGTATCCAAGTGGTTCTAAGGCAAAGAGGGCCAGCCTGCTTCAGAACCCCCCCACAGGAGGGGTGGCCACCCTGAAACTGAGGGATGTCGACCCCTCGGACACTGGAACCTACCTCTGCCAAGTTAACAACCCTCCAGATTTCTACACCAATGGGTTGGGGCTAATCAACCTGACTGTGCTTGGTACGGCAGGCTGGGGCCCCACCAGCCACCCATGTACCGTGAAAGATTGCACTGGCCCTGCTAAGTCCTTCCCGCCCCCCAGATCCCTGATTTCCAGCCCGAACACACACTGCACTGGGGACCCCAAGGGAAAATACCTCCTTCCCAACGTCTTCCAAGCTCCACAAAGAATGCCTCCTCCCTCAGTCCCTAGTCACAAAGTGTTCAAAGAGAAAGAAAGCCTTTTCCATATATAGGGATCTGAGTCAAGCCCCCAACAACCCTATCTTTGGGGGGATGTCCCACCTGTAGCTCAGATTCTGTCTCTCCTTAGGTCAGTGGCAGAGAAAGGGAGTGGCCCTTAAAGGAACAAGGGCCCCTGTGACTAGGCACCAACCTTCTGTTCAGAGTTTCCAGCTCACTCCAACCCAGAACCTGCTCAGAGAAGAGCAGACAGAAACTATTAAAGAGGCTGGGGGTGTCTAGATGGAAAAGTGAAGACTTAGGAGGTGTGTTACAACTGCATTCAGATATCTGAAGACTTGTCCTTTGGAGGAGATTTCTCATTTCTCTTTGTGAGCAGAAATTGGGACCAAATGGGTAGATATTTTATTAACACAGATTTTTGTTCAACACGAGGAAGAATTTTGTAACAATCAGAATTTCTAGTAGTGGCAATCATTTCCTAGGGATGCAGTGGAACGTGAACAGACGTGGACTATTAGGTGGGAGTACAGGGGCAGGAAATCTAGCATTTATGGGAGGGTGGAGCTAAAAGACATCTAAGGTACTTTCTGTGGTTTTTGCAGTGCCCCCCAGTAGTCCCTTGTGCAGTAAGAGTGGCCAGACCTCTGTGGGGGGCTCTGCTGCACTGAAGTGCAGCTCTTCCCAGGGAGCCCCCCGGCCAGTGTACAACTGGGTACGCCTTGGATCTTTTCCTACACCTTCTCCTGGCAGCATGGTGCAAGGTAAGGCCCTGGGGCATCAGGGAAGAGGGGACTCAGGACCTGGGCAAATCTGGTCTCTAAACTCCTCACCCCCTCACTTCTCAGTTCTGTGCCTGTGGGTCTGAGACAGACTGCTGTACCTTTCCCTCTTCTTTCCTGGTGTCCTGTATTCTTCCCTCCTATCTGTCTTCCTGCGGTCAGTGGCTCTGTGCTCCGGGGAGCATTTCTCAAGGTACATGTACTCCTGGCATCCTGAAAGACAGTGGAAGGCAGGGGGTCTTCTATGATTCCTACTTTTGAGGATTTAAGGGTTGTGGATCATTTCCAAGCTTCCCAGAGATGAAACTGAGGCAGAGTAGCGTGGACTGGCTTGAATTGTTTAGTCAGTGTCTTGGGAGGAACCAGATAATTGGGTAAGAGCCTATTAAAACATTTGGGGGAGCTTTGGGCCATCCCAGAAGATACTGTTTCTAGCAATCAAGCCTTCCCTCCATCCCAACCAGGAACCTGACATCAGCCAGTAAGCATCCCACCCCAATTCCATGAGTGTGCCCTCTCCCCCTCCTCTGAAAAGGCAGCTGTGCAGGGTGGAAAGAGCACAGAAGTGGCAGTGGCTTTGGCACTTCCTTTCCGGGTCACCTCAGACAATTGCTTTCCTTCTCAGAGCCACCGTCCCCCCAATAAAGGAGATTAGTCCCTTCCTGACAGGATTGTGGAAAGGATTAAATGAAGTATGCTATCATCAGAGTAGGTGCTCCCTGTGAGTTGAATGAATGAATGATGGAACACTTCCTCTTTATCCTCTAGATGAGGTGTCTGGCCAGCTCATTCTCACCAATCTCTCCCTGACTAATTCTGGCACCTACCGCTGTGTGGCCACCAACCAGATGGGCAGTGCATACTGTGAGCTGACCCTCTCTGTGACTGGTAGGAGATGCTGAGGCCCGGTTGGCAGGCCTGGGCTGGGGAGGCTCCATGAGACATCTGAGGAGGGGGGAAGGAAGGTCTGCCCCTCTGAGTTCCCTGTGTCCCCTTTAGACCCATCCAAAGGCCGAGTGGCTGGGGCTGTGATTGGGGTGCTCCTGGGTGTGCTGTTCCTGTCAGTTGCTGTGTTCTGCCTGATAAAGTTCCAGAAAGAGAGGAGGAAGAAGCCCAAGGAGACATATGGGGGTAGTGACATTAGGTGAGCAGGAGGGCTGGGCGGGGGAGGGGGGTACAGAAAAGGGGAAAAGGAGAAAAGGGCTTGGGTTATGAGTAGGTGACTTCAGCCCTCATACTCTGACATCTTTCAGGTTGTTTGGGGGTAAGGAGTGCTGCTCAGCTCTGGGATTTGGTGGTGGGGGTGGCAGGTAGAGCAAGTGTACTTGCGTGTGAGCGAGGCACAGGGTGGAGGACGTGGTTCGTGGCTTCCCTCACCTTCCTCATACTTAAAAGAATTTTCAGTTTTTAAAGCCTTTTCATATACATATAGAAGAGTTGCACTTGTCCTGAGACTTCAACTGAGTTTAGTTCTTCCGTGTGTGGGGATAGGAGAGGCAAAAGCTGCCACTGTGACCCACGTTAGCTGTCAGTCGTGGGGTCCAGAAGAGGGCTCAGAGCAATATTTCTCAAAGTGTGGTCTTCAGGTTACCTGGACAGAAAATGCCAGGAGCTTCGTAAACATTCAGATTTGTGCTACTTCCCTTCCCGCCTGAAGCAGTGTGTGCGTGAGAGAGAGAGAGAGAGAGATAGGGCATGGAATGTTCATTTCAACCCAAATTCTATAGATGATTTTCACGCAGAGTAAAAGTCTCAAGCCTTCAGGTTAGAGAATGAGGGGGGGGGTGTCCTTTGAGGGATGCCCTCAACCTTCACTAAAAATTTTCTTATATCAGGGAGGATGCCGTTGCACCTGGGATTTCTGAGCAAACTTCTGTGAGACCTGATTCTAGCAAAGGCCTCCTGGAGAGGCCCCCCTCTTCCAACAGTGTAACGACCACCAAGTCCAAGCTCCCTATGGTTGTCTGATTTCTCCCCCTATCCCTGAGGAGGAATATCAAGAATTAAAGACGTTGGGCACCATATTGTAACCCTCTTCTTTCTGCCGGCATAGCAAATTCCTCTAGGCGGCACAAAGAGTATTACCAGTAGAAGAAGGAATGGGCCTGGAGTCCTAGAGGAGATGCTGCAGGTGGGAATTTTGGTTGGCTGCAAGAGTATGTTTTAACAAGGTCCTCGTCCCCTTTTCCCCCTCCTCACCTCCACTTTTTCGTTTGGTCAAGTGAAATTTGCTCAAGCCTCAGGCGATGGCACCCAAACTCCCTCCCCTCCGGCACCCTCCGAATACTTGGACATTCCTCTTTATTGTTCACATTCCAACCCAGCACGGTCACATGCACACACGGAGATAAAAATCCTTCGGGCCACAGCCCCAGGAGCCCGGCGGGGGGCGGGGCTAGCAGGGCGGGGGCGGGGCCGCGGCAGACTCCTCCTACCGAGCCTCCCAGGCGATCGGCGTTTGCATAAACAAGATGAGAGCGGGCAGGCGGCTCTCAGGGCGCGCTGCGAAGAGGGGAAGCAGATTACAGGCAGGCGTGGGGCTGGGGTGCGAAATAGGTACTTGGTACTTCCCTTACGATCGGAGCAGGAGGTATCCAACACCATAAAGACCCTCTTTCCCTCTCTCCTCACCCCAGAGCCAAAGTTCTGGGGCTACGCTGGGGCGCGAACAGCCCAGAGACGCAGAGCGCCCCCTTTATCTGACCACAGAACGAAAGGACTTTTTTTTTTTTTTTTTTTTAAAGTGAGTGTACTTGGGCGACGCTTAGGGCGCCCTCCGCAGTGCGCGCAGGGAAGTGCACGGAGGCTGCGGAGGCAGAGCTGCATGCGGAGTGCGGGCAGAGGTGGGCGAGAAGCAAAAGAAGGAAGATGTGAGAGCGCGGGGTTTGGGGCTAGGGTGGGAAGGAAGGGCGAATGGGGACCATATTAGACTGGAGGACTAACTAAAAGGGCACGGACTTAGCGACTCCTCGACGGAGCCCGCCTGGGAGAGAGAGTCTCTGGGGTCGCAGGGAGGGCTCCTGAAGCTGGCAGGCTGGTGGGAAGGTGAGGATCACAAACACGGCAGGGAAGTCTCGTCACTGCGAAGGGGACGCGGCATCCATCTCTCCTCGGCAACTGAGGACAGAGAAGGTCTGAGCATCTGCCCTCCCCGGTACTTCCTCTCCCCCTTCCTTCTCCCTTCCTGAATCAGGACCCAAGGGCGGGGAGCGCCAGGGGACCCCCAGTCACCCAGAACCCCCACCCGAGTCACGGAGCTGAAATAAGCCCCCGGCCAGTGCGTGTGTGCGCCGCACTGTGTTTCTAGCCTCAGGCCGGGTTTGTGCAGCCAAATGCGGGTGGCCGCGTTTGGGTGTGGGTCCAGGTGTGTCCCTGTCGCAGCCTCAGGCGTCCTGATGTATCCGGAAACCCGCAGGCTGGGAGGGGGTGAGGGCGGGCGGAGGGAAGGGCGGGGGGTTTGTCCCTTTTCTCCCCCATCAGGCGTCCCACCCGCTTCCGAGTCGTATTCGTTACCTTTGAAAATGCTCAGTTCTTCGGTCCAGGGCGGGACAGAAGGGAGGGAGGAGAGAGAGGAACAGGTGAGCTTTCGGGACCCGCAGCACCCTCAGCCTCCTCCCGGCCACCCACCTCTGGTCTCGGATGGGAGCCCCCCACCCATGGCCCCCTCTCCACAGCGCAGCCCGCCCGGAGTCTTTGGGCTCCTTCGGAGGGGGAGCGGGGCCGCTCTCGGCAGGTCCCGGGTTTGGGGAGGGGGAACCTGCCCCGCCTGCCTCACCTGGCCTAGTCTCCGCTGGGGCCGCCGCCCGCGCCTCCCCGGGCGCCCCCAGCTCCGCCCGTTCCCCCGTGGCCCGGGCCCTTCCGGCCGCGCTCTCCACTCTTTATCTTCTTCCGCGCCATGTGGCCCCGGAAACTCGCCTGGATTTTGGCAGCGGCTGCGTTGGCGCCAGGATCGTCCAGCGGGATGTCTAGGATGTCGTCGTCCGGCTTGGAGCACGCGCTCTCCTGGGGGCGGGGCAGGGGGTACTCGTGGGGTGACTGGCTGAGACCCCGCGAGAGTGGGGGAGGCGTAGAGCCGTGGGGGGCCTGGGACGAGGTCGACGCGCGAGTGGGAAGCGCAGAGAGGGGAGCTGCGGGCGTGGAGAAGAGCTGAGCAAGGGCCCAAGGGCCGGGCGGGCTGGCGTGCGTGTGCACGTGCGCGTCCCTCTTGGAGAGAGGCGAGCAAAAAGTTAGGGTCAGGGTCAGGTGGACACAGCTGTGTCTGCAACTCAGGAAGGAGTCGTGCACGGTGGGATGGGGTACAAGAAAGCGAGATAGCCCCGAATGAGGGAAGGGTCCATCACCGTGGGCTGAGCTGGAGAGCTGCGGAGCAGATGGAGGGTGGGCTGGGAGGAGCAAAGTAAACAGCAGCAGGGACTCCTGGATGTGGCTGCTCCTCCCCCTGTCCTCAAAGGGCGCCTCCAGCTCAGAAGGGCCCCTTCAGAGTCCAGGATTCCCTGGCCAGTCCCTTCCCTACGTAAGATCATATCAGGGCTCAAAGCCGGAATTAGGGTGAGAGTGGGGCTAACCCCTGGTGAGTCAGCCTCCCTCCACCTAGGGCTTTAGGCCCAGAGACTACTTTGCCATTGATTCTTCCTTTTCCTATGCTCCCCTGGAGGTACTCAAACACAGCAGAGGGAAGGTGGTCTGGAAGAAGCTACAGAGAAGAGGCTTCACTCCAAAAAAGGACAAAGGAAAGATAAGGAAGAGCAAGAAGCCCTTGGCGTTGTGTGCTCCAGAAGAAAGGCATTATGACAATAGCTACCCATTAAGTACGTCTCTTGTTCCAGGCACAGTAACACAGTGTTTTACAGACATTATTTTATTTAGTCCTGGCAAAGCTATGACGCACCTTTTATTGTCATCCTAGTTTACCTCTAATAAAACTGGTGATTTAAGTGTGTATAAACCTTATATGAAGTCATACAGATAGTTACTAGTGGACCTAAGATTCAGACCCTTGCGTGTCAGAGTCCAGAGTATATTTTCAACCCCTACTGCGTAGGATAAGCAAAGGCAGTCAAGAAAATGAACCAAGCTCTACCTCTTGTTACCTAATGCTTTCTTGTCTCAGCCCCTTCATCTGCAATCAGGATCATCGCATCTACCTCTATGGGTTGTGAGGAAGAATAAACAGCATGATATACGTCCAGTTTCTGGCACAATCTAGTTGCTCAACAAATGGTAGCATTTATGGTGATTCTTTTAATTAATAAGTTGATAGGAAATAGTTGTTTCTGTTGGCCAAAAAAGGACCAAAACCCAATTTCATATGGTTCAGCCTATAATAATCACATCCACCCCCAGACCTCAGGTTTCTGTCTCCCACAGCCTCTGCTAGCTGAGACAAGCGAAGGTTAGGGGATTGATGGTATTGATTTTAGAGGTAAGGCTCTGGAATGGAGAGGGCCTCAGACGCTGAGTCTCTTTGTTGCTTAATATTACGCACAGCTTTAATGTGGGTTGGGATGCAGACGGTTACTATGGAATTAAAAAGGCATTTCTCTTTTGATCTGACCCTTTGGCTTCTAGGAATTGTCTTTATCTCCCCCACCCCCCAGGACTTCTACTGCTTTAAAAATGGCTTCCCCTTCTCATACTTAGCAATGCTGAGCTTCAGAGTTCTGCTTTTTGTGTTCAGGTTGCCCACAATTGATTTAAATGCAGTTAAACGGAGTTATTAAGAAGCCAGTGTGGTTGTGGAGGGGACTGGCACTCTTTTTTGTCTTCTGCAGGTCTAGCACTCTCTCTCTGACCTCGTATTCTCCACCTGTAATCAGAAACAACTCTTTTGGGTTCCTTGATTCTCATATCTCTCTTGGAATATCCTTAGGGAACAGTGATTTTTTTTTAAAGATCTTTTTTTAAAGATGTTATTTATTTGACAGAGAGAGACACAGCAAGAGGGAACACAAGCAGGGGGAGGGGGAGAGGGAGAAGCTGGCCTCCCAGGAAGCAGGAAGCCCCATGCAGGGCTCAATCCCAGGACCCTGGGATCATGATCAGAGCCAAAGGCAGACGCTTAATGACTGAGCCAACCAGGCACCCCAGAACAGTGATGTAAAACCAAACAACCAACCAACCAACCAACCAACCAACCAACCAACCCATTCCTGACCCACCTATCCTTGGCCAGCAGCTATGGAGGAAGGGGTATCTCACCCCAGCCAGGCTATGGCCAACCTGCTATCTCTACCCACCTCAGCCAGATCCAGAATGGAAACCTGGAACAACAGGCAGAGCCACCTAACACACTGCTCCTCCCCCAAATCAGCTGCCTCTCCCTCCAGCTGAATTCTCAGGGCAGAGCTGCTAGGTGGCCTGTCCACAGGCAGAACTGGAGAGAGAATAAAAGGAATCCAGGAAGGGTCACGGCTCTGGGCTGGTGCCTTCTAAAGCCTGAGAACTCCATATGAACCAGAGGTGGAAACGTGCACTAGAGGGTAAAACAGGAACCATGGCTTCTGGTCCCCCAAGGGCATATCACTTCACCTCCGGAGTCTCAGTTTCTTTAGCTACAACTGGAACTTGGCCTAGATGGATAAATTCTTTAGGTCCCCAATCCTAAAAGCCTTAAGAATTATCCCCGCCTGGGTGCCTGGGCAGCTCAGTCAGTTAAGGATCTGCCTTTGGCTCAGGTCATGATCCTGGAGTCCCAGGACTGAGCCCATCATAGGGCTCCTTGCTCAGTGGGGAGTCTGCTTCTCCCTCTGCTCCTCACCCTGTTCTTGTGCTCGCTCTTAAATAAATAAATAAATAAATAAATAAATAAATAAATAAATAACATCTTAAAAAAAATTGTCCCTGCCTATTGCTTACTATAGGCCAGGCCTTGTGCATTGCACACATTACCTCACTTAATCCCCACTTCAGAGACCAAAAAACAGCCTCAGAGACATTTTGTAACTTACCCAAGGCCACAGAGCTAACAAATTGGGATGGGATTCAGAAGCTTCAGGGCAGGTAATTATTTCTATGAGTTCAGCTAGACCAAGTCAACCAGACTAAGCAAAAGAAAGGAGTGGGATCCAAAAAAATGTCTCTTTGATTTTTCATATTAAGTGAATGGAGAGAAGTCATATATATATGACTATGTAAATCAGCAACTGGTAAATTTGAATCAGCAGCTCTGCCTCTTAAAAAAAAAAAGGCTCTGTTTTCTTCTCATTTCTGTTTGAGCCTCCTTACCAAGGGGCAAGAAGGAAATAAAGGCAGGACTGTGTTTCCCATACACCAGGTCAGATGGTCAGCATGGAGAGCCCCAGAATGAAAGATAAAGAGGGCCCTACCTTGGGGTGCCTGGCTGGCTCACGCAAGGGGGGGTTGACATTGAGGGGGTTGAGTGTAGAGCTTACNGTCTTTAAAAAAAAATAAAATTAAAAAAAAATAAATAAATAAATAAAAAAGGCTCTGTTTTCTTTTCATTTCTGTTTGAGCCTCCTTACCAAGGGGCAAGAAGGAAATAAAGGCAGGACTGTGTTTCCCATACACCAGGTCAGATGGTCAGCATGGAGAGCCCCAGAATGAAAGATAAAGAGGGCCCTACCTTGGGGTGCCTGGCTGGCTCACGCAAGGGGGGGTTGACATTGAGGGGGTTGAGTGTAGAGCTTACTTTTAAAAAAAGGAAAAAAAAAAGAGTGCCCTGCCTCTAGACCCGAGACGCACTCTGTTCTCCGCATGTCCCAGCTCCCTTCCAGCTGTCAGTCCCCCTCCACAGAATGGGGATGGGATAGGAAGACACTCAGTCCCAGCCCTGCACCAGTCCTCTGCCCCAGCCCTCTGGCCCGGTCCCTCTTCTCTCGTTTCTTACCCGCCCCCCTCCCCCCAGTCTGACAATGGTGCTGTCTCTTGCTTAGTCTTTTAGCCCTGCACATCTGGGACAGGGCCTCACAGGGTTGTTGTGATGACTAAATATAAAGTTAGATACATGGTAAGCAATCACAAATTGACCAATATTATTGATGCTAAGGAATCAAAATCATAATAACAACCACAATGATTGACCCCTAAGTTCTTTCTGCCTCTTAGTACCCAGATATAGGGAAGTCTCATCTCTTGTAGACTGGGCTATTTTTTCCTTCCAAACCTCATTTTTTTTTTCTTTTGTAAGCTATAAGGTGGAGGGGTGAGGAGCAGGTAAAGTCATAACCTCTTGTATCGTTAGCTGAGTTAACTGAATGACAGAGAATGCAAGGACTTTGGAGTAGTCTTTCTCCATATGTAGCAGCTAAAAATAAATAGTAATTAAAAATAAAAAATAAACACATTTGATATATGGATGATCACTGTACTCCTCTAGTGTGCTAGGAGCCTGGTCCTGTGCCAGGCGTTCTCATACCCAAGTCACCTTAACAGCAAGCTACTTTGGCATCAGGCACAGGAAGCATCCAGGTCTCCGTGTGGGCGCTGCCAAACTGCAGATACTTCCTTACCTCGCCAGTAGGGCTCTCTCGCGGTCACTTCGCCCAGCCCCCTCCGGGGGTAGAAGGCGTTGGGGGACGGGCCAGTCCCTCCCCAGAACCACACTGACTAGGCTCTCTGCTGCCCATCATGACGCCTGAGCTAACCAATATGAGCTGGCTGTTCCCCCACCCCCACCCCCCCTTGCGCGGTACAGTGCACGACGGTCAGGAAGATCATCCTGTCTGGCCACCCACGGCAGTGGCAATGGGATGGGGAATGGGGTGAGGGCGAAAGCCAGGGGGAAAGGAGACCGAAAGGAGTCGCCACGGCTTCGCTACAGTTTACAGCGTCTCTCTGGGGGAAGTTCCTCTTCTCGTCTAACCTGCAGCTTCGCTGCTGCAGAGCCCTGCAGAGTCCCCGGTCCAACCTGGGCTGCCTGGCGGATGGGCGTCCGGACGCCCCCGCGAGTTAGGGAGCATTTTTCCTAGGGCTTCCAAGTCAGGCGGGTACCTTCCACCACCCACCACCCACGTCTCAGCAGGCACCCCTTATTGCTCCTGGATCTTCTGCACCCTCAAATGCACTTCCATCCCTTGCTTTCCCTCCAGGGGGTTCTTGGGAGCCCCTTGCCCCAGATCAAGCTGAGTGCCGGTCCCCCCGGCCCTCTAACTTACGGTGCAGCAGTCCATGCTGGTGTTGGGGGTCCTTGGCTGGGGCACAGGCTGGCGCAGGGCGGGGGTGGGGTCTGTGTGGTGCTGGGTGGGGACTCTGGGACCTTGGGGTGCCCGCTGACCAGCGCCGAAGCAGCCGCTCTGCTCTCGGGTCCTCTCTCCCGCGCTCCGCTCTGCTCGCGAATGTAACCTGAGCCCTTCGGCCGAGAAGCCAATCAGGAGAAGCCTCGGGCAGAGCGGGCGGGGATTTTGCAGGGAGGACCACGCCCCCTCCCTGCTCCCTCCGCCTCGCTCCCGCTCCTGCCCCAACCCCTCCGCCTACACACTTCCATCCATTCCTCCTACACACCCCAGCCTCCCAGATTCAACCCCCTTGTTTGCTGAGGCGGCAGACTGCCAGGCAGATGTATGCCGCCGCAGGCAGAAGGAGGCCCCCGACATCCCGGGCACAAACACACTCACATCTGGGCACAACACCCCTCCCACCCATATGTGGAAAACCACGCACCGCTCACCCACCTCCCCACACTTCCACAACTTAGCTAGCGTCCCAAATATGGCTCCCTCTAACTCCTCCTCCCCTCACCCCCGCCAGTCCTCAAAGAAAAGCCCCCTAAGACGTGCGTTTAAAAAGTCCCATCATCACTCTGCTAGGGAACCAAGAAAGCTGTCAGTACAGAACCTGACGGTGAGCACACATAAACACAAAAGCTCACAAGCCCCACATGTGCATATGTGGCCCTGCCCGGTTGGCTATAACGCGCACTGCTACATGCAGACTCTACAGACACAGCCTGGAAAAAGGACTACACAGACCTTGTACACACGCTGTGCAGATAAAGGCAGACGGTTCGCCGCCTACATAGGTGGGTAATCACCCTACCCGCGATGTCCCCGGTACCTATTATGTATGTATGTATCTATTTATCTATCTACCTACCTATCTATCATCTACCTACCTATCATCTATCTAATGTATGTATTTATGCATAGATACTAGCTTGGGAGAAATACCCTTCCCTCCCACTCTGCAGACCAGAATCTCCCTAACCTCTTTTTAAAAATTAATTTATTTTAGGAATAGAGAGGGAGAGAGAGAGAGCAAGGGTGGGGAGGAGCAGAGGGAGAGGGACAAGCCTACTCCTTGCTAAGGAGGGTGGAGCCCCACATGGGGCTGATCCCACCACTCTGAGTTCATGACCTAAGCCAAAACCATGAGTCCTTTGCTCAACCTGCTGAACCACCTAGCTGCCCCTCCTTAACTTTGATCCATTGCTTCAGAATAAAACAAAAAACTGACCGCTCTCACCTTGTCCCTGGGAAGAAGAAAAATACCCCAAACCCTAGTATTGAGAAATACAAAAAATCATTGTCTTTTGGGGTCCATGGTGGAGGAAGGATGTGGGTTTTGTGAGAGGCTGGAAAAGGGAGATATGGGAGGAGCATTGTGGAGCAGCATCCTGCTGCATCTGTGGGGACCAGTGCTCCCCAGGCGGTTAGGGGCGAGACCTGGCAGTGTGGCCTGTTAAGTAGAGAGAGTAGGCCACCTCTGAGGAAAGTAGAGAGTCTTTCTCAGCCAAGGTCCCAGAGGAGGGAAGGCTGCTCAGGCAGGCTGACTGAAGCAGAAACAGAGCAAGGAGGGGACAATGTCCTGTGGCTCTGCTTGGGACAGGGTATCGTGAAAGAGCACCGGCCAGTCATAGCACGGCTTTTGCGTGCTTCCTTCCTACCTGAATGGGCTATAGGCTTTGCTTGCCAAAGGGAAAAATGCGTGGGAGGAAAATTCTGGTGGCCACTCATGGTGGGAACAGGGTTAGTCAGCTTAGTCCCCCAAACTGAGCTGGATGCTGGCCGGAATTCCAGGGCTGGGGGGATAGGGGTAGCTCTCCCAGCATGTTGGGGACCCACCCACCCTTGTAACTGAAAATCTGTTCCCCAATCTGTCTCTGGCACAGCCTCTATCCCCCCACCTCTACCAAACGGCAGGATGTCCTGGGAACTCAGCCCCTTGCCTAAATGATGGGCACATCTGGAGCCTTAGCTTGTGCCAGTTCCTGTTGGACTTCAGCTCTAGAATCCAGAGGAGAAGAGGAAGGAGGAAATTGGGGACAGAATGGGTAACAGGCCTGGACTCTGCTTTTCTCTTCCCAAATTAGAGCTGAGGAATTCGGGATTTAGCGAGTTTGCAGTAAAGTCTCCCAAGTTGCTAGGCAACATCCCTCTGCAGGCTGCGCTGCCTCTGGGCCCTTCTTCCTGCTGGTCAGAGCTGAAGGGGTGGGGGTATCTTTACAACACGCACCCCTAAACTCCCACACAGGCAGCACAGCCCTTCCCTCTTCCTAAAAGCCGCCCTTGTGTGGGGTGAGGGTGTCTCTGAACACTGGCAGGCCCATGGGAGAGCAGAAATGGCAACTGTCAGTTCCATCCTCAAAACAAGCATTTCAGCAACAGCCCACTTGAGGCGCCCACGCAGAACTGGCCACTGAGCTTGCCGTGGGGGATGGGCAGTCTCCGAGGTAAGGAAAAGGTAGACAGAAAGGAAGGCAGAGTCGGGCATCAGAAGACAGACACAAACTCAGATAATCCAGAGGAAGGAGCAGCTCCATGACACACGCACAGACCCAGAGGCACAGAAAGACACCCTGCTCACACATCCACAGAGACACATACTGTGGGCCCCTTGCCACCCACTGATATCCAAAGATAGGCACGGCAGTGGACCCCTTCGCCATCCTGTATCAAGGGCATGCTTGATGCTTCCTTGGTGAGGGCTTCCTCTTTGGGACTCGGTGGCCAGGGTTCGTCAGCAAGATGGGCTGGGTGGAATTCTGAGCCCCTGCTCAAATAGATGATTGAGGAGAAGGGACAGGAGCTGTTGGAATGCCTGGGTCTGGCTGCTTTAAGGAGCAGGCTGCCTCACTCTGCAAAGCTCAGGAGCTTGGCAGAGCAGTACCAGATGACACTCCCCTCGAGGGACTGCCTGCCTGGCTGAGGACCTGGGTGCCAAGGTCATCTTTTGGAGGGTCACCTTTAACCAGCTGGACTTGAGCCCTGTAGCTGTCCTCTGTGCCTCTTCGAATTTAATAAACTCTGCGGCTCCCACAGCTATTGAAGGAGAGGGACTGGCAGCCTGGAAAGGAGATGAACTCCAGAGGGCCAGGTTAGAGAGGGAGCAGGGGCATGTGGGGGAGGTGGGCTGCATCCAGCAGGGAGCATGGCGGGGGAGGAGCACAAAGTCAAAGCCAAGGCCAGCAGAGGAAGAGATTTGAGACAAAAGAAAAGATAAGAGATGGATTAGTGGGAAGCTTCTGGGGTCCAATACGGTTCCATCTGGGGACAGATGGTGGGGGATTTGGAGAGAGTTGGTCCTCGTAAGCAGAGAGAAAAGCCAAGGCACATGGCAAGCTATTTGCCAATACTTGCGGCTTCCCTTCCTTGGAGTGGGCACTTTCTGAACATGACATCCCAGCTCAAGCCCACAGAGGGACTCCATGATAAGGTGGGGGTGGCAAGTAGGAGGCCGATGCCTTTGGTGGAGCTGATCTGGGGGCTTCTTAGGTCAGGATTTCACCCATTTGAATGGAGGGGGTGGGGGTAGCAGGAAATTCAGTTTTCTCTGCAAATATTTCAGCTTTTGCTGTAGTAGTATTTTTAGCAACTTGGTTGGCAGAGGAGGAGCCCGGGTACATTTTTAAAGGGGCCTCTGCCAGACTGGAGGCCTCCTCCCACCCTCACCCCACACGTCCTAAAGGAGAGGGGAAGAAAGCACATGGCTCAAGAGGTGCATTCAAAGTGGGTTTGCTGGGCATTAGCTGACCATTAAGTGTTCTTCACCCAGAGTCGGTAGAAATCATCAGCAGTGCCATTATCATTAGCAGCATTACTCAGAAGAGGAAGTACTTCTTGAACTTCTGTTGTGTGCAGGGTGCTCCTAGGGATACAATAGAGAAGGTTTAAGATACTTGGAAAGACAGCGGAAGGAACCAGTCTTGAGTGACTACTAGGTGTTGTGTATTGTGCTAAACACATCATCTGTGGTTCTACTTCATTCTTCCAACAGTCCTGTGACTTCGGCCTTATGTTCCTATTTACAGATGGAGAAGCAAAAGGGTAGAAGAACTTACCCAAGGCTATATCATCATTCAGGGGGAAAACTCTAGATCAAAACTCAGAACAGAATAATAACATTATCCTACATCGGAATAGTGCTTTCCGAAGTGCTACCAAATTCATGATTTAATTTGGTGCTCATGAGAATTGTGTGGGGAGGTATTAATATTTTCAACCCCTTTTCCTGAGGACAAAGTAAAGCCTAGAGAGGTTAAATGACTTGTCTAGAATTAGCACTTGGGTGAATTACAGAACCAGGGCTAAAATGCAGGAGTTCTAACTTTGAGTTCTGTGTTTTCACCTCTAAGCGGCTCGGTACAACACCCGGCCCTTGCCCTGGGCTCCGTGGAATGCATTACAGTGGTTAGCAAATCAGGTATAGTCTCTTCTCTCTTGGCTCAAACAGTCTGATGATGAAAGTACGTATGTTTATGTGTGCGTGTATAGGTAGGTATATGTGTAGATATAGATGTATATATATTTGTATATATATATGATATATTTAAGTAATAAGTAATAGATGCCAAATGAATGATGCAGAGTAAGCGTTACGGGAGTGGAGGTGTGGAAGAAATGATTGAAAATTGGGTTAATCCAGGAAGGCTTCCTGGATGAGGGGGCTAGAGATGGGCTGAAGGACATCTTAGGCAGGAGCAAATGTGAGCCATGCATTGCATTTAGTGTCTGTACTTATGCTACCCCAGTCCAGAAAGGCCCCGAGGACAGCAATCCCAGTTCCCTCCCCACTGCTCACGAGGATGTTTTGTTTTGTTTTCAGTAGGATCCCCGCCCAGTGTGGGCTTGAACTCAGGACTCTCAGATCAAGACCTGAGCTGAGATCAAAAGTTGGAGGCTTGGGCGCCTGGGTGGCTCAGTGGGTTAAAGCCTCTGCTTTCGGCTCAGGTCATGATCTCAGGGTCCTGGGATCGAGGCCTGCATCATGCTCCCTGCTCAGTGGGGAGCCTGCTTCCTCCTCTCTCTCTGCCTGCCTCTCTGCCTACTTGTGATCTGATCTCTCTCTGTGTGTCAAATAAATAAATAAAATCTTTAAAAAAAAAAAAAAAGTTGGAGGCTTAACTGACTGAGCCACCCAGGGACCCGAGCCCCAGGGTTTTATGTTTGAAGCTCAGCGTCCTGATTTTACCTATGGCAACATCTCAGAACCCTCCAAGACCTGTAGGTACACAGCAAATGTGTGCGTGCCTGCCTGCGGCCCTGCCCTTCCTGCTGTGGCCGGAGGCTGCTTTCTTCACCTCCATCCCCTTGTTCTCTGGGCCCGTGTAGTTCAAAATCCTGGATGTGGTTTACTCCTTATTCCTCAATTGCCCCAAATGTCTACTTGTTTTGTTCCACTCCAATTCCCTTTCCTCAGTTTGCTTCCCCACCTTTCCTTATGAATCACAGCTAGTGATGGCTAAGCAGTGTGTGTACCTTCTGGGCCTACACATGCCATCTGTAAACATTGGACCAACACAACCATTTTTATAACAAGGGAACAACCATCTTGATAATATTTTAATGACAAACTCCAGCATAAACCTAATAACCGCCTCGACTTGGGTCCAGACAAATGTCTGTTCGAATTAGTTTTTATAAAAAGACTTACATGAGGTATAATCCTCACTTGTTTCTTTAGTCCATTTACGGACCCTTTCTTTTGTGGTTGCACCAGACATTCAGATAAAAGACATTCTTGATTCTACCAGCAATGTGTGTCAAGTGAGGTTGAGGCCATTCTCCTTGTCATTGTCTACTTCAGAGCAGAAAGAATAAACTCTCATCTGGGTGATGGAGACCCTCTTACAATCATTCAGAATGAGCATCTCTTGGAGCATGTGTATGAGGCCAGTAACCCAGCCTTAGGCTTCTCCATGTTCACACTGTCTAATCTGAGCTTGGAGGGCTGTTTGTTTGTTTAAGATTTTATTTATTTTTTTGACAGAGGGGGACACACAGTGAGAGAGAGAGAGAGAACACAAGCAGGGGGAATGGGAGAGGGAGAAGCAGGCTTCCTGCCGAGCAGGAAGCCCAATGTGGGGCTCGATCCCAGGACCCTGGGATCATGACCTGAGGCAGACGTTTAACAACTGAGTCACCCAGGCGCCCGGAGGACTGGTTTTGATCTGGATCCGCTGGGCATGGCTTTCATTCATTGGGCATCTAGCAATGTACTCTTCTTCTTTTTTTTAACCTCTTGTTTTATTTTAAGAAATTTAAACTCTTGCAAAAGTTAAGTAATATATAACGAAGCCCGCTGTACCCATTACCCACGTTCAATAATTTCCAGCACATCACTGAACTCATATAACCTATATTCCTTATAATTCCCTCATTGCTATTTCATTCATAAACATTTAAGTCTGTGTCCTTAAAACATACAAACTCTTTAATTTATATTTTTATAAATTATAAATATAATATAAATATATTATATAAATATAATATATATAATATAAATATGAATATAAATCTTTAATTTATATTTTTAGAGTATATGTTCATTAGCCTGGAAACTCCATGAGGAAAGAGATGAGAGCGGTTTTCTTTACCACTGTAGCCTCAGCTCAGTGTCTGGGACATAGTGGATACTATGTACATAGTAAATATTGTTTGAATGATTGAATGAGGAAGGGGTGAATGAGTAACACGGCCACAAGGAAACAAGGTGGAGGGCGCCTGGGTGGCTCAGGTGCTTGGACATCTGCTCTTGGCTCAGGTCATGATCCTGGGGTCTTGGGATTCAGCATTGCCTCAGGCTCCCTCCTCCGCAGGGAGCCTGCTTCTCCCTCTCCCTCTGCCCCTCCCCCTGCTCATGCTCTCACTCTGTCTCTCAAATAAATAAATAAGAAAAAAAAAATTTAAAAAAAGAGGACATAAGGGGTAAAGAAAAAAAGTGCATATATCTGTGATCAGGCATGAGCTAATTTGTTAGAGGCCAGGTGGGTCTTGAGCAAGCACTCAGTGAGCGGGCCTTAAATAGGGAGGCAACTCTTCATCTCGCTGAGAGATTCAGTCTTAGGCCTTCCATTCTGAGGAGCTGAGACATAGACCCCTGTGTTCCTTGGAAGTCCGTGCTGAGGTGGCCCTTTTATGGGAGCAGCATGGGAGATGGAGCACGAGAAGGGCCTAAGAGCTTGGGAAGGAGCCATGCTTGTAAACCAGTTTACTGAGTTTAATGTTTCTATTTCTGTTTTATTGTTTCTTTCCTTTATCTTGGTTAAGCATTCCAACTTTGAGCTATGAAAGGGGACATTTAAGGAAGAGTTACATATACAGTCTCAGGTCAGGGAGCCCAAGGTGGAAGAGCCAATTTGGTGGCAGCCGCTGTTTGTGGAGCATCTTATGGGGAAGGTGTCTCTCAGCAGGAGAGAGTCCAGCTGTGTGGTCTTGTTGCCCTGTTCCATTGAGAGATTCTCTTCCCATTGATAACCTTAGAGTTCTGTTGTTATTTTTTTTTAAGGGGGAAGTTTCTTTCATTGAGTGGTCTGACCATGGTTAATCCCAATTATCTTGAGTAAGTCTATATGTTAATGTTTTCTGCCTCCCAGACCACTCCAGTGGTCCAAGAGGTAGATGAAGACCAGCCAGTCACTTCCATTTATAAGGAATGAAGGGCCGACCACCTTTCACTTTCCTTAAGCCAGTACAGATCAGCCACGTGGCTGGAGATGGTATTACCAAAGTTCATCTTCCACTGAATTTCCGTGTGAGCTTCTGTGAGAACAATAAGTGTTGGTATGGAAAGGTCTCTTACCCTTAAATTTCCAAAGGAAGGAGACATTGACAGAATTTCCCTAGCAGACTGTCATCCGATGGGACCAAGATATGGGGGAACAGATATTAGAATTCAGCCATTGTAAAGCCTGGGTGGCAGGCCATCTGCGGGAGAAAGCTTCCTCAAAGGCATCACCCAACACGAAAGACATGTCACACACCCCTGAGATTAGATGACACAGGAATTTGGTCATTGTCTTTCCTAATGTAAAAATGAGAGTAGTTCCACTCAGCTTAACCCTGCCTCTAACCTTGGACAGTGATGTTGTTTTGCTTGAATTCTTCCCCCCTTTTTTGGCCAGATGGAACACTGAAAGTAAAGGATTATTAACTTTAACAAGCTTTTGTTATTCTGTAATTTGGGCGGAGCATTTAAGTTTAACGAGGTAAGCACTGGTAGTTATTTGGGGCTGGTATACTTTTGTTATTTTTGCTTTGCCTGCCGTGGGATTGTGTGTTGGAGTGGGGTGAGTGGGGAGTGCTGGAACATGAGCTGTTTTGGGACTGGGTTGTTAGTGGAAATGTTCCTGCCGCTTAGACAGAAGGCACTCCAGGTAAAGCCATTCTGTCCTTTTGACCCTGAAGCCTTAAGTTCTTTAAATAGTCTTTCTACAGGTATTCAGGGTTCACATATACCTTGAAGACAGAGTCCAAGTTCTATACTGTAGACACAGTCCTATGGCATAGTTATTCCTCAGAAGGAAAAGAGTATAAAGCCTGGTCCTTGAAAAAGAGAGAGCGCTTTTTTTCCTACCGGGAACAGCGTCATGGAGCTATGCTATGTTATGATTTGCTAAACATATGTCAGATCATAACAGTAGGAAAGTTCCACATTTGGGATACTATGTGAGGATGTGTATAGATCTTACTAAAACCATCATGGCAGACGCTGTTGGTTTCCTAGCCAATATCTACGCATTTCCCCTTCTTGCTTGCTAACAGAACGGCAGTTTTGTTGGGAGCAGTCATGGGTCCTTACCTGACATTGTGCCATAATCAGTCTAAGCCTGTTTCTACTTCAGCTTTTATGACAGCAAGGGCTGGTCACAAGATGCAGATATGGCCAATGAGATATAAGCAAATTTCTGCTGAGAAATCTTCTGGGAAAGCTTTTGCTTTCCCGAGAGGAGGAGGCAGATGCAGCTGGCACCACCAGCCCCCTTCTTTCTGCCTTAAATACAGACCCGAAGTCTAGAGCGGCATCCGCTAGCTTTCGACCATACAGCAAGTCAAATACTGAAATCACGAGGAAAAGAACTTCCTTTATATTTAAGCCATTATCATTCAAACTGTCTATGATTTACACAAATGAATCCCTAATATGACATCATAATAAAGAGAGGTTCAAGTGCAGATCAGGGCACCTGTCGTTGACAAGATGAAGACTGCATGCGCAGGTTATTTCCAGGGATTCTTTGATGACAGACCTGAAAATTCTAAGTTAAAATAGCTAGTAATTCAGGCACGAGTGTACGTGATCTTGTGCAGCTTGACTTCCTAATCGGTTGTCCTAGATTGGCTCTGCTTAATTAAAGGAACCATTGTAGGATTCTAAGTGACCATTTATAGTTCCTGTAGTCACGCTCAAAGCCTTTGTCCCTGGCCTCTCAGCATTGCTACCACATCAACCTCTCAGTTGTCCCATGACTGGTGTGTGGGTTTGCTATAATTAGAATTACTGACAATTAAGGAAAATTCCTTTAAGACAGAGACGAGAACCCAGAGACAGATGAGGACTGGATGGGTTTAGGCATTTTATCTCTAACGAGATGGCTGATCTGTGCTGGTTTTTAAAAAAACTGTAGGTTTTAGACCCTTGATTCCTCATAAATGGCAGCAACAGACTGGCCTTCATCCACCCAACAGGCCACTGGTTTAGTTTGGTAGGGAGAAGTCATTAACGTATGAACTTATTCAAGGGACTTGGGATTAACCATCTCAGACCATACGGCAAAACAAGGTTCCAGGCCTCTTTCGGTAAAAATAAAACATTCCAAGGTTAGCACTGGAAAGAGAAAAATTTAAGGCAGAGCAGATATTCATCCAGAATCTCTGTGCAGCCTTCAGAGCTCGTTCAGAGCACGGTTCTCTCCTCCACCCTTCCAGCAGACAGTACAAGTGGTCCCGGTGGAGGGGCCTGTCTAGTTGAACTGGCATTCTGAAGGGTTAACTAGGTATCATTAGGATGAAGGTTCTCTACCAGTTCTTCTGCTAATAAAGGCGTGTCTTCTTTAAAGTGGGCATTACTTTTGACCACTACAAGAGAAAGCTTTGCACCTATAAGTAGAACCCTTCGGGAAACCGGGAGGGCACTTATTATTATTATTATTGTAAACCAGTAGATATATGCAAGAACTTCTGAATTTGCCTTAAATTAAATATGTCATAAGTCTAGAAGGTCTCAAATCATTTTCCTGGAGCATTTTTCTGTGCCGTGCCAAATATTTATTTATTTTTATTTTATTATTTTTAAAAGATTTTATTTATTTATTTGACAGAGAGAGATCGCAAGTAGGCAGAGAGGCAGGCAGAGAGAGAGAGGAGGAAGCAGGCTCCCTGCTGAGCAGAGAGCCCGATGCAGGGCTTGATCCCAGGACCCTGAGATCGTGACCTGAGCCGAAGGCAGAGGCTTAACCCACTGAGCCACCCAGGCGCCCCTGTGCCACATATTTATTTTGAGCATTTTTTATGTGCCATCTGCTTTATACTAAGGCCATCACATGTTGTATTGATCAAGACTTTCTTGGTTGTAAAGGATAGAGACCTAATTTATATTAGCATAAGCATCAATTGACTGCAAGGACAGAGGGGGAGATTCAGGAACAACCAACTCCAGGAATATAAAATATTAATAAGATTCTCTTCTTCCCTTTTAATTCCTTGTCTTTTGCTTCATTCTGCGTCATGCTGCCCTCCTCATTCTACTGGAATTTTGACTGCAGGCAGCTCTGAACTTAAACCATTACAGTCTTGAAATTAAAGAGGAAATATTATTCTGCAATCCCAATTTCATTAATAATAACTTAAAAATTCCTAGGACAGGTCTCTGATAAACCAGACTCGGATCTCATGCTCATCCCTACATCAATCCCTGTGGCTAGGAGGATGAAGAACTATAACTGACCCAGCCTGTCACACAACCACACAGCCAGCTGGATTCTGTGATTGGCAGTGCCCTCCAGAACCATTTGGTTAGAGTGGGGAAGAGCATTTCCCCAAAAGAAAGGGAGTTGTTCCTGACCAGGCTGACTGAGTAATGTATGCCCAGTTCAGTACCTGAAGTCGGGCAATGCTTGTAATACTCCAGGGAACCAATTACTATTATCCATGTTTTATAGACAAGGAACATGTGGAGGAACAGGGAGGTTAAGCAACTGGAACAAGGTCACATCTGCTGGTAAGCAGCAGAGCTACGATTCCACTGGAGTCCACTTAACTCCAAAGCTACTCCATTACCTGGCCACCTCTCCTCCCTAGATGAGTTTCTCTTCAATCAATTAGAGTCACGGAGTCATTAGGAAAAATTACCCTAAACCTGCATACTGGGCAACGACCTTCTGCCCCTCAGCCACCCTCCAGGGGACGCCATCTTTGTACTGTGGGCTCTTTTCAGGCTTCTGCTTCCTCTGGAGTTCCTAGCTGAAAGAAAAACGAGGATTTAGGGGCCGCTTACTGGGTTGGCACGGCTGGACCCAGGAGCTTAGAATCCGGTTGTAGGTTTCTGTTTTCCTTTTCATTTTCCAACCGTGCTTCCCTCAGAGTCTGTGTTAGATTTACCCTCAGATTGGTGAGAAGGCTGAAGACAGGTCACAGACTGCAAAAGGAAGAGAGACCATCTCTTCCTCTGCATCCCTATAGCAAATTTTGCCGGAAGTGTTCTGCACAGTCCTTCTTGGGTATGTATCCACATTGCTGACCAATACCTGTGGACAACACAGACTCAGCCGACCTTTGGCCGGGGTGCTGGCAGTCATAAGCACGGTCACACCAAAGCCCAACAAGGTGTAATCATAGACAGCAGAGTTGTAGTCAGTCCCTCCTTCCCGATACCCAGAGGCTGTGTAATGGCTTTATCAGTGGCTGCCACACAGCTTGGTAACTGCTCATGTCTTATCTTCCTCACTAGGCTGTGAACGCCTGTAGAACCAGAATTTGGCCTTTCGTTTTGACGTCTCAGGGTCTAGCATGGTGCCTGAAATACATCAGGAACTCGGTGAGTGTTTGTGGGTTGAATGAATATAAGACAATGCTGTGGTTTGCATTGCTACGGTTAAAAAAGCAAGCATGTTCCAGGGGCACACACGACAACAATAAAAGCTACCACTTAGAGCCACTGGGTAATTTACAAAGCAGATGATAACTACTTGGCCAAAAAAATGTCATATGTGCATCTCATTTAAACCTAAACCACAATTTTCATTGTATGCGCTGCTTCTTATAAACTTTGCACTTAGCTGGGTGCAGAGGAGGGCAAGGGAGTTTCCAGAAGGAGAGGATGAAACCTGTAGGCGGGGTTTGGTCTTGCAGAGAGGCACCGTAAGGAGGACAATCAGACAACTTCTCGGAGATGGTATGCGCTAAGGTCTTCCATTCAAGTTGACCTCGAGGTGCTCCCTGGCGAAGGCCCAGCATCTGTTCAGGTTCCAAGGAGGAAGCTGGAGATACAACCAGAGCAGGGTTAGAAGAATGACTAGGAGATCAGCGAAAAAACAGGACATGTGCGGAAAGGTTAAAGGGGCTGGGGATGACTCAGGTTGGAGAGGAGAAGGCCGAGAGGAAACTGAATCATTTTCAAGACAAAGAAGGGCTCCCCGGCTGGGGGATGGCGACCAGCTGTCCTCCTTTGCCTCTGCCTGCAGAGCAAGGGGAAATGGGCTTAGACCGAAGGCAGGGCTAAGATTAGAGAGAAGGAAGAACTTGGCAGTGAGGGATGTTGTATAACCTCGTTTTCGAGACACTTGAGGACTGAGGAGACTCCCACACTCCTGGTCCGGGCCCAGTGGACGCGTATTTGGGGATGGTCTGGCAGGCTGGCTGGAGACGGAGGAGGGGGTCCTGTGGGCCCTTCTGTGTGGAGCCTGATCTCTCCGGGTGTCCTCAATTTCCCGTTGGAAGTTAAGTTCCCAAATTTTGGAGCTAGCAAGGCAGCACCTCCCCCACCCACCACGCACTGCACCAGTGTTCTGGGCTGGGTAATAATGCCTGTCATTTCCTCTCCCCGGGGGAGTGGGGCTGCAACCACCCTGACAGCCCCGAGGGATTGAAGGCAACTAAAAATAGTGCATTAAATATAATCTGTTGAGGGGCACATTTGCATTGCTTTTCTTTCCCCCTCGCCTGTCTCTTCATCCTTCTGGGCAGGCCAGGCCTAGGTCTAGCTCTGGGCACTGGGTAGCAGCTCTGAGTTCCAGCTGCTCCCATTTTGTTGCAGAAGGGTTGTTTGGATGCGAGATCCGAGGGAGCGAACCCATAAAGTACCATCGAGGGTATCCTCCCGGGTGTCCACTGACGCTCCCCGTCACTTCCCGTTGGGCCCTCTGGGCCCTGAGGTGCAGGGAGTGAGGCTGGGAGTCGGGGAGGCAGTGCTGAGAAGGAGAGCCAGCCCTGGCTGTGTTCTCCCATCAGCCACTTCCATCTGCTACACAGTCTTGGAGGTTAAATATTAATTAAGAGCAGAATGACAGGGAGAGCTGAGCTGTGTCACTTTTTGTCCCAACACAAAAGCTAATCTCCTTCCTGGTGTACAGTGACTTTGGAGTGGGATTGGCAGCCCAGGCAGAATCGGTGGGGAGGGGGAGTGAGAGGAGGTGAGGAGGGATGGGTGGGCCTGCTTTAGAACCACTAAGAGGAGTGAGGCAGCCAAGGTATTGGTGCTGGAATTGGAGAGGGAAGTGGAGGGCTTGCAGGTTAGAGAAGACGTGGTCACAACACCCTCCTAGGTTTCCCCTCACTTGAACAGTTGTGATCCAAGCAACTGTGGTAGAGCTGGGTCTCCCCAGATGTCTAAAGCAAGGCTCTTCTAACCTGGGGTCCACAGGGCTCACAAAACCCTGAAAATTGTTCGCAAAACTATGTGTGTGCGCATAAACAGCTTTTTGGGGACAGCAGTGAATTCCCCTCAGAGCTCGTGTGACGTTCGAGGATGTCATCCTCAGCATGTGGTATCCACCTTTGAAGTCACCTCATAGCCCAAGATGGCTGCTAGAGCCTTAGCTGAGCGTCTATCTTCTGGACTGGGAGCAGGAGAAAGGTGGGGTGGGCAGAGGGGGGCAGAAAAGATCCATTCCAGTCTTCTGTCCCGCTATTAGTAAGCTATCTCAGAAATTCACCTCCATCTTACTGTCCACACCCAGCTGCAGGAGAGGCTGGGAAATATGGCCTTTCAAGGGACCGTGTTGCAGCTCCATATAAAATCAGTGTTTCTGTTAATAAGAAAAAGGAGAGAATGGCAGACCCCTAGAAATTTCTGCTGCAGTCTCTGTCTCACTAAAGGTCAGGAATCTCAGATCTGGGGTGGGGGGGAGATGTTGCCATCTGACCAAGGGTTCCATGCCCGCTGCCCAGACAAAGATGCTTAGAGAAAGAGACCGAAAATCCAGGTGCCTCCTTTGTTCAGACGGAGTCCCATCAGCCACTCCGGAGTTGACAGTTGGGTCCTCAGAGGCTGGTCGTCTCACGTGAGATTGGCAGGGTTAGCCTCTGATAAGGATGACTATGTGAAAGGAAGCTAACTACCCGGGTTTTTGTTCCCCTGAGGAATGTGGCTCTGCCAGAGGCTTTGTGGTATGTGTCTAGGAACAGCTTTGTTTGGTCTCTCATAATTATCTTCTTTTTGGCAGCACTTTGCTCCCCACAGCCTGGAATAGGTGGCTGAGGAGAAGGAAGACGTTGTTATTTTTTGAGGAAAAACACCAGTGGGGATGGGTCTGGGATGTGGGTGTCAGGAGGTGAACTGGGCCAGTGAGAGATTCCACTTGTTGAGCTCTTGGGTTGTATATTCAATTCAATGCTTTATGTGTTTATTTTAGGTCTTTGAACCTTTGTACATGCTCTTCCTGATGGAAGTGGTCTGCCCACGATGGACGTTAATCCCTCTTCAAGAATAAGCTCCATGAAACTGTTCCTGACTCCTCTTGCTCATATTCCACCCCACCCTCACCCCTGCCTCAGGAAACTTCTTGCAATTCTGGACCTATCTTTATGACAACATCCACCACATTGCTTAAAATTGTTGACTTGTTTTCCTCCACTGGGCCAAGAGCTCCTAAAGGATAGAGAATGTTTCACGATTACTTACGGTGTCCGAGTAGGGCTCAATACCTGTTTGATGGGGATGGACACGTTTTAAAAGTGTTAGTGAGCATCTATTGTGAGCAAACATTCTAGAAGTAAGAAGGGGATTTAAAAGATTGCGAAGATACTGGCTTCTGGGAGTTCAACAGGCTAGTGGGTGAGGGAGGAGAATAGATTCCTGATCTGAAACAAATTAAGGGTGAGAAGACGCAGGTATTTTTAGAAGGGGGAGGGAGAGATTAATTGAACAAAAGGGGATCTGGGAAGGTTCAATGTAATGATTTATAAGATACATGTATATATATGTATTCATCATTCACATGACCAAAATGTATTCATCAGATGTATTTGGTCTTCATGCACAGTTTCTGGAAACATTTCAGAGCCATGAAGTGGGTATCTCGTTACTAATACAGGTGACTTTTGGACCCCACCCAGGGGGGTGGGGCTGGTTGCCAGAAGGACCAACCTTGTGACTAAAGGGTTGGAACTTTCAGTCTCCCTCCCCCAACCTCTGGGAGTGGAGAGGGGCTGGAGGTTGGATGGGTCAATAGGCAGGACTTAGTCAATCATGACTGTATGTGTAATGAAGCCTCCATAAAATCAAGAGGACAGTATTTGGGTTCTTTTTAGGGGAGTGTCCATGCTGGGGGAACCAGAATGCTTCTACATGCAGCTGAGTGGGGCCCTAAGTAAGCTCCATGAGGACAGAACTCCTTTGTCAAGAGCTCGCTCTACGCATCTCTTCATTTGGCTGCTGATTTACATTCTTCGTCACACCCTTTAATATGCTGGTAAATGGAAGTGAGCGTTTCCAGGAGTTCTGTGAGCTGCTCTAGCAAATTCATTAAATCTAAGGAGGAGGTCGTTGGAGCCTCCAATCTGTAGCTGGTTGGTCAGAAGCGAAGGTGACAGTCTGGGGCTTGGGACTGGCATCTGAAGTGGGGGATGGGGTTCAGTCTAGGACTGAACCTTTAACCACAGGATAACCTGATGCTATCTC
The DNA here is from genome assembly GCA_002007465.1 of Ailurus styani. Classification (NCBI taxonomy): domain Eukaryota; kingdom Metazoa; phylum Chordata; class Mammalia; order Carnivora; family Ailuridae; genus Ailurus; species Ailurus styani. The sequence goes on from LNAC01000212.1 coordinate 886,541, forward strand.
TGAGTAGTTAGTGTCAGAATTAAATTTTCAGACACCAGCAAGCTCTCTGAGAAGGGCCTGGTATAGTGTGTGTGGGACCTCTCTCCAACCCCCACCCCTGGAACTGGGGCCGGGAACCCGAAAAGAGATTGGTAACACCGATTTCTGGGAGGCCTTGAAGGAAAAGCCAAGCCTCCATCTTTAAGACAGGCCTGGAGAGAAGGGGCGAGGGAAAGGAGGAAACACGAGCCCTCTTCGGAGACGAGGTATTTTGACAGAGCTGGAAATCCCTATGGGAATCTAGAAGTGTTTTTATTTGTTCGTTTACAGGTGGGGAAGCTGATGCTCTGTGTGCGTTAGGTTGAGTACGCGGCTCAGTCTCTTTCTGGAAGAAGACTGTTGTTTTGTTCCTGTATGCCTTGCAGGTAGGTGCTTGTGACCGTGTCAGGAGTAGGAGTTGGTGCTGTTCAAGGGAGAGGAAGCAAGAGGCCTGGGCGGGGCCGGGGTCTGGGATGGGTGCTCCCTTGGTCTGAGTGCCCGGGAGGCCTTCGGGGAAGGCAGTCCCATGCTAGGCGCTCCCCTCACCCTTCCCTTTTCTGTCTTTCTTAAAATACCCTGTGTTCCTGCAGCAGTGCGGCTGCTAATCTAAAATAAAAACAGCAGGAAATGCAAATGGTCAGGTTCTCCTAGCAACAGGAGCCAACCCACGCAGGGCGTGTGGAGCAGAGCAAAGCTGTCCTGAGGCTGGGATGCGGGTGGCTGGGCAAGGAGTGAGTCTCCTCTTCCAGTGTCGCCCTCTAACTTCAGGGAGTGGCGGTCTGGTGGGCAGCCACCCGCTGTGCAGAAGGAACTCTCCAGGAACGGGGATGGGGGCAAAGGTCCTGGGGAGCGGGTGCCAGGGTAGAGGGGATGGACGGCAGCTCGAGTGAAGAAGACATCTGATGGCCGTGGTTGGAGGGGTGCTTCTCAGGCCCTGACACTGGGGGACTAAGTGGCACATGATTGGGGAAGGGCCTGGATTTGTGTGCATGTTTCTGTGTGGCCATTTCGATCAACCCATGGAGTCTTGTCATTCCTAAGGTTATGAAATAAAAGGAAGTAAGCTTTTCCCTGCTACCCGATAGTACAGCGTTCCTATGAAACCGTTCCTAAATCAAAATGATATAAAATGAAGAACTAATTATCATCAATTTATATGGAAAAAATTTTAAAGTTGCAGACCCCAAAAATAACCTCTCTCGGGGCTTTCTGATATCTTAGGGTACATCTTGGATGCACGAGGTAAATCAAGATCAAGCACAGCTGCTCACAGACACAGTTCAAAGCTCTGGTGGGGCCGTTCTCACTGTTTGGGGGCACGGGTGTGCACAGTGTCTCTTTGGCACAAACACACCCCGAATACTGTTTTCGCTTTTCACCTTCTGTCATAAAAGTGGGAATCCTCTTTGGATTTCTTTCAGTGAGTGAAAACAGGCACCATTATTGTACGTCTTTCGTAAAAGCCAAGTGACGTAAGGCGAACTTTCCGGAAGTGGTGGACACCTGTAGCAGGTGATTGCAATTCCTAGGTGAGGGGATCAAAACCAGGAATCTGCAAAGACTCTCAGAGACAGCCGGCTTGATTCCCTTCTGTTACGAATGAAGAAACTGAGTTCCAGAGATGTAAGTGACTTTGCCAAGACAGAGATCTCATTAGTGGCAGAAGTGATAACGAGAAAACAGGTATCCAGGCCGAGACTCATTCCATCTTAAGTCGAAGCTGCCGTTGGCGTTCCTTTGCACACGGCTTGATAACTAGAAGCCATGAGCACACTTATGGGGGCCCTGGGGGGAGAAGACACCTTAGGTACATCAGATAAGTCTAAAGGCGTTTGAGAGACAAATGGGGCCACCACCCCTGTGGACTACCGTGGAAAAAGTTAGCATCTGGAGGTGAGAGGCTTTGGCTGGGGGTTAGAAGGAAAAGGATGTCTCTCAAATTGCCACACAGCTCCGAGTGCTGCAGGCATTCCCGGGGGCCCAGACTGGGTGGTTTCTTATTACATAAGCAACTCTTTCATTACTCACGCTCTGGCTTCCTCCTGCCTGTCTCCAGCTGCGTCTCCCTCAGAAAACACCGTGGAAGCAAAGGGTTCTTAGCTCCAGTTGAGTCTTGGGAACTTGAATATATAGTCAGTCTGGAGGAGTCCAGGGTGGATAGCCGGGCACGTAACAACAACAAGCCAGATCAGGGGAAGTGGCTGGTGTCGTCAGAGCTTCATTTCGACAGAGAAATCATCTATACATCTGTGCGCTCTGCTTCCCGGGGACCCTGGGGCCCACCGTGGTCAGAGCCCCGGAAAGGTGCCTTCGGTCCTCACCTTTCCAAGCTGTCCCACGTTTCTGGGCCAGAGCCCAAACCGAGGCACTCAGTTGATGACCAGAAGAGGGAACATGGGCTTGGTGTCAGCAGCCCGGGCTCAAATTCTAGCTTAGTCACTAACTGTATGACCTTAAGCAACTTTACTTAGCTTCTGAGAGTTGGATTCTTTATCGGTAAAATGAGAGCAATTGTGTCTGTCTCATAGAGCCATATCCCATGGATGTACGTAAAGTGTTAGCACAACCAGACGTACAGTCGGTACGCAGCACATACTGGTTTCTGCACTTCTTACTTATGGTTGCAGTTGCTCAGGGACCAGGTGGGAGTTCCAACTGCCATTGCCAAGGCAAGGAATGCTATTTTCCAGGTAGTCCACGATGGAGCTCCGAATGTAGTTCTCCCACATGCAGAAATTAGTTTGCCTTTATTATCGATCGAATCGGTTTTTACACATTGATCGGAGATTGTAACTCTATGTCCCCATTGTGTCCCCAGCATCTGGTAGAGCAGGTGCTCAGTAAACAGGTGTCGGGTGAGTGAACAAACATGTTGTTTATGTTAGAAAAGGCATTTTAAATTAAAGATCATCAGCTTACAAAAGAATATTTGAAACAAGGAGTTCACGAGTCTGGTCGGCTTACAGAATCTCTTTGAGGCCAGGCCAAGAGAAGATAAGTCAGGGTCCAGGTTGGGCACCTAATTTGCTAGTGGGCCTATGAAGCCATGACCTGTCGCTCCGGACTGCCCTGGACAGCTTCCTCGCTCAGACAAGGCAAAAGCTGCAGACATGCATGTCAATGGGTTTTGAAGGGGAGGGTCTTCCCATGAGGTGTCCTAGGAGCTGTTGGGGCCAGTAGATGAAGAGCCTTGGCCTTGGCCACTCCGTCCTCTATCCATTCTCTCAGCACATGAGGGGCATATTCAACTGGGGTTTGCTCCAAGGAGTGGTTTGCTCTTTCCTCTCCCCCCAGCCCACCCGACCATCTCATTCTTTGTCTCTCTCTGCATTTCTGTCTGTCTGTCTCTCTCTGGCTGTCTTTCTCTGTCTCTTCGCTCTGTTTCTCTCTCCCTCTCTCTCAAACACACACACATCTCTCTCAAACACACACATATGTGTGTGTATATTATATATATTATGTGTATAATACACACACACACACACACATGCACACACACACAGGAGTTTGGATATTGATTTCACCATCTTAACTCCAAAAAGTGTTTTTTTTTCAAGTATGGATAGTTCTGGCTTATTCACTTATTGCTGGAGTTGTCATAAAAATCGATTTCCCATTGCTGAAATGGCAGTTCCTTGTGTCTCCTGGGAACTCAGCAGGAAAGATGGCCTCCCCATTGGACCACTGGGAAATCACAGGGTTTGTTAGAGCCATGGGCTCAGCATGTGAGGTCCCAAGGGGATGATAACCCACTCGTCCCGGGAGGGGGTCACCCTGCTGAGCTTATTTGTGATCTCCTTGAGTCCCCCGCTCATTGAAGTGTTCAGATCCTCTTCTTTATGCTTCCTACACAGAACACACTACAGACCTGCAAGAGGAATCAGAATTCCAGAACCCCTAAGTGACAGGCAGAGTGTGTGGTCTTAGCTTTTTCCTTTCTAAAATCAGGGTCTTCGCTCCCTGGAATCAGGCTGCCTGATATCCTTATCCGTGAAACTGGTCAAGAGTAAGAAAATTGTATTTCTCTTCATGGGTGGGAAATCAGGTCATCCCTGTCCTAAGGTATAGAATACTCCCCCGGGCTGTGGAGAACAGATTCTGGTTTCTACCCAGAAAAACTATAGACGAAAACTGTGGCTGCCTACTACTGAGTATCAGGGGAAAAAGTGGAGATATTTTTAACATACGGAATATCAGTGAACAGAATGCTAAGGAACCAGAAAACTTATTCCAATAAATATGAAGCATATGTTCTGCCTAAAGCAAACCCAGCTTTTGCTATATACAAATTTCATGAAGAAAAAAAATGTCGGAAATTACAGAAATATCTGGCTACAACCATTTGTTGCCATCGACCTGGAAGGAGCACAGGTGCCATGGCAGAAGTGACTGGGTGCGCCAGGGGTGGGTGGGGGGCTTGGCCATCCTGTCATGCAGGTTTGGGGACTTGTCCAGAGCCCTCTGGAGCCCCGGGGAGCACAGGGTCCAGATGGACACCCCCCCCCACAACCCCAGTTTGTAATGTCAGGGTTTGCGTCACCAACAATCAGAACATCGTCTCCAGCTTCACAACCCCGAATCCTCAGCCGCAGAGAACGCCTGTCTCAATGGCAAGAGATTCCTGCAAGAAAAAAAAAAAAAAACCTCGCTTAGGGTTTTGTGAGACAGCTTCTTCCTTTTGCAGCTAGGAAAGGCAATTCGTATTCATCTCATTAGTGAAGTTCTAGTAATTGGGGATATTAATTTCATTGCTAAACCTGACAAATATTTTACTCTCTCCTGTAGTTGGGTAATTGCATTCCCACAGCCTCTCCTTTTGTGCTGCCAGATGGGAAGGATGTGTATTTGCCATTTTCGTTAATACAATTAGTACCTTAGCCTGGCGCCTGCCCCCTCCCCGGCTGCACGCTCGCGGGGACGGAGAGCGGCGCGGGGGACCCGGAGGGAGAGGAGGAGGAAGCGGGAGCCCGGCCCGGGCGGCCGAGGTCCCGGGAGCCCGGGAGCCCGCGAGCACCGCCGGGGGAGGCGAGGCGCTGCCAGGCGCTAAACCGCGGCAATGAAAACACCACCGCTAACCACCGTGTGGTTGAGGAGCAACAGATCATGCTGCCGCCTGCAACTCCCCCGGCAGCAGCTCGGCTCCCCGCACAAAGGGCGCCGCCGCCCGGCCTCCCCGCCCGCCGCCGCCGCCCCCAGCGGCCCCCCACGCCTCCGCGCTGCTCTCCCCCCACCGGCGCCGCGCCCCCGGCGCGGGGCTGCACGCCTGGCGCGGGAGGAGGGGAGCTGCGCTGGCAGCAGGCAGCTACTCGGAAGCCTGTTCCTTCTTCCCCGGGAGCAGCGGCGAGAACAATGCTCGGGCATGCCTGGGCCTCCATGCCGCTGTCTGGATCCTTCGCTTCTCCACTCCCATTGGGGAAGCTGCTAACGCTGCCAAGTATTTACTACGCCCTTGCGCGCCTCCTCAGCCATCACAGGGCTGAGTGGCAGACGCCTGCTTCTGACCCAGTTTCTCTCCCCGAGAGAGGGGGGCGAGGGCACTTCGGTGCCGGGGATGGACGGCAGCTGGGGTCTCAAGATTTCTTTCTGCTGGTCTCACGGATGAGACCCACGATGCTCTCTGGCTGCTCGCTGGACTGCCCTGCAGTCCTGGGGGTCAGGGAGGGTCAGGGAGCTGGGTGCACGGTGCCCGCTGATTTCCAACCTCCCGCCTCATGGCCGATTTGGAGACCCTTAAGGAAAAGTTCCAGAGAGAAACTGCCTCTAAGACAGCCATAGTCTGCTCCCAGGAAGCCCCTTGAAGGGACTGTGGTAGTTATAGAATGGAAAACAATTTAAAAAAATCATCCTTGGGGCACCTGGGTGGCTCAGTGGGTTAAAGCCTCTGCCTTCGGCTCAGGTCATGATCTCTGGGTCCTGGAATCGGGCCCCATATCAGGGCTCTCTGCTCAGCAGGGAGCCTGCTTCCTCTTCTCTCTCTGCCTGCCTCTCTGCCTACTTGTGATCTCTCTCTCTCTCTCTCTGTCAAATAAATAAATAAAATCTTTTAAAAAAAATCATCCTTGAATAAATATATTGGGTAAGAGAAGCCATAACCACTATCCTCTGAAGGTTTACCCAGGGGATATCACATTCATTTGTCCCATTTTGGGTCACCTCCCAGTATGGGCATATCAACAGAGATGGTGTTGGTGGCAAAGACCTACTTTAAAACACTCCTACTATTACATTGGGGTTTGGAGGAACTTGGGTAGAAGCAAGCCCATGATTCCTAATCTTAGTTGTGGCACCAGAGGACAGGAAACTGAGCTTCATGTGACCTTTCCAATTTAGGAATGATACTTCTTCCTGAGATCAGGGTTTTTGAAACAAAGCTAAATGGAAATACACAAGCCTTTTAGCTGTTTTCCCTGACTGGAATGGACTCATGCTTCTTCTCCAACATATGATCCCATACCTCTTCTTCCCCCGAGAAACCTTCCTTGACCATACTGTGCAAAATAATCCGCATAGAGAGTGCCCCCATGGGCCCCATTCACTTACCTGTAGTTAGCGTTGCGCTATACAATTAAAGTGGAAGTATATCTTGTTCAGCAACCTGTTGCAAAGTCTTTCCTTGTTTAGACTTAGCTCAAAACAGACAGTCTTATTAGGAGTTTCCTGATAAATGAGTAGGAGAAACCCACTCATGTGTACTATAGGTTGCCGCTAAAATCCAAAGAGTCCTGCCGAGTGTTGTGCCTCTTTTTAAAATTTTTATTATTTTTTATTTTTAAAAGATGTTATCTATTTATTTGACAGAGAGAGAGACAGTGAGAGAGGGAACACAAGCAGGGGGAGTGGGAGAGGGAGAAGCAGGCTTCCCGCCGAGCAGGGAGCCTGATGTAGGGCTCGATCCCAGGACCCTGAGATCAGGACCTGAGCCAAAGGCAGATGCCTAATGGTTGAGCCACCCAGGCACCCAGTGTGCCTCTTTTTTAATGAAGAGATGCAACTAATTGTCTTTTCCTTTAGAGAGTATATCTTGACATGCACTAGACCACTAGATCCTTAGGAACTTCACTGATGTGCTAAACCCTTGAGCTCTGTTCTATAAGATATCAAGAGAATTGAGGTGTCTCCAAGACTATATGATGACAGAGTTTCATTAACAGTGAAAGTATACTGTTGTCCCTGCCACATGAAGTCAAATTGCTTCTGATTATTTTTGGTGATAGGAACGGGGAGTGGGGGAGAATTTGTTAGTTTAGTATCTGCATACCAGCTTCCAAGGGCTCTGTTGTGTTGTTCCAACAAAGTAACCACATGCAGAGTTGGCTGTAAATGGCAGCACTGATTAAGTGTGTGATAATCTATAGCTATTCTCCAGGACCATCTGGCTTTTGCAAGAGCCAGTGAGGAAGTTAAACGGAGATGTGATTGGAATCACACCTCTGCCTCTTTCAAGTTTTAATGGTGGCACTAACTTACTGCAATTCTTTCAGGATGCTGGGTTTGCTTTTGGATTACTAGTTGGCAGGGGGGAATGTGTTGGGGTAGGGCAGTTCTAGGGCCTTCTACTTGGTTCTCCCTTTGGGCCATAATGGAACTCATCCTGTGGGTCAGGGAACCATAATGAAGATTCTCCCTGCTACTAAGTATGTCTATTCAAAATGAACCTTCTAAGACCTAGAACCTGACATTGATCTATGGTCCCACTGGCCTTGGACAAAAACTCCATTTTTTACCTGACTTTCATAAACACACTCTGCTTAGTGATCCAAGAGGGTATTTCGGGTTTTAGGATGATTTTAATGCAGCTATTTCTTAATGTTCTGAAAAATAGAGTATCCTCTGGAGCCTCCTGAGGGAATAGGGATGGGGGATGGTAAATAGGTTGCATACAACATAATCATCTTAACATTCTTATATTCTGTAGCATTTAGACTTCTTCTGTATATGTATATGCCAGAGAAGTTCTGACATTTTGATCTTACTGGCTGTAGCTTATAGTTGAGATTGGCCAACTTACTTGCCTCATAATGCCACTTCCCAAGTGCACAAACCATAACAGTAAATCCTAATTCCCAGTTGTGCAAACGTTTTCAAAAATTTAACTAATCAAGTCTTAAGGTGTGTTCTTCTTGGCCTAACAAACTTAGAGTCCACTTAAATACATGCTCCTCAGACTCCCAAAGTCCTGCAACTCTTTTGGCTTATAAGTCTCTCCCCTCAAGGCCCAGGGCTGGTTCTTTACAGTCTGAACTATGCTGCTCCTTAACTTTCCTTGAGGATCTAGAAGCGATGAGGGTAGTGAAGGTGAGTCCTGAGGGGAATTGAATTTCCTTGGTGCAGTCATTGAAAAGTTTTTATTCAGTGGGGACAAGATTGCAGGACATTCAGGGAAGTTTAGCAGGTTTTGAACATTCAAGATCTTAGTCTCGTCAGGTCTACATAAATGTGTCCATCCCATATCTTGGGGCCCCACTTGCTTCCCATCAGCACCTCAGCTTATTCTAAGAGACTGAAACTGAAGGACTTGAATATTTAATTGGGTTTGCAACTCTGTAACCATTAAAATTATTTTCTAGACTTGGTCTTCATCCAAGTATCAGTTCAGAGACTACAGGGCATGCAGTCCTTTAGAGCTCCCACAGACACTTTCTGATCTTCTGCCTGGTTCTGAGTTGGGTATTAAGAGGCTTTCAATATGTCCTTTTCACAACTTACTCTCTGGGGAGCCATCAGAAGCAGCCAGCCAACACCACAGTCTTTATAATCACGATTGTCACCATGGAGACTAAGTACCACAGTAACTTGATTTCCATTGTCCTCCACCTGCACTTCATTCCTTGCCACCTTGTAGGATAAGTTGAGTCATTGTGATGCCACTGAATGCCATTATTGGAATATATTACCAATATTCCATTTTCTCCTGGTAGGGAGGTTAGTTCTGTGCTTTTCAACTGTGAGAGCAATAGGATATCAGAGTCCTGTTTGGGGGGACTTTTTTGGGTCCTTCCTGATATCTATTCTTACATCAGTTTAGAGCCTAGAAGGCAACATGTGGCATACTCAGATGTCACTGAGGTGGGTTTAATAAAGTGACTATTTATAAAGCTTAGTGTGGGGATGCTAGAGTGAGTATAGAGCTCAATTCTTCATCCCTATCTCTGTCCATATCCTTTTATGTCCTCATTAGGGGTGGAGTGTACTTCCTGGCCTCCTGTCTTTGGACTTGCTCATGTGACTTTTTGGCCAATGACATGTGAGTGGAAGTGAGAGGATGCCAGCTCCAAGCTTAGGCCTTAAAAGGAATCACATGTTTTTTGTTTTTTTTTTTTTTAAATTTTTATTTATTTATCAGAGAGAGACACAGCGAGAGGGGGAACACGAGCAGGAGGAGTGGGAGAGGGAGAAGCAGGCTGCCCGCCAAGCAGGGAGCCCAATGCAGGGCTCGATGCCATGACTCTGGGATCACGGCCTGAGCTGAAGGCAGACACTTAACGACTGAGCCACCCAGGTGCCTTTTTTGGGCTTTTTAAAAGAGATTTTATTTATTTACATGAGAGAGAGAGAGTGAGAGAGCACATGTGTGCATGTAAGCAGGGGGAGGGGCAGAGAGAGGGGGAGAAACAGAGTCCCTGCTGAGTGGGGAGCCTGATGTGGGGTTCGATCCCAGGACCCCAAGATGATGACCTGAGTTGAAGGCAGATGCTTAACTGACTGAGCCACCCAGGCACCTCCCACATATTTTTGTATGTTCTTATGAGCCTCTGTCATCACCATGACAGAAGTATACATACTAGCCCAAGGAGGATGAGAGACATGTGGAACAGAGTTGGTCCAACTATCCTATAGACTTACAATGAGAATCAGCATAGCTGCTCTAGTTACCAGAGCATGAAGTAAAGATGTCCAACTGAACCCAGTCTAAACCAGTCAAGTTCTAGCTGACCTGCAGATTAATGAGAATGAATGGTTGTTTTAGGACATTGGACTTTGGAGAGGGGAATATGCAGATTAGTATAGCAATAGCTAGCTGGTACACTAGAAAAAATAAAATCCAGTAAGAAGTGGGGCAGAACCTCAGAGATGTTGATAGCAGGCTTGAAGGATGAAGGGGAGGAAGAACCTACTGGAACCTGGAGAGAATACAGGACATGATGTTTGACAAGAGCAGGCTTTTGGTAGAGGGATGTAGACAATTCATAGAAACCAAGGAGGAAGACAAAGGGAGTAGATATCATCCCCTTGCTCTCCTCTTGACCTCTGACCTCCTGCTGATGTCTCCTACTATGAAACCTAGAAGGCAAAGGAAACCACTGATGCAGATCATTTAAAAAATTCTCCCAGTGCAGGGGCATCTGGGTGGCTCAGTCAGTTAAATGTTCAACTCTTGGTTTCTGCTTATGTCATGATCTCAGGGTTGTAGACTTTGCACTCAGCAGGGAGTCTGCTTGTCCCTTTCCCTCTGCTCCTCCCCCCGCTCGTGCGTGCTCTCTTTCTCTCAAATAAATTAATAAAATCTTAAAAAAAAATTCTCCTAGTTCAGAAAGCAGGATGAAGGGCTGGAAAGGAAAATGGAAACTATCCCACGCACTTTGCACGTCTGAAAACGTCTTTACTTTATCTTGTACATGTATGATAGTTTGGTGGGGTGCAGAATAATTTCTTTCAGAAATTCAAAGAAATTTCCAGTGCAGTATAGCTCTTGAGAAACCTCTTTTCCTCTCTCAAAATTAGTAGAGTCTTCTTGTTGTCCTTAAATATTTACAAATTTTTTCCATGTGTTTTGCAGTGGATTTAATTTTATCCATTGTTCTAGATACTCATAGGATCTTTTCAGTTTTGAAACTGTGTCTACAGTTCTGAAAATGTTTCTGGAATTATTTCATTGATAATTTACCCTATTCTGTTTTACTGCTCCCTTTTCCCCTAAATTTTTAATTTTCTCCCATTTTCCACCTTTGTCTTTTTTTACCCTCCTTTCTCAGAGATTTCCCAAACTTTTCCTTCAATCTTTCTATTGAATTTTATTTTAATAGCATTTAAAATTGAGATATGCCTCTCAAGACATACCATTCACTACTTTAAAGTGTATGCTTCAGTGATTCTTAGTATATTTACTATGTATAACAATCACCACTGTCAAGTTCCAGGACATTTCTAACATCCCAAGAAGATCTAACATCCAGAAGATTTAAATCCCAGATTTCTAACTTCTCTGTACCTATTAGCAGTTAATCCTGATTCCCTCCTACTCCCATCCCCTGGAAATCATCAATCTATTTTCTGTTTTTATGGATTTGCCTATTCTGGACACTTCATATAAATGGAATCATATAACGTGGCCTTTTGTGTCTGGCTTCTTTCAATTAGCATAGTTTTTTTAAAGCTCATCCCTGTTGTAGCATGTAATAATACTTCATTCCTTTTTGTTTTAAAGACGTATTTATTAGAGGAGAGAGAGAGGGAAAGAGAGAGAGAATGAGCAGGAGAGGGGTAGAGAGAGAGGGGGAGAATCTCAAGTACACTCCCCCCTGAGCATAGAACCCAATGCAGGGCTCGATCCCACGACCCCTGAGATCATGACCTGAGCTGAGATTAAGGTTCAGATGCTTAATTGACTGAGCCACCCAGGTGCCCCAATACTTCATTCCTTTTTATTCCAGAATAATATTCTGTTGTATGGATATACCACATCTTGTTTACCCATCAATTGGTTGATGGACATTTGGGTTGTTTCCACTGTTGGCTACTATGAATAATGCTGCTATGGACATTTATGTACAAATTTTGGTGTAAGCATATGTCTTCAATTCTTTTGGCTATGTGCCTAGAGTTGGAATTGCTGGGTCATATGGCAATTCTATGTTTAAGTTTTTGAGGAACTGCCAAACTCCATTGATTTTTGAAATTCTACCGTCAAATTTGATATTTCCAAGAGCTCTTATTAAAATTATCTGAATGCTTCTTCTTTCTAAAAATGGAATGTAATATCTTTCTCCCTGAGAGTATCAATGATATATCTATTTTTTGAGATTTCTTCTCCCTGTATAGTCTGTCTGAAAAGTTAATTTTATTTAGGGGCGCCTGGGTGGCTCAGTCGTTAAGTGTCTGCCTTCGGCTCAGGTCATGACCCCAGGGTCCTGGGATCCAGCCCCATATCGGGCTCCCTGCTCTGCAGGAAGCCTGCTTCTCCCTCTCCCACCCCCCTGCTTTTGTTCCCTCTCTCACTGTGTCTCTCTCTGTCAAATAAATAAATAAAATCTTTTTAAAAAGTTAATTTGATTTAATTAAAAAAATCGGTTTCTGTGTTAGAGGCTTTGCCTACCGTCTATGTCTCATAATCCTTGGCTGATCAAGAATGGTTTTATTCAAGAATGAGGAACCGGAAAAGTGGTTGGAACATGCTCTCTATCAAGTCAGTAGTCTTGTTGGCATTGAGTGTCAAAATGATTTGATAGATTTTATTTGTTGAGAACCCCGAATGTCAATTATTTCAGTCAGATTCTTCAGAGAAGGACGTTCCGGTCTCCTGTGGAAGGTTAGGATCTTTCTATCTGTTTTCTGGGTTGGGGGTGGGGTGACTGGGACAGAAGGCTGAGAGTCTCTGGATTCGCAGTTCAGTATGCACAGGGTCACCGTAAAGCCCTCTTCGGGCGTGGTGTTTCTGGGCTCCAGTGGGCCTGGTAGCTTCTGGTCTGGAGGCTGTTCTATTCTCTCTGAACTGTAAATCTCTGGGTTTCTGCTAGAATGGGGCGGGGGCAGGTTCCTAGTGCATGGAGCCGGACAATGAACCTAAGGATCTAACTGCTTCTCAAAGAGCTTTTGTTTGGTTTTATTTACCTTTTCCCTTTCACCTCTAGATCCTGTGTTAACTTAACTGATATTGCCTATTTCTGTGCCTTTTATGAATTTTGTGGTGCAAATTGTCTTCATTCCAGCCTTTCTCACCTTGGGTTTGGGATTTGGCTCTTTCGGTTCTGCTGAATCTGGTTTCCAGTTTCCAAAACTTGTTGATTTTGTCTCAGTTCCTAATGCACTAACTATGTTTTCATTTAAAAAAATTCATTTGCTGTTGCTTTAATGGAATTTATGGATGATACAGAATTGGATGCATGTGTTCAGTCTTCCATCTTAATCCAGAAGTCTCCAATACACCATTCTAAGTGAAAAAAAATTTGCTATTTTCCCTTCCCATCTGAATTAGTCATGATTTAACCAGGGGATTAAAACCACTCTACTTCTTTTCATAGAATTTAATATAAAGAATTGTTAATCAGGTATAACGAATTGTTACCTAAAAAGCTAGAATAGAAAACTCAGCTATTAGGGGGATAGAAATTGCAGGAAGCAGCTACAGCTCCTAGGCCTGCAGAACAAAGAGAGGAAGTCGGAATGACTAAAAGTTAGGACCTCCTAGAGCTGAAACTCAGGCATCCGAGGAAGAACCCTTGGCTGGAGTGGGCGTCTCTGAGGCCACATGGTGAGGCCAGTTAGGAGTCCTGGGAAGCTGGATTCATTTGCTTCTGAACCTTGCACGGGGGGAGGGGGGGGGAAGGAGGGGGAAGCAGCCGCCTTGAGGGATAACAACAGGCACAGGAAGCCAACAAGAAGTTAAACAGAAAAGAGCACGTGCCAGGGCGCCTGGGTGGCTCAGCTGATTAAGTATCTGCCTCTGGCTCAGGTCGTGATCTTGGGGTCCAGGGATTGAGCTCTGGGTTGGGTTCGCTGTTCTGCGGGGAGTCTTCCCCTCCCTCTTCCTCTGCCCCTCCCCCCACTCGTGCTTTGTGCCTCTCCCTCTCCCAAAAAAATAAATAAAATCTTGAAAAAAAGAAGAAAGAAAGGGACGTGTGCCATTCTCCTCCACCAGCCTTGGAGTCTCTCCTGAATGGCCTTTATTGTCAGAGCTTAAAGGAGAGCCACGGGCAAAGGAGAAACGTGATGTATTACATACCGACCTCCTTAAACACTAACAAGTAGGCTTATTGTCAACAAGTTTATTTGCTAATGGGCCAATGTGCGTGCATTCCCAAGAGCAGTATGAGTTCAAGCGGTTGCACATCATCTACTTTTAAGTTTTGCCAACCTCTGAATGCGAATCCTATCTCACCATTGTTTAATCTCACCATTATTGGGGGGAGGCGCATATTTTTTCCATGTTTACTGGAACTGAATTTCCTTTTCTGTTCATATATTTGCCCATTTCCCTAATTTTTTTCCTTAGTGACTTGCAGGAATTCATAACTTTTTTGGTAAAATGTATTTGAAACATATAGGTAAGAATAGTGGCTAATATTAAAAATATGCATGTTCCTACTACTGAGCTTCATTAAATTGTCTTATTTGTATTCTTTCATTGTTTTACAGCAGATTTTTGGTTTTTTTTAAGAAATAAAGCATATTACATACATATGTATATAATATGTATTATATGTGCATGTAACATGTATAATATGTATATATATAATATAGCGTGTATAATATGTATACATATTATATACATATGTATATACGTGAGATCCCTTTGGTCCCCTTCTTCAATCCTATTCTCTTCCATTCTCCACAATAATCACTATCATGAATTTAGCGTATGATTCCCATGCAAAGTTTTTATACTGAGTAGAAGTTATATTCTGGATACTAACCCTTTGTTAATTTTATGCATTTTGAATTGCAAATATCTCCTCTCATTCTGTGCTGTGTTTTTCACTTTGCTTATGGTGTTTTTTGATACATGAAAGTTTAAATTTTAATGTGATCCTATTTATCAGATGTTTCTTTTATGGTGTGTGCTTTTTGTGTTACATCTTAAAAATCCTTTTTCTATCTTGCCTGTATTCTTTGTAGGTCTTATCTTTTTGATAAATCTCTATGTTCCCTGGAGGACAGGATGACGATTTTATATACTTTCATCCTCTACGATGTTAATTCCAGTGTATCCCACCTGGTGGGTCGAAAGCCCTAGCTGGTGGACAGCAGTATGTCGTCTTTCTCTGCCCGTCTGGCTCTAGCTGCTGATCCCTTTAGTCACTATCTTGAGCTCTTCTCTCTTTTTTCCCTTTATCTTTATGTCCGCACTTCTCCTTCCTATTCTTTTATGCAGGAGTGATGAGTTTAGAAGAATATTAGTTACAACTGAAAACTATTAGAAATAAAGGGGATTACTAAAAAGTAAAAAAAAATAAAGGGGATTAATAGGATCATACAAGTGGAAAGCCTTGGACTTCAGCAGGTCATGGAGTAGGTCATTGACCAGATAGTGTCTTTCTGTCTTTATGACCTACTTCCTACTACGTCAGCTTTATTCTACAGCTTGTTGTCCCTTACAGCTACAGGACATTTTTATGCCTAGTGCAGTGACATTTGGGCTAGATAATTCTTTGTTGAGGGGGGTGTCTATCTTGAGCATTGTAGGATGTTGAGAAGCATCTCTGGCTTCTACCCATTATATACCAATATCATTCCTCTCCACCTTGCATCGGGACAAGTAAAGATGGGTCCAGACATTGCCAGAAGTCTCCTGGGGGGTGAGATCACCCCCAGTTGAGAGCTGCTCACCTAATCAAATGGACTTCAATCACATGTCTGATCTGAAACAATAATAGAAGGTGCTACTTGGCTTAAGCCGTTCTGGACTTATCTCTAGAGCTGGTTCAACTTTTGATCTGTGTTGGTGAAGTGTAGAAATCAAAGAGAAAAGCTAGGTGCTGGTGGGAAGGTAGAGGTGATACTTGATAGTCAAGAAAAGGCCACTCCCAGAAAAATCTGGTATGAGGCTCAAAGTGGCAGTTAAATGACCATTGCCATGTTCTCCCATTATAATACCTGATAATTAATCCATGAGTCCTAAGTCCTCACCATTAGCTCTTCTGTTATAATGGATAGAAGGGGGGAGGGGAGAGAGACATATCTCTGAGGTCTCTTCTTATTAGGGCACTAATTTCACCATGAAGACCCTGCTCTCATTACTTTATCTAAACCTAAGTATCTCCCAAAGACCCCATATCTAAATACAATCATATTGAGGGTTTAGGGCCTCAACACATGAATTTTGGAGGAAACACAGTTCAGTACATAGTATCATTATTTGGAATTTTGATAATTATAATTCATCTAGAGAAGAAGTAGAAATGCATATTTTTCAGTTATAGATTAGCCCCTGATCAGCTGGTATGCCCATCATTGAATTTTCATGCAGATGACATTAGAGGAAGCAAAGAGTTTATATATATGCAGGTAATGTCAGAGACTTTCGAGTTAACTCTCATAGGTCAGGTTCCTTGGAAATGTTTTCTGAGACTGATGGCTTTGAGGATTTGAGCAGAGGTGGTTTACTGAACAACAGCTGTAAGGGTGGTAGGAAAGCAGGACTGGATGGAAGAGGATGTTGAACTGGGCTAAAGTTGCAACAGAGGCTGAGCCAATGGTGTGGCTGAGAGCCGGGCAGGCCCTGCACAGACTTCTCACTCGGAGGCAAGGGGCCATGTCCCTGGACTGCTATAGCATTAGATGCAGCCTGTCTCCAGGGAGCTGCCACCAAGGAGGAAGCAGCTCCCTAATGCTGAAGGCGTTTTCTAGAATGGAAGTAGCCTTTGGTCCTGAAAAGCTGGGGTAGGACGGGGGGAGGTGTGGGCAGCACACCACAGCCTTCACTGTAGGGCTCGAACAACCTGAAAGCAGGTGACTCTAAACTCATTGTGGGGATAGCACTGCAGTCACTGATCATGTTTCCTTTTTAATTGGCTTACATCTCCAGGCGAGCATGTTTTCAATTGTCTCAAGGATTTCAAAAACAAGTCTTTCTGGCAGCTTCCAAAATTGGCTTAATGCCTTGTTTATCAAACCGAGCCTTGCTTCTTAATAATATACTTTCAGTGGAATAAAATGCCTGACTTTTTGGTCAGAACCCTCTGAGACAGGTGTCTTCAGGGATAGAAGGATGGCAGCTTTTCCATGATCTCTGACCCCCTTGGGATAGTATATTCCTTCCTGTGGTGATCTCTTGATTGTGCAGTGCTGACAGTCCTGTGCCAAGGTATTT
Organism: Ailurus styani; assembly: GCA_002007465.1. NCBI lineage: Eukaryota > Metazoa > Chordata > Mammalia > Carnivora > Ailuridae > Ailurus > Ailurus styani. The sequence continues at coordinate 903,585 of LNAC01000212.1, forward strand.
GGTAATGAATGTGGAGGCTCTTGCAATTTTAGTTACAGTAACATCACCATCCAGCAGACTTTTATATTTTGTCTCTATACAACCAAGATTGTGTACTCCCAAGAAAATTTTACTCACAAAAGTATTTTTTATGTTCTCAAGTATCGCATTTTTCATGTCCGCTCACTTCTGAGAGCTTCACAGATATAAGTGATTGTCAATCCCAGTAGCTATATTTGTAAAAAGCTCTTCCGATTGGATAGAAATTTATCCCCATCATAAATTCATACAAAGTGGGTAATTATATGTTCATTACAGACAGGAGAGGGAAAATAGGACTACAAACCAAGAGCCAAAGTCCTAGTCTGATATTTTAACCTGCTCTTTAGAAATCCCCTCAGGCCAAGCGAGTTCCATGTAGGAAATTAGTACTTGGTTCTTATACCTCCCTTTTCTCCTATAAAAACAAGAACATGGGAATAATTTCACAGGACAAAACCCAGTTTGGGGAAAAAATGATATCTGCTGAAATGTTTCCAAATATTAGAAAACTCAAGGTAGCTTGAGGTATAGAGAAACTACTAGGTTACTTTTATTGAGAAATTAGGGAAGTCACTGTTGAGTTTGCTCTAAGACCAGCAACAAAAGTGGATAATGTCATGTTTAGAGACAGAATGGCAGCAACGGTTTGGGTTCTTATCTTGGGCTCACCTCTCCCTCACAGACACTGACTGAGCTCCGTATCACAGTGCAACAGGGAGCCCGTCCCTCCGGATCATTACGTTGGACTTACGTTTACTAAAAAGGACTGACTGATGATCTTGACAGAAACTTCTTCTCTATAGGTACAGTGTTCTTAAGAATGTCTTATGAAAAACCCAGAGTCACAACTCTCACACTTAGCCTCCCACAGAACAAAATTTTGCATATATTTTAAAAACAGTTTCAGTTCTTTCTCTCTCACATGATTTTTCATGTTCTCCTAGACTCCAAAACTCTTTCTTTTGGGAGACTCCTCTGTCCTCATTGCATAAGTTCAAGGAGTACCATTACCATTGCAATTTCTGTGGCAGGCTACTCAGATCCCTCCATGTTTGTCAGCCCCTCATCTGTTGTTTTAAGTTTTTCCTTTCATTTTTGATACTTCCCTAGTGTTTGGTTTTGGCAAATAATTGAATAAACAGCACAGTGTAGTGTGAAGCCACGTGGTGATTAAAGCATTGTGCTGGCTATTTGTTGGTTGCCTGCCCAACATCCCCTAACCCTTCCTCCTGACAATATTTCTCTATTTCCTAGAAGGGACTTCAAACTTCCCTGAATTTCAACCATTTTTTTGGGGGGGGCAAAATTGACCTTCTACTCCCAGGAGTGGGTTCTGATGAGCCAATTAGCATATCCTTTTACCCTGGTCTCAGTGATTTATTCAGGGATGGGTGTATTACCCAATCAGAGCTAATTTGTTGGAAGATGATAAATATCTCTTCTCCCTTCTCCTCCCACTTCTGTGTGACCCACTAGAAACATTTCACTCTTCTCTGCTGCTTGTAATAGAGGCATTAGGCAGTGAACAAAATAACAAACCTCTATCCTCATGGAACATACATTTTGATAGGAGGAAGAGGGCAGTAAACAAGATAAATGTTGCTTAGAAACATGGAGAAAAGTTGATAAGGGAAAGGAGTAGAGAGGTAACAGGTGGCAAGATCTGCATCAAACTTCGTAGACCATTATGGAGACTTTAGCTTTTACTCTGAGTGAGATGAGAAGTCATTGGAAATTTTAAGCAGAGGAGTGACAAGGTATGACTTAAACTACAGTAGGACATTCTGGGTGCTGTGTTGAAAAGGGTGGAAGTAGAGAGACGTTGTGACAATCATGAGGCTTTAGTATATTGCAATATTGATTCTAATTCCTCACTCCTTTTAATATAATTAAATCCAGAGGAGGGGAGGCATATCTTGAAAGAAACTATGGGTTCAGCTTTTGGCTCATGAAGTTGGCTAGAGTCAAACACAGAAAATTCACAAAAAGTTTTTAAGAAAAGTCTATTGGCAAAAGTATTACCAACAACTAAAAGAGACCAAAGATGTGTAAGATGTGAACAGAAGTTTGGGTTCTCAATGTTCTACAGGCAGGAATCAGGTTGAGAAATCTACTTATCCACCAAGAAAGGCATATTTGCCAATGCCCTTTCCAAGTGACTAAGGAAGATTATGGAAAAAGAGTAATTTTCTAGATTGAAGAACCAAGAATTATGGTGAATAGACTGGAAAGTCATTCTTAGCAGAACCTGTGCCTAATTATGGAACCTTATTCCCTTTTCCCAAATAGAGGAACCTGACAATCTTCACTCAATGGGATTTCATAATTGTTATGGACCAGTGACTCCTCTTTGCTTCCATTGTTTTATTTTTTGAATGAGAGTATTTTTTTGTGGTTATATTATCCCTGCCCATCTTTTGTTACATGTTGGGTATATGAGAAGAAGCTACTTGCTCTTTTAATCCGTAGGCTCAAGAACAGCCATATCTGGACCTGATATAGATCCAGGATTTCAAGGATTTGATGTATCTTTTAGAGGTCTTGGGATAGAAGTGAATTATTTTGCATATATTTGAAAGGGATGTGAATAATTATAACCAAGAGAACAGACTGTGGTAGATTAAGTTATTGGTTCTTCTTAATTCTTCACTACCATGTGGTGCTGTTACGCATATATGAGGTCTTTGCTATGGTTACATGGTGAGCAGTGTATTTTCTCACCTCTTGACTTTGGGCTTGGTCAAGTAGTTTTCTTTGGTCAGTGGGATGTCAGGGGAAGTGGTATGGGCAAAAGCCTGAAATATTCTATGTTGGCTTTTCCTGCTTGTGCTTCTGTGGCTACTACGAGAAGGGCATGCTTTGGGAGGCATTTTTAGTATGGGCTCTGAATAGGACACATGAAGCAGAAGTACTGCAGTTGACCCCTGGTCTCACAGCCTGAAGCAAACCTTACCCCAATCATCCCACAAACCTTCAGCTTACAGCAGATCTGAACCCAGTCTCCAGCCTGGAGTCCAGCCTACCTCAACTAATGATCCACAGACTCATGAGAAAAAAGTAATTGTTTTATTTTATTTTATTTTATTTTTTAAAGATTTTATTTATTTATTTGACACAGAGAGAGAGATTACAAGTAGGCAGAGAGGCAGGCAGAGAGACAAGGAGAGAAGGAAGCAGGCTCCCTGCTGAGCAGAGAGCTCCATGCGGGCCTCGATCCCAGGACGCTGAGATCATGACCTGAGCCGAAAGCAGAGGCTTTAACCCACTGAGCCACCCAGGCGCCCAAAAGTAATTGTTTTAAATCTCTGATTTTGGGATGGATTATGAGGCATTAATGTGGTAATGCCTGAGCAATAAGGAGGTAATTACAATAATTTACGAGAGAGAGGATGGGAACTAGGACCAGGGTGGTCACAGTAGAAGTGGCCAGATTCTGGGTATATTTATAGATAGAACCCACAGGCTTAGCTGATAGATTATAAATGGAGAGTGAAAGAAAGAGAGGAGTTGAGGGTGAAGTCTAGGCTTTAGGCTTGAGCAAACAGGAAAATGGAATGGTCATTTTCTGAGATGGGAAAACCTGAGGGACTTGAAGACTTGGTGTAATATCAGGAGAGGTTTTCAGGAGCAGTAACATGGTATTGGCAGTGCTAAGTTCGAGTTGCCTATAGACATCTGTAGGGATGATAAGCTGGCCATTGAATGTACAAGTCTGGAGTTGGAGAAAGGCCCAGTTATACAGGTGCACATCTGAGAGTAGTGAGTCTGTAGAGGGCTTCTAAAGCCATGAGACTGGATAAGATCAGTAAGTGTGATCTTTTGAAAAGGGGGCCAGTGACTGAGCCTGGGGACACTTTCGACTTTCATGGTTGGGGAGTTGAAGTTACCAGCAAAGGAGATTGAGAAAGATCAGGCAGGGAGATAAGAGGAAAACCAGTTAAGTGATAAGAAAGTGTTATTAATATGCGTTGTTATAACATCCATTCGTCCCTACTCTCTTCTCTTCTCTTCCTTCTTCTTCCTTCACCAAAAATGTCACCACCACTAGATTTGTGTATGTGTGCATACTGTGTGGAAATCACAGTGTTAATCACTTCATATATAGAACAGAATTATTAAAAAGTTAACAGGTATCTTTTTTCTTTTTTTCTTGCTAGGTACTCACTAGGGGGAAAAAAAATCTCCTTTTTATCTTCTGATCTTCTTTCCAGGACAGAGAAGCTAAGTCTTTGTATTAATTTGGGACTCTTTCCTAATCCTGCAAGCAGGATGGCTTTGTTTGAGGAGTAAGTGGATTGGAGGCTGGTGCTTTGAATGGAATAGGGGAATGAGCAGCTGGGATGCTGGAGAAGAGTCGATGACTTTTTTTTTCTCCCTAAGCCTGGGGGAGGGGGGTTCAGGCCAGGAGGAAGAGCTCCAGTGGGCATTACAGACTTGTGTTTAGCTAGCATGCAGCTCCCCGGTGGCAGTCAGACCATGGAAGGGGGGATGGCTGTCCGGAGGTGAGTGGAGATTGGAGAATGAATGCTGCAACCTTGAAATTGCTGGCATATGTCATCTGATTTTAGTTGAGAAGATCACTTGGGTGAACTTCTGTTGTAGAGCCTGATAAAGGCTCAGGGATGGTGTGTGTGTGGAGGGGAAATGGGCACCTGAAATAAAACTGCTTTGCAGAAAAAGAATGTCTGAGCTTACGACAAGGATCTAAGTATTTGCAGGTGTACGCTTGCTATGTATAACGTGGGGCTGGTTTTAGAAGCTCCTCAAGGCAGAGCCAGGCATGTTATTGAGCTTCGGGGAACAATGGCTGCGTGACTGTGAACTTAAGAGAGGTGTAGTCCTAGAACCAAAGCTCGGGACACCCAGTGTGTGCACCCAGGAGCCCGAACCAGCCAGGTCATTACCACGATGCCGCATCATTGCAGTAGAAGGTAACAGCATTAGTTAAACAAGACTCCACCTCCTCTCTATTTTGTTTTGGGAAGGGAACTGCATCTTTTGGTCTAAGTCATGAACCTCATAGTTTCTTAGATTTTCAAGGGTGAGAAGGTCTAAATAATGCCAAAGAGAAATCCTTTTAGTTCAGGAGAGACTGAACATCCTAAAAGGGGGCTTAAATGATTCACTAGGAAAAAAAAAAGACATAAGGCCTCTGAGTTTATGACACAGGTATTTACCATTCATGCTTTGGGGAAAATTTGAGAAGTTTTAGTATTATGGAAGAGTATTTATGATGCCATGATAGCTTCTTTCCCCCCCCCCAAATATGTATTTGTCTTATTCTGTGTGGTTCTGGAGAGCAAGATAATAAAAAAGTGTTAGAGGCATGGGTGTAGGAACAGATATTCACTACCAAATCCCAGCACGTGTTTTGGGCTCAATACATTTTTCAATACATGATTGCATGCCTGCATGACAAATGAAAACATATGGATGAAACTTACAGGGAGGCAGATTTTGGATTCAGCTTATCTTTTTAATAATTTGAGTTATTCAAAAATTAAATGGACTATGCTTGAAAGGCAGTAAACTTCTCTATCACCAGGAGTGAACCAGGAGCAGGAAGACTATTTTTCAGGGATGTGATAGAGAATTTATTCATTAGATAATGGTTAGACCACATAACCACTGAGAGTCCTGAAAACTCAGATATGCCGGTTCTATAACTTTCAATCCAAGGGTCTTTATACAGAGACTTGGGAGAAATATAAATAAGACTCATGATCTCTGAGAAATCTTTAAGAGGCATGTGTTCAATGGCATGTTTATTAAACAAATGCTCATGACAGATTTTCACAACAGCAACAAATGTTATTTCACTACATCAAATCTCCCTTACTAAGAAAAAAAACCCACAATCACAGTGAGGTTGATGGATCTGGATGATTTTTTCATGTTTTTTTCTGGGGAGCGGGGGAGTAAAACCAGTCTTCTCACTCGTTTTCTTCTCTTTTCTCTGCTTGAGCATCACCCGATTTCATTTTCTTCACCTCCTCTCTGGCTAAGTGTCCCCGGAAGACTGCTTGGATTTTGAGAGCAGCATTCTCCTCTTTTTCTTTTTCTTCTTCAGAAGGTTTCTTCATGGGAAGGAGAAAAAGTAAGAGACTTCTTAAGTATCCAATATTTTGATGTCATAAAAATAAGTGCAGAAGTTTAATCAATATAGGGACGTAACAATTGAGATCTGTTGCTTCCTAAGGGTATTTTATATACTGTCACGTTGTGTATGTTCCAAACGGTGAGTGCCAAAATAGCAGGCATTTTGTTTTCTCATTCTTTAATATGCCTCTGCAATAAATGATCAGTGCCAACTTCCCCCCTCAAAATAGCTCCTATTTAACAGTTTCTTGAGCAATGACATTTTTTTTTGGAAAATAAGTAAGAACCTTGAAGCATGGTAAAAATGTCAAGAATAGTAAATGTGCTGTTTCAAAATAATGATTACATGAAATTAATTTCTTAATTTTTTCAACGATTAGCTAATCAGAATCATACGTGTAAAGTGGACTGCCAAAGAAAAATCCTTTTAGTCCAATAATGTCAGTTTTAAGGTAGTTGGCTGAACTTCTGTATATAGCTACCTTTTTTTTTTTTTAAATTTAGGTATAGAGGTGCCTGGGTTGCTCAGTGTCTTGAACATTTGGCTCTTGATTTCGGTTCAGGTCATGATCTCAGGGTCGTGGGATCAAGCCCTGCGTTGGGTTTCATGCTCATCAAGGAGTCTGCCTGTCTCTGTCTTTCTGCTCCTCCTCCTGCTCTCTCTCTCTCTCTCTCAAATAAATAAATACTTAAAAAAATAAAATTTAGGTATAATTTACCAAAATTACAGACAGTGAAAGACACAGATCTTAAGTGTCTTACTCAATAGATATATAATTTTTTAAAAAAGATTTTATTTATTTATTTGACAGAGGGAGAGAACACAAGCAGGGGGAGGCAGAGGCAGAGAGAGAAGCAGGCTTCCTACTGAGCAAGGAGCCCCATGTAGGACTCAATTTCAGGGCCCCGGGATCATGACCCAAGCCAAAGGCAGATGCTTAACAGACTGAGCCACCCAGGTGTGCCGGTATATAGTTTTTAATATATCAGTTTAAATTACAACAGCGATACACATACATTTAAAAACAAACGTTGGGGCGCCTAGGTGGCTTAGTCGGTTAAGCGTCTGCCTTCGGCTCAGGTCGTGATCCCAGGGTCCTGGGATTGAGCCCCACGTCTGGTTCTCTGCTCAGCAGGAGCCTGCTTCTCCCTTTACCTGCTACCCCCCCTGCTTGTACTCTCTCTTTCTGTCAAATAAATAAATAAAATCTTAAAATAAAAAAAATAGAAACTTAACTGTCACTCATAGTGAAAGTTTTTTCCTCCTGTCCAAATCTACTCCTAAGATGTAACCATTATTATGGGTTGAGTATATAACCTTCTAAAATTTCTCTATGTAAAAAGTATTCATGTGGGTATATACATGGCTTTTTATTTTAAAAATGAGATCATACTAATTACAATGTTTCCAATGACTTTTTCCTTGTAACTATATATCTTGGTTCTCTTTTCTTTATTATTATTCAGTATGTAACTGCCCATTCTTCTTTTTTTATGGCACCATTGTATTACATTGCACTAATGCAACTTGATTTATTTACTCAGTCTCCTGTTGCTTGACCTTCAGGTTGTTTACACCCCTCACTCCATTAAAAAAACAATGAACAAATCTAGCTCTTAAATTTCTAAATGCAAACAGAATAGCATTAAACCCTCTGAGATGATGCCCCAATATGGGCAAATGAATTATAGTGAAGTTGGAAATCAATGAGATCTCAACTCAAAGTCATGAAAAGCTGAGTAAGGGCAACTGCTAAAGATGTAAGGAAATGACTCCCTTTCTTCCCTGATCTCCCATTGCATCTCATGGCAATGTTAGGCCCATTGGGTTGTATTGATATATTTCTGAAATAATTTATAAAGGTTATATGGAAAAGTTATGCCCCTAACTGGGTAGGAGGTAAAGTATTCCTTGAAAAGGATGCCTACTTTGGGTGTCAGTTAATGGGTGACTAACTGGGGCATTAAAACATGAAAAGGAACTCAGAACTTTGGCCTTCAGCACTGTAGAGAGTGAGTTTTTTTCTCACTAGATTTGGTCCTGTTGAGTCTGGAGTATGAAGAATATCGATAGTGATATGCTGGTAAATGTTTATATATAGACTTTCTAGAAAAAAAAGGTCTGACGTGTAATATTAGCCATGACCTTCATACTCTTACCATGGATGATTTCAAGCTACTAAGCAGACATTGCTGATCATGGGTTGTAGACATGTATAGAGATGTGGACCATTGTCTCCTGAGAGCTGGGTGTAGCACACTACTGGAAATAGGTATCTTTGAAGGTGGATCCTACTCAGGTCTTTATTGCTTAGATGTAGGCTGCTAGTCAGGAAGTCATTTTGTAGACAGCAGTGCATGGAAGGTGAATAAGACACATTGTGTAAAGCCATTCTGTTTGGTGGCATGTGGTTCTCTGAGTTTCCTTTTGTTATCTCTGAACCTTTGTCACTGTGTGGTGGTGACAGCATCAATTAGTGAAAAATTCTCAAAGTGGAAAGTGAGTCTGAAGGATGAAGACTGAGGCAGCGAGTTCTGTCCGTTCTTCTCCTTGGGGAGATTTCCCCACTCATTGACAGTCTTGGAAAAAAAGATTTATTTTTTAAGGGAAAGAAGGAGTTTTCCTTTACGATAAGCATAGCTAAAAATGATCCACCAGTTAGTTTATCACTGATGCCAGTTATCTAGAAAGCAAAATCATAATTTTAGCAATATGGATAACAGACTGGATTCATATTTGGAGTATAATTTTAAATTGAGTGATATGGTTCTTTGTAGGAATCTAATAGTATATGGAAAACATAACTCACTAAGGCTTCGACTGGTGTCTCATCCTCTTTCACAGATGCACGAGACTTTTCTCTTTCGGACTCACAATTCTCAGGTGATTCATGCTCCTGGAAGAGGGGTGACAAGGCCAAACAGTCCATATTCCAGAACAGTAAAGTCTTGGATCAAACCTCTTAAAGTCATTGAATATTGCTGTATGTTATTGAGAAGTAGTAGGAATTAAATACATAATGATTTTTTTAAAAAGGAAAATAGGTTGGATAAAAAGAGAAGTGAAAACTCTCCAGGGAATATGTATAAACATATATGACCAACAGGTGGACTGGTGAATCGGTGAAAAATGCTGGATTTTTTGCTTTTGAAATGTGTGTAACATTATTTCATATGAAAAACAAGCTATTGTCTTATACTAAAAGGTGTTAAGAGGGCACCTGGGTGGCTCAGTGGTTAAGCCTCTGCCTTCAGCTCAGGTCATGATCTCAGGGTCCTGGGATCAAGTCCCACGTCGGGTGCTCTGCTCAGGAGGGAGCCTGCTTCTCCCCNTGCCTACTTGTGATCTCTCTCTCTCTCTGTCGAATAAATAAATAAAATTAAAAAAATAAAAGGTGTTAAGATGCTGTAATGAATCTTGAACAAAGTATACAAAAGAAGTGCTGTTAGTTTTTAAAATAAGAGCAAAATACATGCTACTGTGTCCCATAGTGTGAGGTCAAGTTGACTTTTTAATGAAGTCTGTAGTTTAAAAACCATGTCAAAGAGTTAAGTTCTGCTGTGGGGAACCATTAAACTAAAAAAAGGGAAATCAGCTCTGCCTATTTTGACATGGTTATTGAAATTTTCCACCAAAATAGAGGCGTTGCTAATTCACAATCTATGGGAAGAGTTTAATCCATAAAACAGAAATTCAAAGACATATAAGCTAATTAAGTAAAGCCTTTAGAATTTAAGAGATGAAAAAAACACCCTGAAATTGCTATGTGACACAAAGATTTAAAACTTTTGACATTATTCCTTTGATTGAAATAAAACATGAACACAGAGAATCTTGTTAAATGACTAGATGGAAACAAACTCAACACCCCCACATCTGGCAGGCACAGATGGATGGAACTTCACTTTTGATCTCATGGAATAAGTGATAGGTATTTCCCCAGGAAATTCCCCAAATCTACTGGGGAACACCTCCAAAACTTGAACTTGGCTAATTCCTTTTAATTCTAATATCTGGTGGTGTTTTGTGGCTAACGTAATATCTCAGTGGTCTAGAAGAATGCTTCTCAGACTTGAATGTACCTACAAATTACTATGGGGAGCTTGTTAAAGTTCAGCTCCAACTTGCAGATCTGGAGTAGGGCCTGAGACAAAATTTCCATCAAGTTCCCAGTTAGCTGGTGCCAATGATGCAGGGTCACACATGGCTTTTCTCAACCAGTGTTCCTCTTCTGGACCACAGAACACAGAATGTTTTGAGTGACTAGTCTCTCAGTTCTCTCAAGGGTGGTACATTATAGAGCCATTCTAGGAACAAAGGAGGGACATTGATTCCTTGCATGCAATGAGTGCCTTTGGCTTAGGGCTTAATTATTTTGAGGAACCTTGGTTGAGAAAGGCTGATTCTAAGAATGCTGCTATAGAGAAGGTGCGTTCAGTCTCTGAACAGATTAGTTTTGTAGAAAAAACTCTACCATTATGAATTTAAATTTGAATCAGTCTTTTGTAAGATGTCAATGATGATGAAACAACTGGATAAACGGTGTGTTTTATGAAATGCCATTGAGGATCTGCTATTGCTAAGCACTGTGATACCCAACACAATTTGAAGAATAAATGAGAGTAATTATTCTGTAACTTTGAAGCACATTCTTCCTGTTGATTACTTTCCATTTCAGTGAGGTATCTGTCCATGATTCAGATAATTTAGAAAAAAAATTCTCGTCAGAAAGGGCAGCACAATTAAAAAGATTTAATAAGATATTTGTTTGCCTTTCATGATGTTCATGATTCTAGGGAGACTGCAATATTCTCTGTTTTGGAGACAGGAAGAAGAAAATAACCAAATCCACCAGTTTTATGGGTCCATACCTTGAAAGCATGGTTATTATAGAAGCGGTCTTCTACCTTAGTCCCCCATTCTGCTGGGTCAAAGTTGGTTTCTAAATAACAGAAATAAAATAATTTCAAAATTATTTTGAGTTCATTAAAGTAAATCCAGAATAGTAACACCAAATAAGTTTTCTTTTTCAAACCACAGGTTCTTTACTGCCAGTTGAAAATATTATTATGTACATAGCCTAACACTATAAACATAACCAGTGATCACAGAATATATGATGATGAATTAAACATTAGATGAGCCCTTGGAGATATTTAGAAAGGCAGTAAAAGAACAATAATTGCCGCTTTATAGAATTTTTTTTTTTTTTTAAAGATTTTATTTATTTATCTGACACAGAGAGATCAGATCACAAGTAGGCTGAGAGGCAGGCAGAGAGAGAGAGAGGAGGAAGCAGGCTCCCCGCCGAGCAGAGAGCCCGATGCGGGCCTCGATCCCAGGACCCTGAGATCATGACCTGAGCCGAAGGCAGGGGCTTTAACCCACTGAGCCACCCAGGTGCCCCGCTTTATAGAATTTATAATAAAATGGGAGATAGAGAACAAATGCCAATACTTAAATATAAATATAGAATCTCATAAACATGTATCAGTAAACACAGGAAAATGTATAAAAATAAATGCTAAATAGCAAGGAAGTTTGGAAAAGTTAAAAAAGGGAGAGGTTTTAAAAATGAGGCATATTATGTAGTCAGTAGACAAAGATAGGAAGAAGTATTTAATTCAAGCAGAATTTTTCTTTAACTTTTCATTATAAACAATTTCAAACTTAGAAAGTAGAGAGAATAATATAATATAAGATTCTCATGTGCACATTATTCAGATTCAACAGTTATAAAATCATGATTTATCTTATTTTGTCTGTAACTTCACTCAATTTCCCACTCTTTTGTCTGGTTATTTTCAAGCCAGTTCTAGGCACCCTATTGTTTTATCTACAAATATTTATTTTAAAGCCACAATACCATTATCACATCTAAAAATACTAACAATAATGCCTTAATATCAGCTATCCAAATTTCCCCTATTGTCTAATATATTTTTTGTGTATTTTTTTTACTGTTGATTTGTTCAAATCAAAACCCAAACAATGGGCACACACAGCCTGTCATTATGCCTTTCCCATCTCTTAACTGAAAAGAGATTTTCACCTATCTCCCGGCCCACATTTTTTCCTTGCCATGTTTTTGTTGAGGAAATTGGATCATTTTTCCTTTGGAGTTTTCCACAGTTTAGATATTTCTGATTCCATTCCTGTGATGACTTTTAACAAGTTCCTTTGCTTTTGAATTTCCTGTAGCTGATTCAGGATTTATTTATTTATTTATTTGGCAAGCGTACTTTATAGATAGTGCAGTGTAATTGTCAGGATATACATAATATCTGGTTGTCTTTCTTTTTATAATCTTTAAAGGCCCATCGATGATAATTGCTTAGATCATTTCTTTAGGGGTTGCAAATGGCAATGTTATTTGATCATTAATTCTTTTTTTAAAAAAATTTTTTATTTTTTAAAGATTTTATTTATTTATTTGACACAGAGAGAGGGATTACAAGTAGGCAGAGAGGCAGGCAGAGGAGAGGAGAGAGGAGGAAGCAGGCTCCCTGCCGAGCAGAGAGCCAGATGCGGGCCTCGATCCCAGGACCCTGGGATCATGACCTGAGCCGAAGGCAGAGGCTTTAACCCACTGAGCCACCCAGGCACCCTTGATCATTAATTCTTTATTTCTGGAGTAATCAGTAAAGAAAAACTTACCCATATCAACTATTTGGTTACCCTGACATACAGTTCATCCAGAAAAGGCAAAAAAGTTTGATTCTTTCCCTTTATCAACCAGTTTACAGAATAATTAGTTGGTTCCTTAGGATCCTCTTAAGGAGATTTTGTTTGTTTGTTTGTTTGTTTGTTTTGATCATTATGAACAAATGAATATTTAAGAAATTGGGTCAACTTCAATCCCTTGCATTTATTCTTCTTTTTGATGCTCTAGTTGTCCAAAATTGGCTGGTAGGACCTCATATGCTCCTGAGATCTTTGGAAACAACTCTAGTTATCTTTGATAGTTTCCTTATTTTCTGGTATGACAAGATGTTCAGGCTCAACTTGCATATTTCCTGACCAATTCACAGAATTAGGTAGTTCTCTAAGAAATCTTGGTTCCTGGGAAATGGTAGCTAGAGGGCACAGTCTAGAGGCTAGGTGCTCACCGGTACTGGGTTGGTCATTGTTTTGTGGCCTTCTAAAAAATGCATTGAGTTAGGGCGCCTGGGTGGCTCAGAGGGTTAAAGCCTCTACCTTCTGCTCAGGTCATGATCTCAGCGTCCTGGGATCGAGGCCCACATCGGGCTCTCTGCTCAGCGGGGAGCCTGCTTCCTCCTCTCTCTGCCTGCCTCTCTGCCTACTTGTGATCTGATCTCTCTCTGTGTCAAATAAATAAATAAAATCTTAAAAAAAAATAAAAAAAATAAAAATTGCATAGAGTTAGAAAACATTTTTTTTTCATTTTTAAAGAGAAAACATACCACTGAAATTACACTGATATTTTTCTGTTCAAATTTAGGATTATAGGATTTTTTAAACTTCCTTCATTTTTATATATCATTTTTCTTATGGAAAAAATCTTATTGCTATTAACAGTAGGATAATGACTTATTTGCTATGTCCTACAGTGTATAAAAACTATAATTATACTATAACTTTAATTAAACTATGATATTATTAACAATGATTACTGAAAACAATTCAAGACTTTTTAACTTCATTTTATTTTTAAGTTATATCCACTAGGGTTGTATAGTCAAATTACTGTGTTATAAAGTCACTTGAAAAAAAAAAAGAATTCTTTTCTGTGTGATTATATCTACTCAGTCAATACTAGCTGAGTTTGTTTGTTTCACTTTGCTTCTGAACTTTAGAGCTTGCTTAGCAATTTTAAATTTTATTTTCACTTTAAACTGTTAAACATTTATGATTTTCAATTCAAGATATATTCAGAGAAGTCTAACTTTTTTTTTTTTTAAAGATTTTATTTATTTGACAGAGAGAGACACAGCGAGAGACGGAACATAGGCAGGGGGAGTGGGAGAGGAGGCTTCCTGTGGAACAAGGAGCCCAGTGGGGGGCTCCCATTGAGCAGGGAGCCTGATGGGGGCTCCATCCCAGAACCCTGGGATTATGACCTGAGCAGAAGGCAGACACGTAACGACTGAGCCACCTGGGTACCCCAGAGAAGTCTAGCGTCTGTCCTGTTCCCTTCACTCTGTTACTTCTCCTTCAGATATAAATTTGTAAAAGACTTATTCTTCCATTTAAAAATATAAACGAATAGCTATATATACGTATTCACACCCCTTTGTTAGATCATTGGTAGCATGCTAAACATACTTTTTTCTTTCTTTTTTTTGTTAAAGATTTTGTTTATTTATTTGAAAGAGAGTGAGAGAGAACACAGGAGTGGGGTGAAGAGCAGAGGGAGAAACAGGCTCTCCAGTGAGCAGGGAGCCTGATGTGGAGCTTGATCTAGAACTCTGGGTTCATGACCTGAGCTGAAGGCAGACGCTTAACCAACTGAGCCATCCAGGTGCCCCTAAACATACTTTTTTCCTACCCTCTTTTTTAACCTAATATATCCTGAAGATCACTCCATAACAACTTATAGAGATCTTCCTCTTTCTGGTTTTATTTGTTTTACAGTTGTATGTAATTCCACTATGTGGATGTCCTCTAGTTTATTCAACAAATCCCCTATGGTGGATATTTGGATTGTTTCCTCAAAGAATGATGCAACTAAAGGATAGGAGTTGAATTTCTATGTCAAATTCTCTTCCTTAGTGTTATATTATTTTGTATCTCCTCCTGCAGTCTATATGACTGCTTATTTCCCCTCTAGCCACGCCTAGAATAAATTGGCAAACTTTGGCTTTTTGCCAGTCTGATGGGAGGGAGTTTTGGTAGTGGTCCTCAGTGTAGTTTCGATTTGGGCTTCTGTTGCTATGGGGTTAGTTTTAGTATTTTCTCATTTGTTAAGGGCGATTTGCATTTTTTTTGTGTGTTTTGCTCAGATCTCTTGGCCATTGTTTTATATAAGGTTTATTAGTATTTTCTTCAGCATTTTTACAAACCTTTAGTTTTTAACTGGTTGTGATGTAAATTAAAAATATTTTTCCTCAGTTTGTCATTTGTAGTTTCATTTTTCTTATGGTGATTTTGTCATGTAAGAGTTTACTTTTATGTAGTCAATCCTATCAGTCTCTTTCCCTAATTGCTTTTGAATTTTTAAGTAATTACTTACAGCAACTTAGCTAGCAAAGTCTTTTCCTCTTTTATATTACCGAGAAATTCATCCATGTCTCCTTCTAGTATTTGTATGGTTTTATTACAAAAATAATTTAAATCTTTGGGCAATTTGAAACTTACCCTGGTGTATGATGTAAGGAATAGGTCTAATTTTATCTTTTTCCATCTTTATCTCAACATCATTTAGTAAAAAGTCTACCTTCTCCCTGGTGATTTCAGATACCACTTATATCAAATGCTAATATGTTTTCTGTCAGAAAAGTCAAAATTAAGACTGATAATTACCTATGAAGAATGCTGGCAAGGGAATTCTTGTATCATGTGAGAGACTGGGCTAGAGACTTTTTTCTTCCCTTTTGGAGAGACTGCATTCTGATACTTATATCAGTTGGATACTTCGCCTTTGGCTTGCATGAGTGGAAATGGGTATGGTGCTTTAAATTTTTGCAAGTAGTTTTATCTAGTTTTATCAGTTAGAGACTAGTAATCTGAGACCATTAATCTGAATCACCAATTTTTTAAATTATCATGATCCAGTAACAATGACTCAACTGTTTTTGTAATGGGACATTTCTGAGATCTAAAATTAAATAAATGACTAAAGACTTTTTACCATGAATTTGTAAAATTAACATTATAATAACAAAATAAAATTAATGCTCATTATAATTCACCTCTTACTCTAAAAGATTTCTCTTAATAGCTTTTTGGTGGCACATAACTTTCAGATTGTGCAACAGATATTCACACTAACTGGATATGGAAAAGACCAGTAACATTCAGGAAATTGGCAGAGATTCTAAGCTTTGCCAGGGTTGAACAAAGAAGATAAGACGGTGGAGCTGTTAAGTGTGTATGGGAGTTGCTTCATTTCAAAACTTGTGGTAGGTTTCCTTCTTCTGGAAAATGATTTGAAATCAAATGCTTACTTACTTGTATTTATTTCTTGTCACCTTTACCACTCTGTTGGAATACTACAGTCAAAAGTAATGATGGAAACAGCTTATATAAAATGGTTGTTCTAGTCAAGAAGGGGTTTTCTAATAGAAATGTATAGCTGTAATAATTCCCATTTTGACTACTGGATCAGGTCTTGATAGTTATGAAATTTCAAGGCTGGGAATTTGGACATTTTATTTCTGGAAGTGAAGAAACTGCTTTGGCTTTCAGCCAAAGAGTTACTGTTAGTATGAATCTGGGCAGGACAGGACCCTGGCAGAATAAAGAAAGGATATAAATTACCTTACCAAGGTGGAATTTCATTTTTTATTTTTTAAGTAGGCTCCACACCCAGTGTGGAGCCCAATGTGGGGCTTGAGTTCATGACCCCAAGATCAAGACTTGAGCCAAAATCAAGAGTCAGTTGCTTAACTGACTGAGCCACCCAAGCACCCCTGGAATTTCACTTTCTTTTTTTTTTTTAAGATTTTATTTATTTATTTGACAGAGAGAGAGAGAGAGAGAGAGAGAGAGAGATCACAAGAGGCAGGCAGAGGGAAAGGGGGCAGGGGAAGCAGGCTCCCTGCTGAGCAGAGAGCTCAATTTCAGGACCCTGAGATCATGACTACCCAGGCGCCGTGGAATTTCACTTTCAAAGTAGTGTTTCNAAGGGGGCAGGGGAAGCAGGCTCCCTGCTGAGCAGAGAGCCTTATGCGGGGCTCAATCTCAGGACCCTGAGATCATGACTACCCAGGCGCCGTGGAATTTCACTTTCAAAGTAGTGTTTCGCTGTGACTGTTTACAGACTAGTTTCATATACCCCAGCAAATACCATTTTATCTAAGGAGCATGGAATTATTTTTTTTATAATACTTATAATACTTTCAAGTAAGAAGAGTCACCATGTAAAGAAAACCATAAACTCTCCTCCCAGGAGGACTAGACAGTCAACTGCCTGGCATGCGTTGAAATAGCCTGTTGGAAAATGTAGAGCTAGACTGGATGATCTCTTGAGGTTTCCTTCCACCCAGTGTGTCCATGAAGAATACAATGAAGAAGGTCTGTGTAATCAACTGGTAATTTTCAATAATGTGAAATAACTTGGTTTAAGAGATCTTATCATAAAGGCACATGTTTTCAATAGCAAGAGCTGTTATTTGAAGCTACCTGACTCATAAAGACTTTCTATGGAATGAGGATGGTCTTAAGACAGTTTCACCATAACCAAATGCTTAGTTTCTTATTTAAAAAAAAAAGCCTATTAAAAAGAAGCTTACTCTCTCGTTTCTCTAGAAGATTTTCAAAATATGCTGCTGCAAAAGCTGGTATATTTTCTGGTTGCTCCCTCAGAATCTCACGTGTCAGCCCTTCAAGAAGATTCCCAAATCCTTGTGGAATTCGGTAGTGGGTGTTGGAGAACGGAATCGACATGTCCTTGGAAGGAACTGCCTATTGTACCTAGAGATTCATTAGAGAGCGCTCTCTTTAAATTCGTCTGATTTTACTTATATAATCACAATTCTGACAACAAATTATTCCTGAGCCCCAAATTTTCGGGGCTTCAATTCTTTCCCCCCAACACAACCCCAATCCATCATTTCTTCAAGTTTCGAACTCTCCATTATTAATTAGAATATTACAAAAACAGACTGATTTACTAGGCCACGTCATTTTTCTAAATTACAAAAATCACAGATTTTTTACAACATTAAGTACTTTTTCTCTCCGTCCCTCTTGTCTTTAAAAGGTGAGGGTCATTTCTGCTATCCCACAGGAACTCAGAGAGAAGCATTGTTACAAATTCATCATAAATCGCTGAGAAGACACTGTTTGGGGTCTAAAATTTAAAAAAATGAATTAAGAACTAACCTTGGTTCTAGAAATTATTCTAATTTGTTGAATAAAGAAGTTTAACACTTAGTCTTGCCCTTTGCTTCCACTTCTGAAGCATGACCTAAAATGCCCCAAAGCACCTACATACTCTGAAAGGGGCAGCAGGGTCAGAGGGGGGCGGAGGCAAGGTCATGATTTTGCAGTCGGAAGAGTCCAAGATTTGGGGATTCTTGTGTTTCCTGGATTTGTCTTGACCAGGTCTTATCTTCCTGTCTTGGAATACAAGGACTGGATTAAGGATAGCTGCCAAGCAGCAGGTTGGGCTGCTGAGTATGCAAACGACACTCAGGGACCTGGCCTTTTTGCGAAGGTGCCCATTTTTTGGCAAGTCCGCAAGCCGTGGTAGGGATTTAGGTGAGGGACTAGACGGTTTACTGAGGCCCAATATGCGGAGGATGTTTTTCGGTTTTTCAGGGAACAGGAGATGAGGCACCGAATCAGTCTAGGGTTGTGAGAAAGACAGACAACATCCCTGAACCAGTGGGGGGAGAGGAGGGCGGCTGGAGGGGGCACACGGGTCTAGGCGGCGGCGGGAGGTCGAGGATCTGGGATTTCAGACTCTCCCAGAGTGGGCTGCCTCGGCGCCCAAAGTCTCCTCGCGATCCCGGAACGTGTCTGGGATCTGAGAGAATGCGAGAGGCGAAGGGAAAAGGCGAGGTCTCGGATTTGGAGAGGAAGTGGGGTAAACCGCCTCACCTCTTCGTTCTCTCAGAGCTGGTGCCGAGGGTTCCGGTTGTTATTTCTCGTTGCTGGGTAACCGTTTTTTTTTTTTAATTCAACTACGGCGGCCGGGAAGGGCCGAGGCAGGGCCTCGCCGGACCGCCACGGACTGGCTTCGCGACAGAACAGCCTTGGAGGGGTGGAGTCAGGCCTCCCCGCCCCGCGCAGGCCCCGCCCACGACTCCGGCCCCCTCCCCCGCCCCCGGCCCTGCCGTCCGCGTCCAGAGTCCCGCTCCGGGTGGGCGGATCTTCGCCGACATGGTAGCGCCCGGGCTTGTGTTTGGGCTGGTGCTGCCTTTAATCCTGTCGGCCGACACACGTGCAGGTGAGGCGGCCGGGCTCGGGCCGACCCTGCCGGGCAGCCTGCGGGGCTCCGAGATCCCGCGTCCTGGGCGGGCCCCGCGAACCGCCGCCCGGCCGCCGGCCTCCCGACCCAGGCCTAGGCCGCAGGTGTCTGCGGGGTTCCGCTTCCTCCACACCCCTGCGCCGTCCTGATGCCCGCTGTGGCGCAGAGGGACATTTTGGGCGTATCCGAGTGGCGAGGCCCAAAGGTCCCAGACCGAGGCCCTCGGGGTCTTTGAATAACCGCAGGGGACCTCGAAGGGAAGGGGAGGGGGTGAAGCTAGTTAGATAAAATTTGGAAACAGGTGACTGAGTCATCCACAACATTTCCCTGCTGCCCCCTCAGTGGTACCCTTGGGGAGGGTTTGCTTCAAGCTTGGTTCCTTGGGGGAATTATATTTGACTAGTTTAAATGGTGATTAGGATTAGGAAACACAGCCCCCTCATTAGCTCAGAATATTTAAGGCTTAGCTTTGATTTCTGGCGCAGCTTACAGATATCTGTGGTGGGATAATAGGCATGGCATCGGAGAGGAGGGTGACTCACTTTGACTGCTGTCCAGGGCGGATCCTGTCATTTGAATACTCCAGGCTGGACCCTGAGCCACAACCATGGAGAACCAGAAGGTGGAATCTGCCCGCTAATGTCAAGTAAAGCGATAATGCTGGACCTGTTGTTTCCTTCAAACCATTCAAACAGTGGATCCCAGAGATCCCTGCTCAGATATGAACGTTGAAGTGAGAATGGGGACGGGGTGCAGAAAAATGACTGTTGCTCTACCTGAGAACCCAGAAGTACCCGGACTGAGACCAACTGCAGCCCATCAGTAGTGTCTCAGGCTTTAACAAAAAGCACTCTGCACAGCACTTTCTGACTCTCATCCGCACTCAGTGACCTTTGAGTCCAGCATAGGAGAGGAGAGTAGGGCCATTTTTTAATTAGTTTTTCTGTTAAAGGCTGTTACCTTTAATGCCAATACAGTATTCTGACTTCACCTTTGGGTTTTATCGTTACATTACTTTCATTTACAATGACTGTATTTTTCATCAATGCTTTACATTTTCTTTCCTTCTTATTTGGTTGCATATCCTGGCATCTTTCTTTTCAGTCATTCCCCCTGTGCCATGTTGACTGTAATATTTGAAATGTATAAAAATATATGAGCAATGAAACAAGAAAATGAATACCCAAGGGTGCTGCACCCAACTTAATAACTAGGTCATTGCATTTTATTGAGACTCCCTGGACGTACCTCTCCAGTGCATCCACCAGAGGTAACCTAACCACTGTCCTAATTTTGTTAGTTTAATTTTAATGACTACTTTCAACTTCCCCAGAATGCTAATTCCTGTTTTCTACTCCAACACCCAAATGAAGGAAACATTGAAGACCTTAAAAAAAAAAAATTCAAATGCTAAGTGTCTTGTGCTTGACAGAAGGAATGACTAGCCCCGCCTCCTTTCCTAGTCTCCTATTTTGTCCATTGCTCAATTCCTTGGTAATGTTCCACTGTCTACTCTTATCGGCTTGGAATGTGAGCTTTATAAGGGCAGGGAATAGGACTTTTTTTTTTTTAATTTCACACCAGTATCTAACTGTAGCAGAGTGGAAATTACAGTAACTTTGAAATCCAAGGTGGCTTGCTTTCTAGTCCTGTCATAAACCACCTGTGTGATTTCAGGTGGGTCAAAGGCATTGACTCTGTGCACAATGCTTAGCACTGTGCCTGCCACAAGTTCTCCAGTAAAACGTAAGCTCCCTGCTGCTAGCGAGGATTTTTGTCTGTTTTGTTTTTTTTGTTTTCTTTTTCTTTCTTTCTTTTTCCTCCTGTTATATCCTCAATGCTTGAAGTGGTGCCTGGCACACAGCAGGCATCAGTAAATATATGTCAAACTAATTAATTAATATGCAAGCTATTAACCACAATTACCTAAACTAGCCGGGTGTCAGTCTGGAGATGAGTAAATAACATGTTTGTATGTCGGGGTGTGAAAGATCCTTTCTACCTCTAACATTCTTTAACGCAGAATAGAGCCAGGCACAAGGAGGTCCAGTAAGTGTGTGCTGGCGAAAACAGACAGACTTGGAAAGATGTGTCCCCAGCCTGGAAGACAATGGCTGCACTCAGAGAGCCCTTCGGTTTGCACAGGCTCATGTGGGAGCGGACAGCCGGTTTCCTTCATTCCGTTCCCCACCTCCCCTCACCCTCTCTGCTTAGCTCTTAGCCCTTTGGTTTCCAGTGTTTGTTCCATATGAAGTACCTACCCAAGACTAGGCCCTCCCACACATGTGCCTGTCCCCTTCCCTCCAGCTTGCCGCCAACCTGCTTATGCAATTGTCGGGTGTTAGAGTCTCAGAGCATTTTGCTGTGGTAGCTGTGCCTCTCCAGCCCATTATCCAGCCTTCGGGATGATCTTGGGTTGTCATGTCAGTTTTATGATGGGGCTAAAACTCCTGAGAGAGAAGGAGAGCAGAGGATGTTTAGCGACTGGGCTGTTATTCGAAGCATAGGACAAACAGGCCACCAGGTCCATGTAGGATACACCCCGTTAGCGGTGCTGTCCTGTTAAGCATAGCCTAAGGGGCCATCCTTATTTGTAGCTTCCAGGGAGGAAAGTGTCAACCTTGTTAGTTCTCATTCTCCTTCCTGCCTATCATTTTTGGTTAAAGCCCTTAAAAAAAATCTTAACTTTGTTAATTATTTTCTTCTAGGGATTTTAGTCTGTTTTGTTCAGACAAATTGGGACATAACTTAAGTTTTTTTTTTCCCTTGTTAAGTTTTGATGAGGAACTCGCTGAGATAATTTGGATAGATGCTTGTTATTAATAAAATACTTCAATATAGGCTGCATGTTAAAAATAGGAATGATCTCGTTAAAGTGAGTTCTTATTCAGTCTTGTTAGTGACTCTAGAATAGAATCTACAGTTTCAAGTGCTCTCCCTCTTGTTCTTTTTATATAATTTAGCTTGTGAAATGGGTAAAATTGAGACAGAAGACCTTTGTTCTGACATTTTGACCTTCTGTTTCTCACTGACCTTATTAATTCATCTTAATTTATCTGTATTTACCTTAGAAGGAAGCAGACATTGCAGCTATTCATAAATGCTTATTTAGAATTTTCAGGGGGTTGTCAAAAAAAACCACAATAAGGGGAATTATTTGTGGGAAATCGACACTGGTAGGATGGAAAAGGGGAGATAAAGAGTGAGGGGAAAGATTAGGGAAGGCTGTGTTGGAGAGAGGCAGGTTTCTTTCTTCCCAGCAACAAGGAGTGGGCGTGGTAATAGAAAGTAGGGGAAGGAAGTGGTTTATTTTTCTCATAAATACCATCTGTGGGGTGTATAAGAGGAGCATGTTAGCAATTTGGGGAGAGAGAGTGAAGCATCAGGGACAAGCCCGAGGGCAAAGGCAGATCAGGAGCTCTGAGAGGGGGCTGGTGGCACATGGGTTGCCCTAGGCTCTTTGAGTTTTCCTTTTATTGGTCACCTTGTCCTATGCTGCCTGTTGTTGGCAATCGTTCTTGTTAGGTCGCTTACCTAATTGGGAGGAATAAGATCTAGTTTTAGAAGATGAAAAGGACTGGATATATTCAAATTGTCCTGTATAAAGACTTTATGTTCCTTGCTGGTTAAGCAGGTTCAATTGGTGATGATGCTCTTCAAAGTGTTTGTTACATTCTTTAGATGCTGACTTTCGCTTCGCCTCATACATCGGTAACTACATGGTGCTGCAGAAGGAGCCTGCCGGGGCAGTGATTTGGGGCTATGGCATCTTGGGAGCCACGGTGACAGTGACTCTCTGCCAAGATCAGGAAACCATCATGAAGAAAGTGACAAGTGTGAAAGGTAAGGCCGCTGGTCCTCTGTTCAGCTTTGTCTTCTTCTGCCACCTGCTGGATAGTCTGGAAATGAATGCTCAGGTTATCCTGGCCATCCATTTATTCATCCATCCCCAAGAGTTCGTGTTTTTACCATGTGTTGGGCCCTGGGATACAAAGGAAATCGAGACAAAGTCAAAGTCCCTGCCATCCAGGGTCTCACAGAATAATGGGAATAGACACCAAGTCATAAAGTGCAGCGTGATGAATACTGGGGTGAAGGTGTATATAGGGTGTCATGAGATTCAGAAGAGAAATGCCTGACTCAGACTGGTTGGTTAAGAGACGGTTCCCGCAGAAGGTACCATTTGAATGGAATCATATATGAAGGAGAGGCGGTATGGAGGAGGGCCGAAGTGCCTAGGCTCTGGATTCACTGTCTGGCTTCAGGTTCTGACTCTGTCGTGTAACCACTGTAAAACCTTGGGCATGTTATTTAATGTCTCCAGGTCACAGTTTCCTTATTTGTAAAGTGGAGATAATCATGATATTTAGGGGGCATCTGGGTGGCTCAGTTATTTAAGCGTCTGCCTTCGGCGTGGGTCGTGATCCCAGGGTCCCGGGATCAAGCCCCACATTGGGCTCTCTGCTCAGCAGGGAGTCTGCTTCTCCCTCTCCCTCTGTGTTCTCCGTCTCAAATAAATAACTAAAATCTTAAAAAAATGATATCTAGGATTATTGTGAAGATTAAATGAATTAACATATGTAAAGTACTTAGAACAGTGCCAGGCACACAGGAAGTACTGAATAAGTGTTAGCTGCCACTATTATTATTATTATTATCATTATTATTTATTGAGTCGGTCAAATATTTATTGAGTGCCCACGTGCCAGATACTGTGCTAGGTAGTGATGATACAGTGATTAGCGAGATAGATGTGGTCTCTCGGCTAAGGAAGCTTACAAATTAGGGGAGGAGAGAGAAAAATAATAAGCAATGACAGGTAAGTGCGTTAGGTGCCACAGTCTAGAAGTGCAGTGCGCTCTGGGAGTGCCTAGGAGAGATGATTCACTTAGCCTGAGCTTTATCTTGGAAGATGAGTAGGGCAGACCAGGTAGGGGGAATAACCTGGGGACAGCATGGAGGCACCAGTGAGCTCGGGTCGTTGGTGAGATGGCAAGCAGGGTGGTTTGCTGGAACACCGGGGTATGTGACTGCGGCAGACGATGCAGGAGAAGGTTGGAAATGTAGGAAGGCTTGTCTGTCACTGCTAAGGAGTGTATATTCTAGTTCAGATTTTTGGATTTTAAGCAGCAAAATACCTCAGTTGGATTGGTATTTTAGGAAGATGACTCTGGCAGCACCGTGGAAAATGGATTGGAGATCAGTGAGAGCAGAGGTGGTGAGAACTGTTAGGCAGGTATTATGAGATCCAGGCAATAGCCCGTGAAGGCCTGACCCAAGATGGCGGCTGCGAGGTTGTTCTAGAAGATGAGAACCGGAAGCCTCCGTGAGCAGGCAGGTCCTACAGAGGATTCTCTGTCTAGAAGAGACAAAGCTGTGTAAGATAGCATGTGGAGGAGCATAGCTGGCAGTTCCTGGAGGCAGGAGGCCACAGCAGGACTGGGTCAAGTAGAGACTAGATTAGATCTTGGTTAGAAGCAGTGATGTAGCTGTGGAGTATTGATGGTGAGAGGCAGGCGGGTAAGGAGGCTACTCTGGGGAGCAGGGGAGTGAATGTGGGAGTTGGTGGTTTGAGCAGAGAGTTGAATATGTATATGACCGGGAAGCTCGTGGAAATTCTTTTGGTCCTTGAAAACAAAGATCGCCTAATCAGTTCTGTCAGTATCCAGTTCGAGTGATCCAGACCCTGGCGCAGGCTCTTTGTAATTCATTCCCATTCAAGGAATGTTTTTAACTACTGCGTACCAGCCGGAGATGCGACGCGAGTGCTTCTAGTTCTTGGATTTTAACTTTTTGAGGTTAAGAATGTTATTGGGGGGCGCCTGGGTGGCTCAGTGGGTTAATGCCTCTGCTTTCGGCTCAGGTCATGATCTCAGGGTCCTGGGATGGAGGCCCACATCGGAATCCCTGCTCAGCGGGGAGCCTGCTTCCCCCTCTCTCTCTCAGCCTGCCTCTCTGCCTCCTTGTGATCTCTCTCCCTCTGTGAAATAAATAAATAAAATCTTTAAAAAAAAAAAGAATGTTATTGGGTGAGACGAAGACAGATAAAAGGGAAGCTTAAGCTGATTGAGAAGTTGTTCTTTGTTAGATTTAAATGCTGCTGGTGACCTGTAGGATAAATTGAAAATGAATTCAGTTCAAGAGATGAGCAGTGCTTTCTTTTTGTGTTGTGTCTCTCTCAGAAATTAATGGCACAGAGTATTTACTGAGAGTAATCTCAGCAAATGATGTCCATCTAGAAATCCAAAGAACCGCTATAGTTTAAATACAATAAATAGGATTTCCTTGGTGTCAATAATTAACATACCAATAAATATTTAGGAGGCAGAGGCTACATAGTACTGTAATGATAGATACAGAAGATATATATAAATATGTATATACATATATACATATGTATGTGTATGTGTGTGTGTGTGTGTGTATATATATATATATATATATATATATATACTTTATATATATTTATTAGGCTCTCCACATTTGCTTGGTACCAAAGAAAGGTATTTATTTTATGTAGATCTGTAAACCTAGTTATAGGGGCATCTTGCTCTGTTCTACCCATATATATAGCATTTCAGATTTTTAAAAATGTTCTTATGCATTATTTTAAGTCTTTTCTCCCTTCATGACTATTGTAGGACCAATATTTGGAATGGCCAAAGAAGAGGCAGGAGGGTAGATAGTGACTACAAGGTGTAAAAGGTAATAATTAGGGGGTGATCCTTTCTTTTCCTTCTTGGTGGTAGTGAACTTGCTCACTTGTCTTGAGTTCAATCCTATAAATATCAATTGAAGGCTTATTGTGTATAAAACACTGAAACCCTAGAAAATACAAAGAAGAATGCAAATTGTGCCCATCCTCCAGGAACTCGCTCTCATGCTATCCTTTCACGTTTGGTGCTTTAGATTTAAGTAATGCTTCTGTTGCTTTACTGCAGAGTGATGTGTCGTTTGAAGTTAAAATATCCAGCAGCAACCTAAGGGAAGCAAGTGATTCATGGACTGTTGATGGTAATTTCAGAGGAAAAGGGGTGGTTGTTATTGGTAGCAGTGGGCGTAGATCTATTTATTAGACTCTTCGCATTTGCTAGGTAAAGAAGAAAGGTATATATTTTATGTAGATCTATAAACCTACCAATAGGGGCACATGAAGCAAAATGGATAAAGTGTTATTTGGAGTAAAGGAGGTAGACATGTAGGAAATTTTATAGGGCAGCAAAGAAAATGTTTCTCAAAGGAAACACTACAGGGTATATTGGAGGGTTGATTTCTATCTAAATTTTGATGAGGGCTCTGGGATTTTCAGCTAGACTACCTCAATTTGTCACTCTGTCTCTGTTAATATTTAACTTATTACCTATACTCAATCCCCTGGGTGCCCACAACAAAATGGAATTAGCAGCATGAAGGTTTTTGTCCAGCAGACTGACACTGAAGCTTTGGGAAAATTAAAACTTGAGGGATGATCGGGAATGTGGGTCAGGTACTGGGCCTGTTCAAACCATATTGTCAAATGATGCCTGATGATTCTTTCAGACACAGGAATAAAATGGGGGAGGATAGGTTGTGTCCTCTCACTCCAATATACATGGGGGATGCATGGGGGGCGGTAAAACGAGGGTGTGTCTAGATTTGTCACCGTGAGTGAGGTAAGCAGAGATATTTTCTCTAACTTAGAAAATTCCACAAAGCTTAAACCCCTTAGAGAAGCAAAGAGCTCCTGGTCGCAGTGTTAGCATGCATACTCCTTTTCTATGCTACATAATAAATAAATTACCACGAACTTAGGTGCTTACAAGAACACATATTTATTATGACACAGTTTCCAGAGATCTGAACCCTGGGCCATCACTCAGCGGGGTTCTCTGCTCGGGGTCTCACAAGACTGAAATCAAGTGTTGGCTAGGCTGTGTTCTTGTCTGGAAACTTGACTAGGGAATGATCCACCTCAGGCTCCTGTAGGTTGCAGGCAGATTCATTTCCTTATGCCTATAGCATTCGTGGAAGCATTTCTGCTGCTTCAAATCTCTGATATTGAGACCTTCTTTATTTTAAAGGACTCACCTTATTATGTTGGGCTACCCAGGGAGATCTTCTTTTTTATTAACTTAAAGTCAGCTGATTAGGAACTTTAATTCCATTGGCAAAACTCGTTTATCTTCGGCACGCCTGGGCGGCTCAGTCGGTTAAGTGTCTACCTTGGGCTCAGGTCATGATCTTGGGGTTCTGGGATCAAGTCCCACATTGGGCTCCCTGCTCCTTGGGGAATCTGCCTCTCTCTCTGCCTGCCACTCCCCCTGCTTGTGCTTTCTCTCTCTCTCTCTCTGGCAAATAAATAAATTAAATATTAAAAAAAAAAACCCTTGTTTGTCTTTAACCTAATCATCACAAGAAAGACATCTCCTCCCCCACACCATTTTCTGTTGGTTAGAAGCAAATCACAGATTCTGCCTGCATTTGAAGGGGAGGGGACTACATAAGGGTGTGATTTATGGGGGGAGGGTCACCATAAGGTGTGGCTGCCATAGCATGCTATCATTTAAACAAGTTGCATAAACAGTTGTGTTTTTTTTAAAGATTTTATTTGTTTATTTCACAGAGGGAGAGAGATCACAAGGAGGCAGAGAGAGAGGCAGAGAGAGAGGGGGAAGCAGGCTCCCCGCCGAGCAGGGATTCCGATGTGGGCCTCCATCCCAGGACCCTGAGATCATGACCTAAGCCGAAAGCAGAGGCTTTAACCCACTGAGCCACCCAGGCGCCTGCATAAACAATTTTATTGCTAGAAAAATATTCAAGTTTTTTTTTCTTTTTACATTCATATTGGTCGTGCTGGAGATGAACTTTATACAGAATAAATGTAGGTTGTCAAGGGGCAGTTTGGGCACTAAGACCTCCCAGTCACTTCCACAAATCAGTGAACTGATTTGCGGTGGTGAAATGCCAGGGTTTTTGTGGGAGAGGAAGTGAACAGGACTGCTTCTTCCAGCTCTAGGCTTTTCCTATTGGGAAGGGAACGGTCACGGATAATTTTCCTTTTTCTCTTGGCATCTGAGATTTGGCACAATAACCTGAAAACTAATTAACATCTGATGTGAATAGCAAAAAGGAAGAAAGCATGAAAGCATTTTATGACTAATCATATCTTTAGACAAATTGCTTTAATTTTTTTTCCCTTTGATGATTTGTTCTTCTGATTTTGAGGTGGGGGTTGGTCAGGGAGATGGAGAGAAAAAAAGAAGAGTTTTTACTTAATTAAGCCCTTGGCCAGGTATATAGAGAAGTACGAAGAGAATAGGGTCAGGAAGAAATAGGCCACCAGATGCGCTCACCATTGGACATGGAAACACAAAGCCCTAATCGGTTTGCGTGGTTTTCTTGTTGGTGTAACTCAGCACTGCGGTTTACTCTGCGGTTTACTTGATGGAGTACCTGGCACACGGTAAACACTCTAAGACCCTCTGTAATGAATGAAGGACATGAATCTTTCCCCATGGGAGAAGAAAGACTGTGCGGAAGCAGAGATTTGAATGCAACAAAAATGAGAATTTACAGAAACCTGGGCCTGGATTGGTGAGAGAGGTGGTAAGATGGCAGGCGATGAGGGCCCAGAAGAAGGAACTAGAGCAGCTGTTGCTCAGAAAGCCCATCAAGGATCACTAGAAAGCCAGCTGAGTGGTGAACTTGCAAGTCTTGGTAGTCGGTGACTCAGTTTTATTATTTGGCTTCAACCTAATGGACTTGGTGGGTCAACACAGTTTCTAAAAACCGTAAGTGGATTTTGTCATCCTGTGGTGAGCTCCACCTTATCCACCTGCTCCTGAACTGCCAGCCAAGGACCAGTCAGTTCTCCTTGGGAAACAGGGTGACTTTTGCCTTTGTCATCCTACTCTTGCCTTTAGTCTAAGAAGCAGCCTTCACGGGGGGTTGCTCTCCTTTGTATATACTTAACCTAGGAGGGAATCCTCGTTGGTTTTTTGTTTTTGTTTTTGTTTTTGTTTTAAAGATTTTATTTATTTATTTCACAGAGAGAGAGAGATCACAAGTAGGCAGAGAGGCAGGCAGAGAGAGAGGAGGAAGCAGGCTCCCTGCTGAGCAGGGAGCCCAATGTAGGGCTCGATCCCAGGACCCTGAGACCATGACCTGAGCCGAAGGCAGAGGCTTTAACCCACTAAGCCACCCAAGCGCCCCAGAATCCTTGTTGTTTTAACTGAATAGTTTCTGAGGTAGTTGGGCCCCTAGTCAGCTCTCTTCAGTTGGTCTGCGTTCCCAGGCAGGCAGCTTCACTTAACCCTCGTTATTGTGTCAGAGTTTATTTGTCTTTTATCAAATGGGAGAGGAAAGCTGCTTGAAACGAAGAGAACTTGAGGAGTAGGGCAGAGGAAGTTCTCCCCTGTCTTTGAGGGAGTTGAGAGCTTTCGTCAGGAGAGCAGTGCTCGGGAATAAGGCTCAGGTCTGGATGCCTCATCCTCCTCAGACTAATTAGGTGCTGAAGGGAGCTCATCCTCCTGCTGTAGTAGGACGGTGTTGTCATCTCTTGTCTAAATGTCTTCCCTTGCCCTTATTTGTCTTTTGTTGCTGGGCAGCGAAACATCTCAGAAGCACTGGTGAAGGCCATTTTGTTCACCAGCCATATTGTGTGATTGAAGTTAAGTGTAAATATCCAGTAAACAACAGCAAGCAGGAATAGATTGTTTAGTAGTAGAAAGCTAAAAAAAAGTCCTGCCTAAGTTTTTTGACCTCCTCATCAGTAAATGAATCATGTCGGTGGCAGAAGGACAGAGCTTTAGGAAGATATGTCCATGCAAGAAGCCTGGAAAGACCTTGGCAGGACTGTAGTTGGGACAGATTGGAGTGTCTGTCTGCTCAGAAGTGTGAGCCATATGGCGCATATCACACCTGTGCGACACAATCTGCACTAGCTGCCCACTGTTTCCAAAACAGTGATTTTTCCGCTTTAGGTGAATTATACATTTAATATGTTGCTGTCTGTGTATTGGTGGTGTAAAAACAATAGTGAGCATTTGGACCTGGCTTTAATTGACCTCTAAAGGGCAGGAGAAGCGATCTTAGTCAGTTGTACTTTGGAGAGGAACATGCGTGCCCCCTTTTGCTGGTGCCTTGGGGCTTTTGGGAACTTTCCCCAAGACTCTGAACAATCCTGTATGGCCTGAGCTTTTACTAATCTCCTGTTGTGCATCTGGACCTCTTATGCTCCTGCCTCGCTTTCGCTGAATGGGAAGAACTTAGCATAGTGTCTAGCACATGTTAGGCACCTGGATAGTATTTTTTATCATTATTGTTTTTTTATAGGTTGCTGTGATGACTTCAGGCTGCTCCATTTCCAGTTCTTACCATTCTTTCCCTTTGAATTAACATTGATCTGATGGGCACAAATTAGAAATTATTTTGTATTCTTTGGCATTGTGCCAAGAATATTTATTCTAAAATGATCACTTCTCTGTGTTCCTTATTTTTCTCACGCACATTTCTTCAACTTTGTGCATGTTGTTTGGTTCTCTGAGGCATAATTTTGCCATTTTGAAGATATTTTCCCTAAGTTTCTGAGTATGATGTTGGCAGTGGTGGTGGTATGAGTGGGTGAGAGGTAGGAAGGTGGTAGGGGGGTGGTTCCTAAGGAATGTGCTATGAATTTCTGAAATAGGGTCTTGGATAGTTTTTCATCTCCCTAATTGAGTCCGAAAACCTTGAGTCTGGTAAATAGCTCTGAAAATAATTAATTGGACACATCTAAATAGCTTCTTCACAGAGATTAATTTGTATGCTCCTACTGCTGCTTTATATGTCACTTTCTCTGCTCACCTATGAGTCTGGAGAACCCAGACCCAATGGAAGCATTAATCCTTGGAAGCGACATGGGGAGGGGGTGGGGGATTGAGGACAAGGATGACATCATCAAGTAAGGGGAAAGTTCCAGATTGTAAATGATTTTCTCTAACCTGTGTTCATATTTGATTATATAATACAGACTAGTTTGGACACTGTGTAAATCCATCAGATTACGATTCTATTAATATTGACAGTTGGATAGTACAATAGGAATTTCTGTTTTATGTTTTTCTTTTAAATTAAACTCCCTGAATTTTAATCTCAGTATGTTTTTGTCTGTTCTCATTTAGGATTATAGCTGGGTGATTTATTTTTCCTGTAAATGCTTCAGCGACAAGGAAGGAGGGACTGGTACAGATTAAGGATAGAAATGCTTCTACTTTTGTTATTTCTATTTGCTTGTGTGAAATTTGGCCAATCTTCCTATCTTTGAATTCAGTTCATCACAATGGGTTTAGCCACAAATGAGTATGACGCATGGCAGGATTGGGGTTTAATTTCATTTTAATTGATTGATTAATTCCTTGGAGCCTCTTAATGCTTTCAGCACACTCTAACAGCTGGATGGTGGTACTGGATCCTATGAAGCCTGGTGGACCTTACGAGGTGATGGCCCAACAGACTTTCGGGAGAACGAACATCACCCTGAGAGTTCATGATGTCTTGTTTGGAGATGTCTGGCTTTGCAGTGGGCAAAGTAACATGCAGATGACAGTTTCACAGGTAATTTGCAGAGGCTCACTGTTAATAAATAATGTTGATGATGATGAAGAAGAAGAAAAAGGAGGAGGAGGAAGGGGGCAAGAAGGAGGTAGAAACCTCCTTTTTTTTTTTTTTAACCAGGGGCCAAGATCTGTTCTAAGTGTTTGGCTTGTGATAATTAATTTGCTTTAACAACTTTATGAGATGAATACCATTCATCTCCCAGATGAGGACATGGGCCACGGCGGTTAAATTACCTGCTTCAGGTCACACAGTTAATCGTGGAGCCAGGTAATGTGACTCCAGAACCTGCTTTCTTAGTCACACCTAGTGCACTTGAAAGGATGTGGGGCACTCTTTCTTCCCCTTCCTGAGCTAAAGGCAGAAGCCGGAGTATCTGATGGTCAGGCAGATTTCATATCAAATTGAAGATAAAGTAGATTACTCTTCTTTTTGATAGGTTTTAGAAGATGAGCTTCTGGAGAGAGCCTGGGAAATCAAAACAATTAGATTTTGTTTTAAGCTCTGCATCTAGTAGAATACACGTCTTTTGTTGTCATGGAGATTTAACAAATTGAGACTGAATGTTGGCTTTGCCTATTACCAGTTGTATGACTTGGAGCAAATCACTATATTTCTGAGACTTTGTTTTCAAAACGTGCTTTTAAAAACAATCATTGTTAAGATGAATATAACATCATATTTATCATTTTAACCATTGCTAAGTGTATAACTCAATGGCATTAAATATGTTCATGGTCCTGTGTGTACCTATCATCAGTACCTATACTCAAAATTTTTCATCATCCCTGGCATAAACTCTGTACCCATTAAACACTGAACAAGAATTCCTCCTTTCCCCCCTCTTCCAGCCCCTGGTAACCTCTGTTCTGCTTTCTTTCTATGAATATGCCTGTTCTTGTACCTCATTTTTCAGTGTATAAGTCTCTTACCTCCTTGGCTAGATTTATTCCTAAGTATTCAATTCACTCCATTCATTCATTCATTCATTCATTCATTCATTCATTTATTTTCTGTGTGGAAAGCATCTTTATGTTTCTTCTTTTTTGGATGCTGTTGTAAATGGAATTGTGCAATCTTTGTCCCTCTGTGTCTCACTTATTTTACTAAGTATAATGTTTTCAAGGTCTATCCGTGTTGTAGCATATATTGAAATTTTGTCCCTTTTAATGACATATTTTGTTTATCCATTCTTCTGTTGATGGATGCACGGGGGGTTTCTGTCTTTTGGCTGTTGTGAATGATGCTGCTAGGGACATCGCTCTACAGATATCTGCTCCAGTCCCTGCTTTCAGTTTTTTTGGATATATACCTATGAGTAAAATTGCTGGATCATCTGTTAGTTCTATGTTTAACTTTTGAGGAACCACCAAACCATTTCTCCACAGTGCCTGTACTATTTTATGTTCCTACCAGCAATCTGCAAAGGTTTCAATTTCTTTGACATGTGTTACTTTCCAGGTTTTTTTAAATTAAAAAATGTTGTTTATTATAGCCATGCTAGTAGATAGGATTGTGGTTTTGCATATCCCTAATGATTAATGATGTGAAGTGTGATTTCATGTACTTATTGGCCATTTATATATTTTCTTGGAGAAACATCTGTTTAAGTTATTTTTATTTATTTATTTATTTAAATAATTTTTATTATTTTTTTATTATGTTATGTTAGTCACCATACAGTATATCATTCGTTTTTGATGTGGTCTTCCATGATTCACTGTTTGCATATAACACCCAGTGCTCATTGCGGTATATGCCCTCCCTTACATGCCCGGTACATGCCCATTTTTCAATTGGGTTGTTTGTTGTTGAATTGTAGGAATTATTTATATATTCTAGATATTAATCACTTTTCAGATGTTTGATTTGCAAATATTTTCCCATTCTGTAGATTGTCATGTCACATTCTTGAGAGTGTCCTTCAACACACGAAATTTCTTAATTTTGGTGAAGTCTAGTTTATTAATTTTTTGTTGTCTATGGCTTTTGGTGTCATGTTGATGAAATTGTTGCCAAATACAGTGTCACAAAGGTTTTCCCCAATGTTGTCTTCTAAGAATTCTACAGTTTTAGGTCTTTGATCGATTTTTTTGGGTCAATTTTTATTTGGTGACAGTGTAAGGTGAAGGTCTCACTTCATTCTTTTGCAAGTGGATATCCAGTTCTCCCAGCATCATTTGTTGAAGACTAGCCTTTCCCTACTGAACTCTTAGAATTCCAGTAGACCATATATGTGAGTGTTTATTTCTGGGCTTCCTCTTTTATTCCATTGATCTATATGTCTCTGCTTATGCTAGTACCATACTGTTTTAATTACTGCAGCTTTGTAGAAGGTTTCAAAGTTGGGTATAAGTTTTCCAACTTTATTCTTCTTTTTCAAGATTGTTTTTGCTGTTTAGGGTCCCTTGCAATTGCATATGAATGGGGATATACTTCTCCATTTCTGTAAACAAGGCTGTTGTACTTCTGATAGGTATTGTGTTGAATCTGTAGATTGCTTTGGGTGATATTGACATTTTAATGGGGTTAAGCTTCTTGATACGAAGGGATGTTTTCCCATTCATTTAGATCTTAATTTTTTTCATCAATGTTTTACAGTTTTCAGCGTATGATTTCTTACCTCCTTTGCTAGATTTATACCTAAGTATTTAATTATTTTTGATACTATTATAAATTAATTTCCTCATAAGACTGCTCATTGCTGGTATATAGAAGCAAGTGATTATTTTTTTTAGTGTTTTTTTAAATTATTATTTGCCCCAGGGGTACAGGTCTGTGAATCATCAGGCTTACACCTTTCACAGCATTCACCATAGCACAAACCCTCCCCAATGTCCATAACCCATCCACCCTATCCCTACCCTCCCACCCCCCAGTAACCCTCAGTTTGTTTTGTGAGATTAGGAGTCTCTTATGGTTTGTCTCCTTCCCTGTCCCATCTTGTTTCATTATTTTTCCCTCCCTACCCCCCACGACCCCCGACCCTGTCCCTCAAGTTCCTCATATCAGAGAGATCATATGATAATTGTCTTTCTCTGATTGACTTATTTCATAGAAGCAAGTGATTTTTGCATGTTGGTCTTGTACCCTGAAACTTTTGCTGAATTAGTTTATTAGTTCTGGTAGCTTTCTTATGGATATTTTTGGGTTTTCTAATATAGGAGCATATCATCTATGGATAGAGATAGTTTTACCTCTAGGGATGCCTTTTATTTCTTTTTTCTTGTCTATAGCTCTGGCTAGAACTTCTAGTGCAATACTGAGTAGTAGTGGTGAAAACAGACATCTTTGTCTTGTCCTGGTTTTAGGGGGAAAGGTTTCACTCTTTCACCACTGAGTGTGATGTTACTTGTGGGTTTTTCATTAATGCCGTTTATCATATTGAGGAGTTTTCCTTCTATTCCTAGTTGTCTGAAAGGTTTTTGTTTCTTGTTATCATGAAAGTATGTTGAATTTTGTTAAATGTCTGAGACTTAGTTTTCATGACTATACTATAATAGTGATTATATCTGACCTAATTTACAAAGATTAAATTATTGTGTTTGTTTCTAAAAGGTCTTTATAAATTGAAAACTGCTGTCTAAAAATAAGATGTCACTATTTTTTTAACTTTTTATTATAAAAAATTTCAAGCACACACAAAAGAGATTTATATACTCCTATATACCCATCACTTAAATTGACAGTTGTGAATATTTTGCCATATTTGGTTTATCTATTTGTGTGTGTGTGTGTGTGTGTGTAACATCTCAAGGTAAGCTGTAGACATCTTGATACTTCATTTAGGCGTCATATATGAAATTGATATATATTCATATATCAAATCAATATGTTTAGATATGTTTTTTCTTTACACAGAAACGAGAAACAATAGGCCAGTGATGATTATTTTTGCTCAACTTTTTCATAGCCTAGGATTTCTTTTTTTGGCATTAATTCTTTTCTTTCAGTCATGGTCTTTGAAGAGTAATTGTTCTTAAAATTTGAGACCTCGCATTTTTTCTCCTCCTTTATTGTAACTATATAGAGGCTTCACTAGGCTCTATTTACCCTGCTAGAATGTTGGATGGAAGAGCACTGTGTAGGCTCCCAAGGAGGGATGGGGCACATAGAATAGGTGGAGAATCAAGTGGGACAGAACAAGGGAATGCTGACTTGCCAGTATGTTGGTCAGTGATGAAATTCACTTCGAAGCGTTCCTGTCTCCGTTGCTGTTAGAGAATAGGGCCCCTCTGATAGACTATGAGTGAGGTCTCTTAAGTAAAGGTGAATAAAAAGGACACTGGAAAAAGTTGCCAGGGAAAGCAGGCCTCTTACTTTGGTATTCTAGGAAGGCAGCCGAGGTAGCACAAAGCCTTGGTGCTCTATGTCTTTAACACTCAGCTTCCTTTTTAAAATCAGGTCTACTTTACAAATTAAACCCCCAAATTATCTAGAATGAAGAGGTTAAATTTCTGGATAGGGTGTGATGGGATTAGTGCTTTGGGCCTCAGAACTGTCATTGCTTCATTTGTTTGGTGGAAGCTATCTGATTTAAAAATAAAAGTAAGGGAGGCCGTTGTGGTTTCATTTCAATTGGAATCAGGGCTGAACAGTGTATTAGCAAGTTCATAGACATATTGAAACTATATCCGCTTAAAATATTGCTGAAAGAGGAGAAAGATTTTTTTTGTGCAGTATCAGAACTTAAGAGAAATTAGTCTGACTTAAGTTCTTTGAGACATTTGAAACTGGGATTGATTTTCTTTGCTTATCTGTATGTTCTTATTTTTCTATAATGAGCATGAAATAACTATAATTTTTAAAAGAAAGCTACAAGAACAGGAAACTGATATTGACT
Organism: Ailurus styani; assembly: GCA_002007465.1. Taxonomy (NCBI): domain Eukaryota; kingdom Metazoa; phylum Chordata; class Mammalia; order Carnivora; family Ailuridae; genus Ailurus; species Ailurus styani. The sequence goes on from LNAC01000212.1 coordinate 940,218, forward strand.
TAACTAATCCCTTAAATATTTATTGAATGCACAGTTTACAATAAAGAGTCATGTTATATAAATAGGAATCTTAGGAATAAATTCTTTAATTTGCATTATGGGTTGGTACAGGTATGTTCTGCATACTTTGATTTATTTCCTTTAATTGGCTAAGAACTTGAAAACATTATTGTCTTCCCAGGTCTTCCTAAAACTTAATTTTTTCTCAAGTTGATTTTTATTTTCCTGCCTTTCTTTCATTATCTACTTCTCCATTTTTGAAAAATACTTAAATTTGAGATTTAAAAATCTCTATAATGACACTATGATCTCAATTCATTTATCTTAAAAGAAAATTATAAAATTGAGTCCTTTTACATACTTTATGATTTCTTGTTTTGCTTCTATTTCTTCTACCCCTGATTGCTTTTTTTTTCTTTTTCATTTGTTAACCAATCACTAAATAAGGCTACTAAAAAGATCCTATTCTGGACATATCTACTTCATTTTTTATTAATTTTGTAATTCAGAATCTAAATTCTTGCATTTATGTCTTCATAACCGATATCCTATTTACTCTTGCTTCCTTCCCCGCTTAAATATATGGACACCTTTGAGTTTAAATGTTTATTAAGGTGAACTTGAACAGGGCTCCCTTTCAGCACCAGTGAGTGGAAGCAAAATCGAAGTTTTATATCTTGAGAGAAAGCATGGTTTTGTATAGAAGTGGGATTGCTGCTAACTCCCTAAGGAAAACAGTACTTTCCTTAATGTTTTAATTGTAGTTTCCTGTTTGCACAGAACGGCATGGACCAGATGTATTTGTATCTATACAGTCAGGTTCTCGATAGCAGTCTATGCCAGGGAATCTTATCCCATTTTCTGTCAAGCTGAATCTGATTTTGATATTGTTAAGAGTGAAAACATTCTCTCTGCCTAGAATTTACTCTGATGCATCTTCTGTATTAGACTAAAGCTTCAAGCTCTGGATATAGGGAGATAGAAAAAAAGATCCCCTCTGACACAGCCAAGAGTTAATTTAAAAAAAAATTTTTTTTTGTTTTAAATCATGCACTTAGTTTGCAAGACAACATTTTAGGTGCTGACAGTATCCAAAGCCAAATTTTCCAGTCTCTGAACAGTCTGTAAAACTTAATTTTTTTTATCAAAAGGATGCTTTATATGACTTCTCCTTTGTCCCTTTTGCTCCTTTTCTTCTAAAGACTCCCAACACAGGCACACTGTACACACACACACACACACACACACACACGTACTCACATGTACACACACGGTGTCTATTTCTTCTTTTTGCCCTCCTCCACATGACTTTTCCAAGGAGGTAAGATTTCTACTATAACCTACCACTCTTCACATTCAAATGAAGGGAATGGCAGATTGTATGCCCATCTTGTTGTTAGGGTAAAGTGGAATTTTAAGATTGAGTGTTATTTATAACACTGAGTGAGATGTGTATAAATGGAGAAAAGTCTAAGTGTTCATCTGTCGCCTCCTAAGTCAGGGTAGGTCTTAAGGCTTGGATATTTCTAGTTAGGCTCAGGAGAAGGTGGCCACTGTTAGACAGAAAACCCAGTTTTCAATATCTAGACAATCCCGACATTCCTACTTTACACGTGGAGAAGTCAAAATCCAGAAGAAAAGGGTTGGTACCACATTACAATAAAGCATTCATGGGAATTATGATGGCTGGCTTATTTATAGTTATTCCCTCAGCTTTAAACTTGCTCTGTTATACTGCGGTAGAAGGGACTATAAGTTACAGAACCCAAATTTTTTTAAGTAAAGTTCCCTGTGTCCCCTGTGCGTGCATGCACATGCACACACGCGTGTGCGCGCACACGCACACTCTCACACACACATGCCTTCCTCCCTCATGCAGACCCCATGCCAGCATTCTCTCAGGAAACAGATTCTTGACGTTTCTTCATTAATTCAAGAATGTGGCATAAAGGTTACAAAGTGAACACTGGGGAGCAGCTGCTTGATGGTGAACTGGGGGTCCCTTGAGAGCCAGTGGTTTTCCCTCTCGCCGTGGCAGCCTGAATGACTTCAAATACCTTGGTATTCATTTACATCCTCATTTAAATACTTGGTAGAAAAATAATTACGCTGAGGTGTTTGATGAGATGAAATTTGATCTCAGCAGATGGAGGAAGGCTTCCCCTTTCATCAGCAGGGAAACCAAGTGTCATTTAAATGAAAATCTTCCTGAAATCTCTTTATTCCTAAATTTGCTGCCGATATCCCTGAGGAAATGCTTCCATCAAGAAGGCTTGGTGATATTGGGAAAGGGTACCATTTTCAGAAGTAATTGTCACCAGGTAGAGCAAGAATTCCCCCCCCCCCACCATTTTTAACACTTGCTGTGGCTTTCGAGTTTTGGCCTGAAATAGGACACCGATGTGAGTTTGAAAATGGAAGTTTTCCCCAGCCAGGGGTTGGGATCTAGTACCGTGTGCTTGGTAATATGGAGGATGCCAGCCACCTGAGCTGGCGGCCTTGCGCCACTCTGCAGGGCTCGCAGCAGTCTACACGACAAGTAGCTGGTTCGCCCATACCGCCTCCCCGCGCTGGCATCTCCCTGCGAGGAGGCACTTGAGTTCCCAGTCAGTGCGGAAGCTAGTGTGGGTGGAGAGAAGGCAGGCAGTTTCATCCCGTTCCCATGGCAGCAACGTAGGATCCTCCGCGCTGAGAGCGGAGCTGATTTCAAGGGAGGTGACTTTTTACAGGTATTTGCTGCTGAAAAACAGTTTTCCTGCCAGAATAGACTGTGAGCGCTTGAGCCCGTTTTCACTCTTTACTGTTTGTTTTACAGTACGCTTGCCAGGCAGGACTCTGAACAGACAGGGCTGGATTTCCTATGGAATTGTCTCGCCACCGTCTGTCGTCCCTGCCCTGCTAGCAGGAAGACCAGTCACCCTGTCCGGCTACAGCGGCCGTTACCCAGGGGGCTTTTCAGGCTGTGGCTTCCTGGGAGACCCCGAGAGACATTTCACTTGCAGCTGGCCCTCTTATTGGCCACAGCAGGCTCCGTGGCAAGTCAAAAGGCGATTTGAGGGGCAGCGTATTTCAATGAAGTGCCCTGTGGGGGCACACTGGCTGCTCGGCGGCAGTTTCTCTCGCACTGTGGGCTGGAGGGCCAGCTGTATTCTCCGTGGTGGGTGGGAGGGAAAGGGAGCCAGCTGCACACTCTGTGGCCAGCGGCCAATGGAAAGTCTCCCAGCCTCCTGTGCCTCTCGCTGTGGCGGTCCTGTCAGCTGGAGCTCTCGTTCCCTGAGGCCAATGATAACTGGGCTTCCTGATGCTCCTGTTAGCCCTTTGTTTCAGGAAAACCAGGCTAGTCCAGGGGGATGGAGAGAAGACAAGAAAGAAACAAACACACAGATAACAAACCAAAAGAATATATTTACAGTGCGTTCTTTGTAAAATAAACTAAAAAAAAAACTTAACTAGAAAATCAGGATGGAAGGAAATAGCACTTATGTGGAAGCTCACAGAGGAATGACTAACAAAGAAGCTACTCAGGAGAACGTGTTCTCATCCAGAAAACCTCCAAGCCATTCCTGTCATACTCTTGGCAACTGGGGAGGTTTCGTAAAGGGATCGGGGAAAAAGTGATGTCTTTGGATGGACACTTTTCTTTTTCTGGTTCCTTGGGAGTGCCCTCAGCAGTCATGCCCAACACCACCTTTCAAACTACCATGCCTCCTCCCATGCTTTTCTTGGGTGATTTGCCAGGATGAGGTGAGAGTATAAGCACTTACGACATTTCAGTGTGTTTCAGTATTTCTGTAGTCATTTCTCAGGTGTGTTCCTTTTGAAAACACTTCTCTTATGTGCTATGGATTATGCAACTCTACCTCCTCTCGATCTTTTGGGCTCCATTTCGAAAAGAATTTAATGCTATGGTTTTATGTTATGAGATACCTTTTCTGAATAGAAGTATTTTAGTTTTGAGATATTATGGTGGATAGTTGACCTTCTTCAGCCTAAACCTCATCTAATTCAGATTTGCTCTTTGAGATCTCAAATTTCACTGTGTTCCTCCTTTCTTTGGGGACGTGATTCATCATGGTCTCTGTTCATCAAGGTGGATCAAGGTGACTCAGACCAGCCCATCACTGGTTTTGGTTATTTATTTGATCGATCTTGGTATATGAAGGCTTAGAAGGAGCTCCGAGGGTTGGCAGTATTTACTAAGAGGTAGTAGGATAGTTGACCACCCAGTAGGTGGGTGTAAGAAATGATATTCCTGTTTCTTTTCTAGATATTCAATGCCACAAGAGAGCTGGCCAACACTGCAGCCTATCAGTCTGTCCGCATCTTCTCTGTGTCACTCATTCAGGCAGACCAGGAGCTGGAGGACCTTGCTCAGGTTGACTTGCAGTGGGCTAAGCCCACCTCAGGTAAGGGACGCTGGAATGTGTGCCATCACCTACTTAATGGGTCCGTGCTCTAGGTAGAATCTGTAATCCTGGGTTCACTTCTGATCTATTTATTATGATTCAACCATCCCTTTACTCAGTTTTTGTTGACTTTCCACCTGATTTCTGATGGTAGCCATTTCATGTTTCCTCCCAAGATTCCACCAGTTAATCTCCCTCCTTGCTCTGAGCAGATGATACTTCCTTGAGCTTCGCTGAACACGCTGAGGCCCTTCAGCATGAGCTCTGCCAGCCTCTCTCCCCACTACCTCAATGCTCTTCTCCTTTTCTCTTCCTTCCTTTGTTTCTGTGTCTGAATGCACCAGACTGGTGTCCTTTCAGGGCTGCCTCTGATGCGGGCGCTCACCCCCTCCACGGCCTTCTTTGACCCTTCGATCTCCGGCCTTTCACGCCCCTGTCCATTCAGCACAGAATACTTATTTCCTGCTTGTTCTGTGTCAGGCTTTGTGCTGGGCCCCAAGGATACAGCAGTGAGCAGGCAGACACAGGCCCTGCTCTCAGATTTAGCCTTTCTTTGATTATGACAAAACAAAGGAGAACTGAACATAATAAACACCCTTCTCATGATTACTTCTTTCCTTTGCTTTGTTAAGCTCTTCTAGAACATCTTTTGTTCTCTTTCTTTTGACTGCCTTTCCATGTGTTCATTCTTTGTAATTTGGCTTCTGCTTCCATCTCAACAACGTGCTTACCTCAAGGCTACTGCTGTTCTAACGGTTATGCACTCCGGACACTCTAGTATTTGACACTGCTGACCACTGCTTTTATTTATTTATTTTTTAAAAAGATTTTATTTATTTATTTGACAGAGAGATCAGATCACAAGTAGGCAGAGAGGCAGGCAGAGAGAGAGGAGGAAGCAGGCTCCTCGCTAAGCAGGGAGCCCGGATGCAGGCCTCGATCCCAGGACCCTGAGATCATGACCCGAGCCGAAGGCAGAGGCTTTTACCCACTGAGCCACCCAGGCGCCCGACCACTGCTTTTAGAAACTGCACGTTGTGGGGCACCTGGGTGGCTCAGTTGATCGAACGTCCTAACTCTTGATTTTGGCTCAGGTCATGATCTCAGGGTCCTGAGCTGGAGCCCTGCGTTGGGCTCCGTGCTCAGTGGGGAGTCTGCTTGGGATTCTCTTTCTTCCTCTGCCCCTCCCCACCAAAATAAATTAAAAAAAAAAAAAGAAATTGCACGTTCTTCGCTTGCATGATATCTCCTCTTCCCAGTTTTCCCCCTCTGACTTCTCCCTCTTTGTTTTCTTCCATCCCTTCCTCCAGATGTCCCTTGTGTTTTTTCTCATCCCTTTTCTTTTTTGTCTGTACCTGCTTTACTTTGGTAACCTCTGCTCCCACATTTTCTTTCTTTTTAATTCAGTTAATTAACATATAGTGTATTATTAGTTTCAGAGGTAGAGTTCAGTGATTCATCAGCTGCATATAACACCCAGTGCTCATTCCATCAAGTGCCCTCCTTAATGTCCATCACCCAATTACCTCATCCCCCACCCATCTCCCCTCCAGTAACTCTCAGTTTGTTTCCTGTGATTAAGACTCTCTTATGGCACCCGAATGTTTATAGAAGCAATGTCCACAATAGCCAAACTATGGAAGGAACCTAGATGTCCATCAACAGATTAATGGATAAAGAAGATGTGGTATATATATATACAATGGAATACTTTGCAGCCATCAAAAGAAATGAAATCTTGCCGTTTGCAATGACGTGGATGGAACTAGAGGGTATTATACTAAGCAAAATAAGTCAATCAGAGAAAGACAATTATCATATGATCTCTCTGATATGAGGTGGGGGGCCGTGGGGGGTAGGGAGGGAAAAAATGAAACAAGATGGGATCGAGAAGGAGACAAACCATAAGAGACTCTTAATCTCATGAAACAAACTGAGGGTTGCTGGGGGGTGGGAGGGTAGGGATAGGGTGGATGGGTTATGGACATTGGGGAGGGTTTGTGCTATGGTGAGTGCTGTGAAAGGTGTAAGCCTGATGATTCACAGACCTGTACCCCTGGGGCAAAAAAAAAAAAAAGACTCTCTTATGATTTATCTCCTTCTCTGATTTCATCTTGTTTCATTTTCCCCTCCCTTCCCCTATGCTTCTCTGTTTCTTAAATTCCACATATGAGTGAGATCATGTGATAATTGTCTTTCTCTGATTGACTTATTTTGCTTAGTGTAATATCCTGTAGTTCCATCCACATCACTGCAAATGGCAAGATTTCATTTTTGATGGCTGAGTAATATTCCATTGTATATAGATACCACATCTTCTTTATCCATTGATCTGTTTATGGACATCTGGGCTCTTCCCATAGTTTGGCTATTGTGGACATTGCTGCTATAAACATTTGGGTGCACGTGCTCCTTCGGATCACTACCTTTGTATCTTTGGGTTAAATACCCAGTAGTCCAATTTCTGGGAGGTATGGTAGCTCTATTTTCAACTTTTTGAGGAACCTCTGTACTGTTTTCCACAGTGGCTGCACCAGCTTGCATTCCCACCAATGATCATAAGAGGGTTCCCCTTTCACCACATCCTTGCCAACATCTGTTGTTTCCTGTGTGCTACCACATTTTCATTCAACAAATACTTGAGAAACTGCTGGTGCTAAGTACTGTTCTAAGCGCTTTGGGGATAGCAGTGAAGAAGACAAGCAAGAACACCTGATCTTATGGAGCTTGCTTTCTAGTGTGGGGGAATATAGGAAATGAATAATAATAAAATCAGTGCATTATATACAGAGTGTCTGATACTACTCAGTATCACACTATCTGAATTCTCCCAATGAGAATGCAGGAGCTTAATTGATTTGGGTAAATTTTTGGATAAATATTTTGGTCTATGAACTTTCCCTATGTGTTATCCAAAGCTCAGGAATCAGTTAGAGTTGAATAATGTATTTTACCTTGCTATCAGCTCCCTTTCACTCTAAACTTGGAGACCAACTACATTTGGGTATCAAGGGATAGGGTAGATGGTGAGCAAACTAATGAGACAAAAATACATAAGTGAAATACATCAGGGAAGGGGGTGCAGTCAGACTCTTGGGGCTGGGCTGGGGTTGTGGTTTCCAGTGGAGAGTGGCCGTGGAGGGCCCAACTGAGAAAGGCAAGGCAGTGCAGATATTGGGAAAGAGTACAGTAGGTCAGGTCACTCTCATCTTCCAAATTTCTGCCACTTCTCCTCCTGTTGTCATGTCTCTCTGACTGCAGCTGGGAAGGACTCATGGTTAGATGGGAACCACCCAGATAATCCAGGGCAGTCTCCCCATCTCAAGGTCCTCAACCCCTGTCACATATACAAAGCCCCATAGCCACGTAAGGTAGCATAGCCACAGACTGCAGGCACTGGGGTGTGGACATCTTTGGAGGGCTGTTCTGCCTTCCACACATTCTCGTTCCCAAGCATGTTCTAGTGGCTTTCTGGCATTCAGCTTTCTTTCCTCCAAGGTGTGATTCCCCTCCCATCTAATCTTCCACCGTTCCCCTCTTGTGGTCTAGGCTCTAGTCACATCCTTTCACAGTGTTCCTACTCTGTGGGCCTTTTTGCATATTGTTTCTTCTGTCTGGAATGCCAGCTCTGCATTCCCCACCTCCCCCTCCCCCTTATTTACCTGCTCCTTATCCCCGCCCGTCGGTGGATCTGCCTTTGTACCCACAGCCGCTGGCCACTAGCCAACAAACATTTACTGACTCTCCGTTAGGTAGCAGACAGCGGGGATCCAGAAGGGAAGAAGATAAGGTTCCTGGGTTCGACTAGCTAATAGTTTATGGGGGGTAAGGGAAACATTATGCAGAGAATATTATGGAAGCACAGGGGAGGGGGTCAGTCTTACAGGCTTTTTGTGATCTGCCTTTCATTTGCTATCATTTGCTATTCTTTCTCTTCCCGTTGAAACCCCTTACCACTCGTTTGTACCTCTCGAGGCACTTAACTCTATTTTGCCACATATTTAATGCAGCTGAATGTTTGACTTATCCTGTAGAATGTAAGAGCTATGAGGAGAGCCTCCGTGTCTCTTTATTTACTGTATCCCAACCAGTAGAAGGGCCTTTGGCACCCAGAAGGTGCTTAGTAAATTTTATCTCATTCGAAATTGATTTTTGAATTCCCAGGATTACACTGTCAACGTTTTGAGCGCCCGCACTGTATGGAGTGTGGGTGTTCTGCAGGGCCCAGCCAGTGACTTACCGGCAGCAGTAGGACTACCACATTTCTGACTTCTTTTCTTTAACCTTTACTCAACAGAGAACTTAGGCCATGGAGTTTTCAAGTACATGTCCGCAGTGTGCTGGCTTTTTGGGCGCCACCTCTATGACGCCCTGCAGTACCCCATCGGGCTGATGTCCTCCTCGTGGGGTGGGACCCCCATCGAGGCCTGGTCTTCTGGAAGGCCGCTGAAAGCCTGTGGTGTTCCGGCACAAGGGTAAGAAAGGATCCTGAAGTCTGGGAGAAAGATCCAGGAACTTCTGTAAGAAAGAAGGGTCATGGTTTTCTCTGGGGAGTCAAGTATGTGTTGAATGTCCAAATAGGTATTGAATGTATGTAACTTATTCCATGAACATGTCAGGTGTTATTTTCACTGTCCTCGGCATCAGCCTCATCTGAGGATGTGTCAAGAAGCCATTATGATCCTTTTCCTTAATGATAGGAATAGCTAATGCTTACTGAAAGCCTTCTCTACATTGGACACTGTTGTAATCACTTTATGTGTGTTAACTCACTCAGGACTCCCAACAGCCTCTAGACGTGTAGATACTATTAACCTAAATAATATGTGGATAGGGCTGCCAAGTGTCAGAGAGGTTTAGTAACTCGCTCACGGTACAACTGGTAAGGGGCAAAGTCTGGCTTCAATGTCTATGCTCTCAGCCACTGCACTGTATTGCCCACAAGAACAGTCTAAAAGGAAGAACAAATATACATGTAATCAAAGAAATCTATTCGATTATGAAATACTGATGATGAAAGCACAGTCAGGAAAAGCTGGATCCAGAAGATGTGCAGTTGGGGAGAAAGGAGCAGTCAATAAAATCCTGACACTAATATTAACACAGAGATTAACAGCATGTGAACTGCTTTCTCAGACATTGTTTCATTCAGTCTGGGAAGGCTCCTGGGGAGAGGATGGACTTGAGCTCTTGGTGTAGCTCAGGTGAAGACTCGCCTGTGGGGGGAAGGAAGACTTTCAGCTTTGGCACTGAGAGAATGGGAGGGATCTCAAGCCAGGCTTCCCAGATCTCTGGGGACAGGATGGGATGCCACCAAATGTGTGGGGAAGTGGGCATTCTCATATACAGCTGCCATGAGTATAAACTCATATATGTATTTTACAGAGAAGTTTAGGAATGTGTTCAAAGCCTTGAAAAAAATGTGTCCTTTGACCCGTCAATTTCATTTCTGGGAATTCATCTTAAGGACATAATTAAGCCTATATGCAGTAATTTTAACTATAAGGAAGATAAGCAGAAGGCTTAAAAAAAATCCAGATGTCCATCCACTGGATGCTATTTAAATAAATTGTCTGCACGAGACACTCACAATAAAATGCTCCTTCTCTGTGGTTTTAGTGACCACATCTGGAAACTGGGATGGTCCCGTCTGGACTCACAGAAAGCTGACTGATACACTTATCCCAGGGAGAACCTGAGTAGATATGAAAGTTGGAGGCTGTTCACATGTGAAACAGAGTGGTTCAGTCTGATTCTGTGTTGCTTTCATCGGAAGTTTGCCCCAGGCGAAAGCTGGATAGACCCCCAGTTTCGGGATCATCATGTGATCGGTCGCTAGCTCTCTCGTGACATTTGTGGATCTTATCAATTGCAGGTTCGCTCAGTCTGATTCTGTGACTGGCCCCAGTAAGCACTCTGTTCTCTGGAATGCCATGATCCACCCACTGCATAATATGACTCTGAAAGGGGTGATATGGTACCAGGGTGAGTGCTCATTTTGCTCTTTCTCCATTGTATCCAAGTTAGCTTCTGCTGCATAACAGACCAGCCCAGAACTGAGTGACTTAAAATGATAATAATTTTATTTGGCTCACCATTCGGTGGGTTATTCAGGTAGTTTTCCTGTATAGACTGCTTTGGTTAATTTCTGTTGGGATGTCTTCTGTGTCTTTGGCCACCTGGCAGGTGTCTGGTGGCTGGATGACCTAGACCAAGGTCTGGGGCACCATGGTCTCAAGTGGCCTCTCAGCCTTAAGCAAATTAGTTTAGACTTCTTTATCATTGACACAGCAGTCTCAGGGCCCCCAGTGCATCAAGAGAGAGCGAAGCCCAAAGCTGAAACACTTTTCAAGCCTCTGCTTGCATCCCGTTTGCTGAGACCCCCTTGACCAGTCCGGAGACACTGCAGGAAGGCCCACTCCCTAAGGGCATGGAAAGAGGTTGGGGAGCAATGTGTGTCTGTGTTTGCATTCACCCAAACCCTGCTCACAATCTGGACTGTTTTTAGGGGAGTCCAATGTGAATTTTAACAGGGACCTGTACAACTGCACATTCCCTGCGCTCATTGAAGACTGGCGCCAGACCTTCCACCGTGGTTCCCAGGGGCAGACAGAGCGCTTCTTTCCGTTTGGATTTGTCCAGGTATGTGCTGGGAGGAAGGAGGTTTGGGCAGTGGTGTGGGGGTGTACTGTGGAGGTCTCTTTCCTGGAGTCCATATTCCCTTTTTTGCCCTCATCATCTGCTGATCAAGAACTGAGTATATACTTAATTCATCTCAGTTCACTGATGGGACAAGTACATCTGCAAAAGAAGGTTAATAAGTGGGCGCCTGTGTGGCTCAGTGGGTTAAGCCTCTGCCTTCGGCTCAGGTCATGATCTCAGGGTCCTGGGATCGAGGCCTGCATTGGGCTCTCTGCTCAGCGGGGAGCCTGCTTCCCCCTCTCCCTCTGCCTGCCTCGCTGCCTACTTGTGATCCCCCTCTCTCTGTTAAGTAAATGAATTTAAAAAAATCTAAAAAAAAAAGGTTAATAAGTGACTAATGGTTTTTATTAAAAAAGGAATACCTGTTCATTAAAGATATTTAAAAGATAAACAAAAAAGAAGCTGAAACATTTTTTTGTCACTCAACCTCCACTTTATTTTATTTTTATCTTTTTTTTTATTATTACGTTCAGTTAGCCAACTTTTAGTACATCGTTAGTTTTTGATGTAGTGTTCAGTGGTTCATTAGTTGCACATGCATTTCTAATTCCCCAATCCTGACATAAGCAGACCTCTTCTGCTCATGGTTTTTGCAATGGGATTCACACCATAGCTTGCTTCTTCCCTTAATGTCATATTGTGAGCAGTTTCTCATGCCAATAAATATTAATCTGAAGCACAACTCTTAATGATTGCAGAGTACTTTGAAATATGGTTGTATTCTAATGTATTTAACTAGTTCTCCAATCAATGGTCCTTAGGTTGCTTTAAGCATCTTGCTTTTATAAGCAGCAGCATGTTTATTTTCCTTGTGGCTAAATCATTGCATACGTGCTTAATTCTTTCCATAAGATCAATTTCCAGAAGTGAAATTGCTAGGTCAGATTGAACGCTTTTTAAGGCGTTGAACATATTCTCAAGTTTCTCCTCAATGTATGAATTTGGATTAACTGTATACTCTCAGCAGCTCCATGTGAGAATGTCCACTTCCCCACACCTTCCGTAACTCGGGGCTGCCCCGTCCCCCACCACAGCGAAGTTTTGCTCTCTCACTGCCTGCCCACTGAACGCGCTCTTCGGAGCATCCTTACTCTCCCACACTTTCCTAGCTAACTTCATCCTTCAGACCTCAGCCTGAGTATCAAGTTAGGAAGCCTTCTGTGGGTATTCAACATCAGGGGTAGGTACCTCCTTTCCCCAGACAGGTGATTTCTTAGCACCTCCTCCTTCCCTGTGTTACTTGCATGTCGGTTGAGCACATGACCTCGTTTGCCTGGATCACATTTACATCCCGGTACCTAACTGGCTGGCAGTCGTTAAATATGGCCTAACACACGAATGAAAAAAAAATCAAGAGAAATCATACTTTTAATTAGCAGCAACTACTCAGAAAGATTCTGCTCTCCTTGCTGAAAAGGAAGAAATATATTTAACCAAGTTCATTATGGTGTTGCCTTACCTGTTCCTATGGCCCCTCTAAGCCTAGACATCTTAGCAGGGTGGTTTTTCTGACTTGCCTAGAATATAGGAAATAAAACAAGTAAGGTGTTAGAAAAATGGGGCCCGACTCACAGAATAATAACGGACTAGGCTTTAGTATTTGAATCGGACACATGTGCGTCCAGCTGTCTGGCTCTGCACGGCCCCCAGATCCCTCCTGCTCGCCGTCCTCACGTCTCCCCCACCCTGTCCTATTTCACCGTACCTTTTTTGGATAAAGATTTTTATAGACCTTCCTTCCACTTATAATTACTTTACAACCATGTTCTTTCTCCTTTCTCACATTTGTTTTGACTTTGAAACAAGATGATTCTACTCATTATCAAAATAGCAAGCCCTGTCATCAGACCTGCGTTTCTCTTGGTGGAAACTCCATTTGGACTTTTGAGGTTCTTTTTTTGTCTTTGCTGTGTAGATGGTGATTTGAATGTGACTTCAGCCAATCCCAGCCATGTGTTGTATGCTTATTATATGCCATGAACTGTGGAAGGTGCTAGAAATAGAGTGTGAATCAGAGACCTGGTCCTTGCACTCATGCCTTTCTGTTTAGTGAGACTAAGTCCCTTAGTCTCTTGGCTTTAGCTGATCATCATCGACAAAAATCTGTTGGTTGCTTGTAGAAAGCTGGGAATGCAAATGTATACCTTCAAAGGGACATATCAAATATGACAAAATAATGGTTTAGTGCATGCATCTGGAGTTAGTCTGCCTAGATTCAAATCCAGCTCTAAGTCTTCTCTAGGTATGTGATTTTAAGAAAAATATTTATTTATTTGACAGAGACAGAGCAGAAGCGAGGGAAACGGGTGAGGGAGAAGCAGGCTCCCTGCTGAGCAGGGAGTCCTATGCGGGGCTCGATCCCAGGACCCCGGGATCATGACCTGAGCCAACGGCAGATGCTTAATTGACTGAGCCACCCAGGTGCCCCTAGCTATGTGATTTTGAGCCAGATATTAAATAGGGGGATTCTTATTTGAAGTATTATTTTTATTATTATCTTCTTTATTATTTTAAGTATTATGCGAGGTAATCCATATAAAGCCTGGCCCGTGCCAAGTAGTGTTAGTGTTAATTATTATCAATGTGAGAAGTCAGAACATCTGGAGGGACAGTTGGTCTGAGAGGAAAGATGAATTTATAGCGCTGTTGAGTTTGAAACGATAGTTGCAATAGCTAGAGCACCGTTAGAGACGGAGAACTGGAGCTCAGCAGAGTTAGACACATGTGTCCGAGAGGTATTAGTAGGGAGGTGACCTGGAGCGTGGGAGGGAAGGAAGAGCAGGAGGCTGGGCAGTCCCTAGGAGTATGCTTTTGTACGAAGGGTCTGGAGGAACGGTGGAGTGGACTGAAAAGTGCAGTATGCTGTTGTAAAGTCCTCTGAGTGTGGGCAATCACATGCCTTCATCAGGAGCAGTATTCCTGCTAATCACTCTGGGAGGCTGAACAGCACCCTAGTGCCTCTCGGATGAGGGAAGACAAGAATTTCGTTCGGGTATGGAGTGTGCTAGTGCCTCCGTGCGGCTGCTCTGGAGTAGAACAAGCAAGGAAACTGGCAGCCTGCGGCAGGAAGTCTCCCCGCTGCCATTTTGAAACAACTTCCCTGGCTGTGGTGGCTGCGTTTAGCGTTTCTCCCTCTTGTGCTTCAGGCTAGTACTTACCCTAGACTCTTTCTGGTGGCTTTGTTGCTGCGATCCTCATCATGACACTGGCTGGTGACCGTGGTTCCGCCCTCAGTCTTCTGGGGGTGGCACGGGAAGGAGTAGGGTCACTCACTGCATCTTCTCCCAAAGTCCTTTTGTGAAGCTTCAGCACCTTTTATCATTTAGTATGTTCAAGCAGACTTACCTAAGAGATTTTATTATTTTTTAAAATTTATTTAAAAATTTTTTTTTAAAGATTTTATTTCTTAGAGAGAGAGAGAGAGCGAGAGGAGGAACACAAACAGGGGGAGTGGGAGAGGGAGAAGCAGGCCTCCCGTGGAGCAGGGAGCCCACTGTGGGGCTTGAACCAGGACGCTGGGATCATAACCTGAGCTGAAGGCAGACGCTTAACGACTGAGCCACTCAGGTGCCCCAAACTAAGGTATTTTAATAAGAGAACTGGAAATGTCCCCTTAGTTCCAGATCGTGTCCTTTCTACTACCATTGCAGCCTCTCCAGTGTTTTCCTGAGGATTTTCTAGTCTTTCTGGAACAGGTCAAGAAACAGAACACTTCCTGCGCTCAAAGCTTCATTTGGCCACATTTGTCAGGATGGTCTCAGGTATTTGCTGGCTCTGGGAGTGAGAAGGCTGGTGGGGAGCAATCTCTTCATGGTGTAGCTCCTCTGATGGGGACAGAAATTTTCAAGTGGCGTCTGAAGACAGCGTGGTTGCTTGCCCAGACCGTTTTCCAGCTTGTGGCCTGACTTCCGTTAGATCATGGCTGTGAAAGAGGGGTGATGGGTTGATGCCTGTCACTGGCTGGACTGGGGCTAAAATAAGGTGCGGTCTAAATCAGAGAACAGGGTGATGTAAATGTCAGAGAAGCGAGGAAGGAAGAGTGGGACCACATGCCTCTGAGTAATATTAAAAAATCTTCTCGGGAGGTTCTGTCCTCTGCAGGAGTAGGAGTCTGTCGATTTTGTCGAGATGAAAGCGTTTACTCAGGATGTTACAGAGTCAGACAGCCTTCACCCCTCCTGTGCTAGTCTGAGGTGCCATCATCTCTGCCTTGAAGTCTTGCCTCCTTACTGGTCTTCCTGCTTCTACTTTTTCTCCCTTTTAGGATAGTCTCAACATTTCAGTTAAAGCGATCCTTTGAAACGTAAGCCACTTCAGAAGGCTCCAGTGGTTCCTCCATCTGAGTGAGGTTAGCAAAATGATACATGGTCCACCCCTGCTGCCAGTGCCCGTCTGACCTCATGCCCTAACTCTCTGCCTCGCTCGCTCCACATCAGCTGCACTGGCTGCCTTACAGTCTCTGAGCACACCAGGCCTACTCTGTCCTTCATCTGGCCATTTTCCTTTCCTGGCTGGAAAGTTCTTTCCCTGGTATGTTAGTTTTCTGTTGCTGCATAAAAAATTTCCGCATATTTAGCAGCTTTAAACAATGCTACACATATTTCTTATCTCACAGTTTGTGTGGGCGAGGAGTCTGGCATGCCTGGTTTAGCTGAGTCCTCCATTCGGGGCTGCAGGGAGGGTGTTGGACAGAGCTGGGGTCTCAGCTGGGGCTTGGGGTTATCTTCCAAGCTGAGGCGGCTGTTGGTAGAATTTGTTTCCTTGAAGCTCTAGAACTCAGGGCAGCTGACTTCTTGAAGGCCAGCAGGAGAGAGTCTCAGACCGCTCTACCCTTTTTTAAAGGCTTCCCTGACTGACTTGGGCTCTGCACCTACTCTTTGGTTAGCTTGAAGTCTTACCTACATCTGCAGAATCCCGAGCAGATAATCAGATGTTACAGCTTCTGAGTGATGGATGTTGCCTTTTCTCTGGGTCCCATCCCTTATCCAGGTGGTTGCCTGCTTCTGTCATTTTGTCTTTTAGATTGTCTTATTCCTGCCCATCCCATTCCTGCTGCTCTCCTAGGTCAGGGCTTTCTCTCATGTGTCTAGAATGTTCTAGTAGCTTTTGAACCAATCAGCCTCTGCTTTTGGGCTCTTTTCTTCATGGAATCATTTGTGTGATCACTAGATTAATCCTTTGAAGTAGTCCTTTTGATTATTAATTAATTTTAAAAAAGATTTTATTTATTTATTTGACACAGAGAGAGAGATCACAAGCAGGCAGAGAGAGAGGAGGAAGCAGGGTCCCTGCTGAGCAGAGAGCACCATGCAGGACTCGATCCCAGGACCCTGAGATCATGACCTGAGCTGAAGGCAGAGGCTTAACCTACTGAGCCACCAGGCACCCTGAAATAGTCCTTTTATCATGTCAATAATTTCAGTGGCTCTCTAATGTCTCAACTGAGGTTAAATTCACATACAGTTAACCATTTTAAAGCATTCAGTTCAGTGGCATTAGTACATTCACAGTGTGCTGCAGCCATCAGCTCCATAGTGATTCCCTTCTGCTTGCGGGTGAAGTGTAAACTCTATCCAAACACGTGCCTCCTGTCTTAACAACACTGTCTTTCCTACATAGACCCTCCAGTTCAGCTCGATTACTCGTGTTCTTGCTTTCAAAATTGCCTTTCTCTTTCTTACCTTTGCATGTTATAGGATTCTGACATACCCTGTTTGTAGTGATTACTCATATTTTCTGGGCCCATCTAATTTTTTTAAACATATTCTGAGGCCCAGTTGTCTTATAATAATAACGTTGTTCTAATGCAGAGTACTTGCTGTCTGTCCTTTCGAGGTAGCATTTAATCCATGCTATTTTATATTACTGTTTATTAACATTCTTTATGTACAGGTCTGTCCACTCAATGAAGCTGCGAAGTACTTGTACCAGTTAGCTATTGCTATGTAACAGGTCGCCTCAAAACTCCAATTTAGTGGCTTTAAAACATCAGCGATTGTGTTTGCTCATGATGCCATGGGTCAGCTAGGCAGGGCTCAGCTGGGATGGCTTGGCTCTGCGAGGTATGATGTCAGCCCGGCTTGCCGCTGTGGCTGCAATTTGAACTGAAGTCTTGAGAGTTCATGTGACTGGCCCCTCAGCTGAGCCCAAGGGGACATTAACCTCTCTCTCGCCTAAGGATCTTCCAATGTCCAAGGCTCCGTCTCCATGTAATTTCTCCAGCAGCGTAGCTGGAATGTTTTTACCTGGCCATCCCCAGGAGCCAAGAGAATGAAATCAGAAAGCAAGGGTACTCGGGGCGATGGCTCAGAAGCCACCCATCACTTCTACTGCATTCTGCAGGGCGGAGAGCATCACAGGCTCAGCCCAGATTCAGTGCAAGGAGAAATAGGCTCCACCTCTCGACAAGGGCGGTGGCACAGACACACTGGTGTGTGAGGTGAGGGGTATTCAGCCACAACGGTAAGAAGCTCACTAAGTATTTTTTTAATAAAGATTTTATTTATTTATTTGACAGAGAGAGATCACAAGTGGGCAGAGAGGCAGGCAGAGAGAGAGGAGGAAGCAGGCTCCCTGCTGAGCAGGGAGCCTGATGCGGGCCTCCATCCGAGGACCCTGAGATCATGACCTGAGCCTTTAGGCAGAGGCTTTAATCCACTGAGCCACCCAGGTGCCCAAAGCTCACTAAGTATTGAGTGAGCATTTGAACAAATGAAGCAGAAGCAGAGTCTGCTTATGAGGAAGACTCTAGGACAGGATTCTGATGCAACATTCTCTGCTTTCTAGTTATCTTCGTATCTGTCTGCAACCTCGGATGACACATTTCCCCAGATCCGTTGGCATCAAACGGCAGACTTCGGCTATGTCCCCAATGCAAGAATGCCCAACACTTTCATGGCAGTAGCAATGGATCTCTGTGATAGGGAGTCACCTTTTGGCAGGTACGGGTGCTTCTGGGGCTTTGCTTGGACGATACTCTCTGTTCTTTGTCTGTGGCCTTCACTCTGACGTTCACTTGTGAGGGAGCAGAGGGTGGGTACTCTAAGGACTGGACCTTAGGGGCATTATCTGTTCATCATTTACACTGGCTTGGGCTGCAGTAACTAAAACCCTCAACGTCTCAGTGCCTGATGCAACAAGATTTTATTTCTTGTTCACACCCCATGTCCAAAGAAGGTCAACAGAGGTCATCAGAGAGGCTTTGCTCATTAGCCATTCACAGATCCAGAGGGACGGAGATTCCAAGTTGGTCTGTGCTTCCCGGCACCTTCACGTCTCCCCCTGGGGGTGAAAGGAACTTGTGCTCACATTGCATTGGCCAGAGCAGGTCACGTGGCTCTGCCGGGCTTGGGGAGAGCGGGCCATGGACTTCTTCCCTGAACTCAGAGGGGGAGTAAGGGGATATCTGTGAATGGCTCCAGCGACCACCACACGCTAGCTGTGGGATACAAGGGGATTTGAAATGAAATGGGGCCCACAACGTAGTGTCTGGTTTATAGTAGGAACTTGAACAAATATTTATTTTTGAATAAGTGAAGATTGATTGACTGAATGAATAAAACCTGGAGGGGACCGAGTAATGAATGATGGATTCAGATCAAACACAGGACTTTCAGTGACTAGAAGAATTTTGAGTTAGCTCTCCTCCAGTGCCTTTCCTCCCTCCCTCAGGGACCTTTATTCCTTCCTTCTAAGTCATCTGCTTTTTCAAGGTTTCTAACCCACAGGAGGCCCAGGGCCCCATTTATGGTCACCATTCACCCTGTCTCCTAAACTGACTAGCCACTGGTCACTGGCTATTAGAGTCAGTCAGCTTTGTTCTTACCTTCCTAAAGGGTGCTTTATATAATCCTTTTTTTTTTTTTTAAGTGTGGTTACCATTGAGCTCAAACCCAAAGTTCTCTGCCTGTTCTTTATCCTGTAGCATCCACCCTCGAGACAAACAGACAGTGGCCTATAGGCTGCACCTGGGGGCCCGGGCTGTGGCTTATGGTGAGAGGCTGATGTTTCAAGGACCACTGCCTGAGAACATGGAACTCTTGGCTGACCGGGGACTGCTCAACCTCACATATTCGCAGGAAATCCAGGTGCAGAGGCAGGACAAGATATTTGAGGTGAGAAGAATAGTTCAAACACTAGGGGTTCATCCTGTGTTGGGAGTCAGGTTTTCTCCACACAGAGGCCCATCTCTTTAATTGTAATATTTCTGTGAGGCAGAGCTTGGTTCTGAGTAGGGCGGAGTTTATCTCAGGGGGGTGACTTGAGTAGCTATTAATTCTTTCACTTAGTGGCAATTTTGATAGGACAGTCAAGGAAAGGAATTCACATTCAATACTCCTTTTGTATTTCTGCCCCAGAGCAACCATCTTTGCTCTGGTAAGGGCCTGCGGCTCTATGTGGAGGTGACCTACTGAAAGATTCCTTACTCCCGAGTATATCCCCCTTCCTTGGATGTCTTTTAATATCACCCTATCCCAAATTGGGATATATTTTTGAATTTAGTGTTTCCTTTGAGAGGCTTAGCTTGGGGATTTGTAACTCAGTGTGAATTAATGAAACTCCTTTCTTCTAGCATCTAGCGAGGATCATTCCACTGCGGAACTAGGGCTAATAATTAAAGAGCCTATGTAGGGGTCTTCCACTTGGAAGGGGGTGTGGGTCGAGGAACACGCAGATGAGTGTCTCTGGGAACCACGAGGCCGTCAGGCTGGATTGGGAAAAGAAGGCACTGGAGGGAATGAAAGAATAGGAAAGACAGACTTGAATTATACCCGGGCTTATCTAGGGCTGTCCTCCTCTGGAGTCCCAGCTAAAACATCCACTGGCCTCAGGTGCTTGGGCAGCACTTACCCGCCTGAGCTTCTTTGGACACTGGGGCTGAGGTGATTCTAGCTCTCCAGAAGTCTCCATGCTGAGTTCAGTTCTCCTCGGTAGTCGGTTGCTGGCAGTCTGCCTGTCATCTGTACCCGGAATCTTAGTTGGGAGCAGGACAGAATTTCACCTGTGGGTACTGGATAATTTATGTCCCCTTCCTCGGATTGCTTTCTGGTTGGAGAGGCTTATTATCCAAGGTCGCTTTGTGCCCCTTCCTTGTTCCCTGGCTCCTTTGGGAGGGCCAGACTGCTCGCAGCAGCTGGACCGCTGCACTGGCTCGGTTCCTGCCTGCTTTGCCATCTGGTCGGAAGGGTGTTGAGGGGAGCCTTCTCTGAATGCTCTGTGTGATTATGCCTCCTTGTGTCCCTCAGTCACTGAACGGTTTATTGATGGGCTGATTTTATTACATGAACATTTCTCATCACACTGTGGCTGTGCTGACCAAACCCAACCTGGACTTAGGTTTGCTCTGGTTCTTGTGGGAAACGGATCGTTGGCTGAGCGTGGCTCCTTCTCTCCCTCCTAGTCTGTCTAATGAGCAGGTCCCATCTCTTGGACCGGCCTAACTGACCTAAGCATTCCGATGTTATCATTCTCATTAGCTCTCGTGTTGCCGTGACGGTCAGTGCAAGTGGCTCCCAGCTCCCATGGACGCCTTCTCAGCCCGCAGCCTGGCCCTGGATACCCGCTCCTGCCACGGCACTCTGGCTGCTGTTCGCTACGCCTGGACCACGTGGCCTTGTGAATATAAGCAGTGCGCCCTGTACCACCCCAGCAGCGCCCTGCCAGCCCCTCCCTTCATTGCTTCCCTGCCGAACCCCAGGCGGGGCAAGCACCACGAGCTTGCTGAGTGATGCAGTGGCCTCGTGATCCGTATCTTGGACTTAAGCGTGGGTCCTTGAGATTTGAGCATTTAGGTGTTGAAGTGATGACAACTATTGCTTTTAAAGGCAACTAATAGCAAAGCTGCCCTGGCCAGCTCCCAGCCAGCACATGATCTTTTCTAGATTCTGAATAGATGAGCCAGTGCTGGCAGGCAAACGAGATGCTTGCCTTTTGTCCCCTAGTCAGCCTCGTGTCTTACTGGACTAATTCCCAGCTACAGACAAATGCAGCCTCGGTGTCAATTCACTTCCCTGTGGAGAGTGCGAGGTGTCACACTTTTGTCACTTTACGTCCAGTGTTGTGGAAACTCACGGCTGGAAGAGATTTCAAGGCTCATATTTATGTGTTCTTTACAGAATCTGGCGAGTGGTTACTGAATCTCTGTATAAAGTTTCTAAACTTCCCGACGGTTTTTCCTTATGTGGAACTGAACTCTTTCTAGCCCTATTTGTGTTCTCTTCTAAGCCAAAAACAGTTCTGTTCCTTCGGTCTAAATAATGATAATGTGACAGTCTGAAACCAACCAGCCCCATGTGCAGGCATGTGGGGAGGCGTGGAGGGGCTGCCTGAGGGAGGAGGAGATGGGGGCGTTGGTAGCAGCCCAGGAAGGCACGCGGGCAGCCAGGGACGGGTGGGGGAGTCACAGGCTGCGGACAACATGACAGCAGAGGTCCCTGAGAAGCCAACGGGTTCAATATAAATCTCAGGCTTTTTAAGGTAAGAGGTTTACCTATAAAAAGGATAACCCAGATGGAAGAAAAAAGAGGCTGAAAATAAGCTCCACGATAAGCACTTAGAAAAATAATCCAAATGGGACAAATGTGAAAGCGCGCTCTGTGTGGACTGTTAAGAATTGTAATGCTATTTATTGATTGATTAAAAACAGCTAACAGCACTTGATAACTGTGTCATCTATTGGAATCTGGAAATAAAAATATAATCATTAGTGGCACGAATACATTTATACCCCATCAAAACCGGGTTAGGAACAGGTTTGTAAATTGTCCTCTGAAGCATGAGTAGCTTCCTCTCCCTTAATGGGAAAAAGAACTAAAGCAAGAAGCACCTGACCCCAGGGGGCCCCGGTGTAGCTCCTAGCATCCCGAAGTCAGTGCCAGGGTTTATTTCACAGAAAACCAACACAACTATGCAGTCTGCAAGGAATTTTGGCTCCTCAGAGGACTTCCTAGTATACAATTAACTCCCAACACCCATGCCTTGACCTCCTATGTATCTGACCTAAGGGGAACCATGAACCTCAGAACAGACTCCTGAGAAAAAGGAAACCTGCCCGCCCCTCTGCCAACACACGTGCACACAGGGGCTGCTCTAATTTGCAGGTGGCTCGACATGGTCAGGACCCCTACGCCCAGGCTCCTTCCTTCCCCAATAACCGAGTGCAACACAGGGGGGATATTAGCTTCAGGTAGATAAATTAATGTGAAGTCATGTGAAACTTCATTTTTAACGGCTGAATAATTTAAAGCATTCTGCAGGAATTCAGTTTATTTTCCAAATGAAGTTTTATAATTATTGTAGATTTGGACACTAACAAAAAGAATAAACAAGAATCATCCCAAAATTCATCATTTGGCAAAAAACATTTAATATTTGGTAAACATTCACTTGATTTGCTTGGGTTATATTTTACACACTACACGTCATATTAAAATGTTTTTGACTTACTCTAGTAAAATCATTTTCCTATGTAAATTGAATATAGCTTAAGTGATTCAGTTTGTGGGAGTTCCCTACTTTAACCAATTTTCCATTAGTGGACATAGAGATTTTTTCTGATTTTTCCCTGTTATAACGAATACTGTGAGAATGTTACATGTAGACATCATAGCGCACTTACCTCCTTAGGATCCTTAATGTGGAATAAGTTAGAAGGAAAATATATTTAAAAGTTTGATACTTACAGCTTAACTCTCCTGAAGGATCCAACGGTTTACAGCCCACCAAGGTCTAGTGCCACTTAGTCTCACTCCCACTGACACTGGATATTGTCAAATTTAAACCTACTGTGGGGGGGGGGCGGATCAAGTTTTAAAAAATGATCTGCAGTAAAAACATTTTACATTTATTCCACGTACCCTTTTGTGTGTATGCATGTAGTTTTTATATAAATACACATATACACACTATAGTTGAAACCCAAATTTCAACATTTTGGGATGCGATGCCTTCTACTAAGTTCTAATTGTTTTTATTTAATTTAAAAAATAGAGGTCTTGACTCCCTAAGTTTAGGAACAACCAATGGGTTGAGATCTGTACTTAGACCCACTCCTCCAGGAAAGTTACAAAGTAAATATTCTGATTAAAGCAAACAGCATGATAACTTATTTAAAAAAAAAAAGAATGTCTTTCTTAAAATGAGGCTTGCTTTTATGTGTTTTACTCCAAGTGCACTACAAGAAGATACCTACTCTACGTTAAAGCAGCAGCTGTCATTTCTGTGGAAGTGCACATATCCAGCCAACTTAGGGAGCGAGAGAAGGAAAATACGAAAGCATCAACAGCTTTGAGTCATCCCCTTTAAAATACCCCTAGTTTGCTGTTACCCAAATTTTATCTTTTTATACTGTAAAAGCTACACAAACTTATAAAAGGACTAAGGTAAGAGTCAGAGTTAACAGCGGTCACTCTAGTTTCAGAGGCTTCTGTGGCCAGCACGCTGCGCTCTCAACACGGCTGTCCGACCCATCCCTTCGCTGGCGCATCTACTGCTGGGAAACGAGATCCCCCTTCTTGTTGTCCCCAGGCAGCAGCTAGGAACTGTGGCCCAGTGACACCTGTCACCACTCCTTCCCGGTTATTCCCCTCCTGGGGTCCTCCTGTGGCTTCCTTCTGGTGGGCCCGGGCACCCGCTTCTGCTGTGGTCCAGGTCAGGGGAGGCGGGAAACCTCCCCCTCGGCGCCATAAGCAGGCCCAACACGTTCAGATGCGTGGAATCAGTCATGTCATTAGCCGGCTAGTGGAGTGACGGCGTGAGCCTGCCAGGCGGGATGGGAGTCGCCCCCCGACACGATGTACCTGTGCTATCGTGTGGACTCTTGTATTGTATTCGGCGACAAGCACATTCTCGGATAAGGAACAGCAAAGGGGGCAGACGGGAGTACAGAGGACCTTTTGATTCCCTTGAAGGATGTGGAGTGTGAAGAAAAAGATGAACGGCGGGCCTTGGCCTGGCCTCTCCAGCTTGGGGACAAACAGCGCTGGGCTGTGATCGTACCGACATGAAAAGAAAGCAGCTGCTTGGGTAGCAGGGGCCGGGACTTCATTCCTGGAGCTAGGATCAGAATCCGGGTGGAAGGCTGTCCGACTCCTACCTCTCCCTCCTGGGTCAGCAGCCTTCTCTCACTCGGGCTTACGGAACACTAAGTTTACTCTACCTCAGGCAGAGCTAAGTGGAAAAAAAAATCCCGATTACAAGAAGATGAAAATAAGCAGATTTGTAAAGAGAAATTTATTGCTAAAAATAAAGCAGCTGAAGTTTTTCCCAGGGAACACTGTCACCAAGGGAGCCTCCATGACAAAATGTGCTATCTCCTTCACTCCTGAAACACTGTCTTCTTCCATGTTCGAGGAGCTTTACTTTGAGCTGAATGACGTGGTAGGCAAGCCCCTCCCGGTCAGTCTGTGGACGGAGTTGGGCTACACTGCGACGGAGGCTTCAGGTGCTGCAGGTGAGTGTCCACCAGGGGTTCGTGCGTCAGGAACACGGGTTTGTAAGAAGACACAAAGGGTGTGGGCTGAAGTTCTGGAAGGTCCAAGGTTCCTGGAGAAGAAAACTCCTTCAGTTCCACTGATGCCTGGGAAGCTCAGGGGGCTGCTCAGACACATGGAGGTCCTTCCAGTTCCTAACACCCTTACACCGGTCAGCCGAATCTTGCCCTTGTTTGCTAAGATGGGCCAGAAACTTGACTTTTATAATGAAGGAAACTGTGGCCAAAACAGATGAAGTGATTTGCCTCGGGTTACACAGCATGTGAGAGAGAGAAGAGTGAGAATGTAAATTGTTATTTCCAGTGTAGAGCTCTCCCTATAGGACCCAGCGCCAGATCCCTGCCTGTTCCACCCATCTGTTGGAGGGGATCCACCGAACATCGGGGGTACCAAGGCCATGACCTGGTCTCTACTTCATTTGAAATCTGAGTCCTGCACAGTAGACTCTCCCCTGGAGCTCTGCTCGGGTCTTATTTAGGTTAGAAAAAGAGCCTAATTTCTCCACGGGCCCTGCCTCGCCCTGACGGCGGCCGCTCCCTGTGACTGCTGCCAGCACTGCCGGGGAGGCTGCCGGGACACTCCGTGGTCGGGGCGGCGAAGTTTCTGTCCCTTACTGCCCAGCCATTTGCAGTACTCAGCTCTGAATGGAGCACAGAGGGCAGCCTGGAAACAGTTCATTTTCAAACCGGAAAGGTAAAATTAAGATACCTGGCAGGATGGGATCACTGTGATCTTCACCAAAGGCCTGTCTCTGAAAGGCTTCGAAGCTTATAGCTGCATCATTCTCCGGCAGTCCTTGCGGCGGCTGCCCATCTCCGGGTTTCCACACCTCAAATTTCACCCACTGGTAACTGCAGGATCCAAGGGCATGGTCATAAGGGGTGTCTGTTAGCCATAATTACCCATTCTTATTTCCAGAGAGATCGCTCCCATATGTATCTAAAAATCATAGTAACAAAGAAACCAAGATAAGATCGGTGTCTCTAGGGACACGTTCTTCTGCAGGACTTCCCAGCACCTTTGCTGTCACGGTACTCAGAGAAAATGGTAATTCTAGGACAGCGGGGTGCTGGCTCCTGCCCACCTGAGGCTGAGCACCACCACTGAGGCACACGGGCTGAGGAGCAAGCACGCTCCGCACACAGAAGCGGCCCAGTGAGCGTCAGAACAAGCAAAACAGTAACTGCCGCTCACAGTGCTTCTCTCAAGGGACTGGATTTGACTACACTTACTTGATGCATTTTCGAGCTCCTGGACAGCTCTGGATCAGGTTGTGAATAGTTGGATGAGAAAACCCAAAAAAGTCAGCTCCAGAAGGAAGCAGGTTGGGCATTAGTTTCCCCCTAAATAGGAGAGGAAGGATTTGTAGTTTACGAGGGGTGAGGGAGAGGAGAATGGGTTTAGGAATGGAATGTGGATATGAAAGCCGAGAACACGCTTTCTTGACTTGGATACTCTGTGGTAAGAAATAACAAGGATGTAGGGTAGCTTTCTACAGATACGGGACCTCCAGACATTAAACACGAGGCAAGTCTCACTGTACCACAAGTGATCTCTTTAGACTATCCTCAAGCCTCAACTTACAGAGCAGCACTTATGGTCTTGAGCAATCCTGCATGACAGGCGTCGGCAGAAGAAGTGATGATGGCGTTCTGGGGGTCATCTTCGGGAACGATTTCAAACTGAGAAAGACCAAAGGGCAATGAGATCAACCTTGAAGGAGGAAGAGGTATGAAGTCACACTACTCCTATAACTACTTCTTCACTGTAAGTCTTGAAGCTGATGTGCACGACACTAGAAGGTGGGCACAATTTCCTAGAGCGCTGTTCAAAATTCAAACAAGTCCAAGAAAACACAAAGTCCTTGGGCTGTTTCAGTTCTATTTAACACTTTCAAACAACACTTTATTTGTTACATACCTTTCCTATCCACTTACTTACATCTATTAAGTACAAATACAATTTTTAAAAAAACTTTTTTAAAGATTTATTTACTTATTTGAGAGAGAGAGAGAGAGAAGAAGCACCAGTTGCGGGGGGGGGGGGGGGGGGGGGGG